>CM029020.1:128040159-128636486 GCA_016801055.1 Panax notoginseng | reverse complement strand
ACTGATTATTGATTCGCACTTGGTGCATTTTTGCATTTGTTCATCAGGTATGAAAGGCTGATCACCCTTCATTACCATATGGTTCAGTTAATATTGTTTATGGTCATTGTTGATCCTTCAAACATTATTGATTCATAGTCATTGAAATTATTGAAACTTGATTCATGTTCATTTCACTTTATTATATTGTTGAAAACTTGAATGCTTATTCATTCTTTTCAATCATGATATATCTTTATTGAATTTAAACTTGCTGGGCAAATTTGATGCTCACCCTTGCTATATCATGATAAAATTTTCAGATTAAGATGAAAGCTCGAGTAAAGTCAAAGGCAAAGTCAAAGTGCAAGATTAAATTACATTGCAGTTAGATCTATTAAATTTTTTGACGAAAAGTTATTGTAAATCTTCTAAGATATTGAAGGTATGTATTAAGTTAAGGTTGTAGACCTTGGGAATGATGTGAAAAAGTTTAATGTATAAACAATTTATGTTTATATCTTCCGCAATAGTTATAGAAATAGTATACCAGATCCTTGGTGAGTAGGACCGAGATTTGGGGATGCTACAGTAATTCTTGCTAAGTTATGGAGATTAGGGAATGTTTGAAAGATAAGAACTTCTTTGAAGAGAAGTTGAGAAGAAGGGTAAGCTAAAATTTCGAGGACGAAATTCTGTGAAGAAGGGGTTAATGTGATGACCCGGGTAAGGGTGTGGTTTTAAGAAATTCCGAGGACGGAATTTTTATAAGGAGGGAAGAATGTGACAACCCGAAAATTCAGATTATCCAGAATTAAGATTTAAAGAATTAGATATTAATAAAATTAATTTTTATTAATAATATGTTGTGATATGTGTTTATTAATCGTTCTAGAACCTAGGATGATTATTAATCGGGAGGATTCTGGCTACGAGCTAGACTGAACGAGTAAGAATTTTCAAGACGAAAATAAAAATTTTTTGGGAACAAAAATATTTTCGGGAAAAAAAGACGAAATAGACATTATTCACCCGATAAAACCCTAAGGGTTAGGTTTGAATAACCTAAGCTTTTTCGAGAGTTCGGTACGCCGAAATGACATTTCGTCGAAAGATTTGACGATAATATATCGTGAAAAGTTAAGTAAGCCGATAAAAATTTTTCTCAAAAAACGTGCAGAAATCGGACGAAATAAAAACGACGAAAAGTACTGCTATGCACTTTTCACTCGTTTAACTACGTTAGGGGAAAGCGTGAGGGAAAATGCTTAATGCCAAAAAAATGTTTTTTAGTATTTCAGAAATCCGAAGATACGTAAAAGTTAATCAGTAAAGGAAAGACGAAATATTCAAAAATAATTGGATTATGAGAATCGCAGTTTTTAAAACTGTCGGACGAAAACCCGAAAGACAGAACCACGAAACTTCCTAGAGAAGTTTCGTGACTAGTAAAGAGGTGTATTTAGGAGGTAGGAATAGTATAGAGGTGTGAATAGTAAGGTGGTTTGGCCAAATAACCAAAATGCCCCCTAGCCTTGGTTTTCTATAAATAGGAAGCTTAATTCATTTATTTGGGATTTTGAAAATCCTACAACTTAAGAGAGAGAGAGAGAGAGAGAGAGAGAGAGAGAGAGAGGGAGTTTGGATGGGGGAGAGGGAGAAGAGGAAGGAAGAGGAAAAGTTGGCTCGTGAGCAAACTTTATCTGACGGAAGGAGATTAAAGAAGGAAGGTAATCTGAAACCTAACTTTTATATAGTTTTCTTTAAGTTTCTATGTTTAAAATCATAACTTAAGGAGAATAAGAAGTAAATAATGTTAGGAATGATTTCGTATGGTTGAAATCATTCAGAAAAGAAGAAATAAGAATTAGAAGTTTAGTTTGTAAATTTCTTAAGGAAGTATAAGATTCGTAATGAATTAGAACGATCCGAGTGGATTATAAGAATGAGTAGATGAAATAAGTATGAAATGGTGTTTTATAACATCAAATCCAAGAAAAAGTGAAATCGTAATCAAAATATCGATTAAAATAAAGAACAAACGAAGAACACGAAGAACGCGCAAGGAACACAAAGAACGTTGTTGATGGACAAATTTAAAACCATCGTAGAGTAATTGTTGTTGATGGACAAGTTTAAAACTATCGCATATAATTTAGTTTCTTATTGCTTGGTTAGAAACGGTAGAAACGTTCATGAAGAACAGATTAAACTTAGTTATAACGAAGTTATGGCAAAAATTTTATAAAAGACGAACAAGAATTAAAAATTAGTAAATGAACCTGAGCGTGTAGGTGTTTCATAAGAATGTAAGACTACATAGAAAACATGAGTCGTGGACTCAAGAATGAACGAGTTCCGAGTTCGGATGACCGAATTACGGACAAACGAACGAAGAGCGTTAAAAACGTAAAACAAACGATTAGCAAAGATCAAGCCAATCGAAGGGCACATTAACGGATTCAGAACAAGGTTATGTTAGGGTATTGAGGTACGTAAGATAAGGAAGAGAATGGCTTTGGAATGACCTCGTTCTAAGTTATAACGTAGAAGTTATGAGATCGGGAAATACGCATCTCAAACTTGATGCAAGACTTAGAAATTTTATAGGGTTTTGGCTCGGCGCCGCAGCGCCAGCTATGCCTTGAGAGGCGGCACCGCAGTGATAGGCTGGGTTGTTGTGCACTGCTAACTCGCACCACAGCACAAGAGATAGAAGGGAGAGTGGCGCCGCATCGCCGGTGTAGGGAAAAAGCCATATAAGAGCTTTTAACTGCTCAGCTCTTGGGGGAAATGTAGGGGAAGATAAAGAACATAATGTTCAACTAATGTAGCACTTAATTAAGTGATTTAAACCTTTACTAAAGATTGAACGGAATATTTAAACGAGATTAAAAGATAGAGAATTTAAGTGGTAGATTACGTAACCGATATCCGGGGACCGTAGTCACGATGAACGAACGTGAGGGATTGATATGATTGTGATTCCTCAGACGTTGAGTGACGAAGGTAATGAATAACATTTTGATGTTATGTCTTGCAAATGAGAGATAAATGTAAAGCGTATAGACACTGTGAACGCAATGCTGTTGCAATGAACGATCGGTCTTAGCATACAACGAACGGTATGGCTTCGACTTTTAGAAAGAGTAATGAACATGGGGTTCATGTAATGGATAACGAAAGTAAACAAGATATGAATTATCAAGAAAGTCGTAATGAACGGTAATAAGATTAGCTAAAGCCGAATGTGGGTCGGATGGAGAATGTTAGAGTGAAATGTAAGCGTTGAACACTTTTAATCGACGTGAAGGTAGAGTGTACGCAAATACTAAACGGATAGAATCTACACCCTGTGTATGATTTGACAGTAAGACAATGAAGATCAATGATTAACCATGAATGGTAAAGAATTGAATTAAAGACAATGACGTTAACGTAACGAAGCCGAGTTAATGATTAACTTGAATGATCACTCTGAGTATACAAAAGACTGTATGACTTGGACGATAAAGAGTGACTCCTGAGGTATGACATTTAGCTTCCAGAAAGCCATAAAGAATAAGAAATTGACTTAACGAACATATAGTTTAATAGTTTGGATAAGTTAAGATAAGTTAGATTGTGGTACAATCGTAACCTTTGATGGTTGACATATGGGAGCTTGGCAAAACAATTCCTTCAGAGAACGAAGGTATATACCAAACTGGCAACTAATCTAACTCACTGTGATGGCAGTGTAGATGAAACGGGAACTTGTTTGTTAGTTATTTGTGGAAAACCACTCAGAGTACCATATGAACTACTAGCAAAGAAGAGATGTGTGTTGAGTCCTATAGAAGTTTTAAACAGAAGATAAGAATGTAAATCATCAAAGATGATGAACGTTTTGAGTAAGACATCTCCATATGTCATAAAGCCGTAAACTGATAATGAAAGTTGGTCGCATAAACTTAGGTTGTAAGAACGCGAATCCTAAGAAGTAAAGTTAAGTAAACCAATGCATAAATCGAAAGTATATGACTAATTGGTGTGTGTTATTTCCTTATGTGCTATATAGGAATTTGAATGAGCTGTTCAGCGTAAACTCTAAGATGTAGTTGTGCGTAAGGCAAGTTTCCTAACTTCATTCATATTATATGAATGCCAGTTTTCTTAAACTTCTAAGATGTTGAACTTGAGAAGTCTTGTCTATGTGTGAATGTGCAATATTTGTACAAGGTGGTAGTATGTATGAGGCCGTATGCCATAATTTGAACACTTCGGTGTTTCTATGAGATGAACTGTTATGTGATTGAGCTGTTCAATATAAGTATGTTCTGTTTATACATGAACCGTTATTATTAATTATGCACTAATGATTCTAGTCAGACAGGATGTGTATGAAAAAGGTAGAAGAATGAAGTATTTCAAAGTGAATGTGATTAATGCTTTAAAAAGATAGGAATTGAGATTATTCCTATTATTCAAGCTACTTCATAACCTTTGTTCGGTTATCGAAGTTCTAAAGGAATGTTTGAATTCTTAAAGTTATTTGTTCAACTGTTATGACTTGCTGGACAATTGAATGCTCACACTTACTTTAAATAGAAAATATTTTCAGCGAACGATGTTAGAGGACTTAAGAATCCCGTAAAGATCAAGCTGACGATATCCAGATGAAGTGTCAGTCAGAATGTGAATGAGCTAGAACATCAAGTGAAGACTTGTAATGTAGAAAGATGAAATTGAACTATAGACTAGTTTAATGAACTGTTATGTATCCTTAGTGGCGGATAAAAGTCACTCTTGTGAGATGGAAAAAATAATGTAATTATCATTATTTGTAATGAATAAGGTTATAAGGTAATAGAACCTGGGGTTTAAGAATGTATGTTGTTATACTTCACTATATTATGATGTATATATAGTAAGAAGTGGGACCGTGACGTACAGAATCCGAGTGTGAAAAATATACCAAATTTTGGGGCGTTACAGTAACTCTGGAAAGAGTAAATGGGAAAACAACAATAACAAAAACAATAATCAAGGTGGGAGTCACCAGGGAGACTTTAAGAAGAGGACTAAAGCTTGTAACAAGTGTGGGAGGAGTCATCAGGGGGAGTGCTGGAAAGGAAAGAGTACGTGCTATAATTACAGCCAGGAGGGGCACATATCGCCAAATTGCCCAAAACCAAAGAAGATCAGGGGATGCTTCGCGTGTGGATCAATGGAGCACCAGATGAAGGATTGCCCAAAGAAAGGAAGTAGTGGAACTGGCGGAGGCCAGGGAGGAGGAAGGAAGTTAATGATTGGAGGACCTATGCAACCCAATCGATCGACCGCCCGAACCTTTAACATGACCGTCTAGGACGCAGTAGCTATGAAGGACGCGGTGTCATGTATAATCCCAATCAATAATATAAATGCTTATGTATTATTTGATTCGGGTGCCACCTGTTCGTTTGTATCCAAATAATTTGCTAGTAAACTTTGTACATCCGAGAACGTTTAGAAGATCCTTTGAACATAGAAGTTGTGAATAAGGAAATAGTGTATGTTATTTACCTTACATCATAGATACTCGAAAAAAGGGAGTAAGAATTAGAGATATATCCATAGTAAATGAATTTCAAGATGTGTTTTCGGACGATCTACCTAGTCTTCCGCCAGACAAAGAAATCAAATTCGTAATAGGTTTAGCACCGGGAATGGCACCGATTTTGAAAGCTCCATATCGTATGGCACCGATAAAAATAAAGGAATTGATGATACAACTTCAAGAGTTATTAGATAATGGGTACATTCAATCGAGTGTGTCTCCTTGGGGAGCACCAGTGTTATTTGTTAAGAAAAAGGACGGATCGATGAGGCTCTGTATTGATTATCGGTGATTAAACAGTAATCAAGAACAGATATCTGCTACCGAGGATAAACGAGTTATTTGATCAACTGAAGGGAGCAAAATATTTCTCGAAGATCGACCAATGGACGGGATATCACCAACTGAAAGTGCGGGATGAGGACATACCAAAGATTGCGTTTCGAACCCGTTATGGACATTACGAGTTTTTGGTAATGTCATTTGGTTTAACAAATGCTCCAGAAGCATTTATGAACTTGATGAATCGCGTCTTCAAGTCATTCTTAGATAAATTCGTAGTAGTTTTCATCGACGACATTTTGATCTACTTGAAGACATAGGAAGAACACGATGAACATCTGAAGATTGTTTTGGAGGCACTACGAAAGGAGAATATGTATGTGAAATTTTCAAAGTGCGAATTTTGGATGAAGAAGGTTCAATTCTTAGACCACGTGGTGGATGAGAATGATATCTTAGTAAACCCCGCAAAGGTAGAAGCAGTAAGTAATTGGGAACAACCGAGAACACCGACGATGGTGAAAAGTTTCTTAGGGTTAGCTGGGTCCTATCGAAGATTCATCCAATATTTTTTTAAGATAGCGATCCCGTTGACTAATCTGACGAGGAAGACGGTGAAATTTGTATGGACCGACAAATGCGAAGAGAGTTTTCAAGAGTTGAAGAAGAGATTACGTGAGGTGCATGTATTATCATTACTAGATGATACGGGAGGATTTGTGGTGTATAGTGATGCATCGCATAGAGGACTAGGCTGTGTACTGATGCAATATGGCAAAGTCATTGCGTATGCATCGCGACAATTGAAGGATTATGAAAAACGATACCCTACTCACGACTTAGAGTTAGCGGCGGTAGTTTTTGCCTTGAAGATATAGAGACATTATTTGTACGGAGAAAAATGTTAGATATACACGGACCACAAGAGTCTGAAATATATCTTCACACAGAAGGAGTTAAATATGCGTTAGAGGAGGTGGTTAGAATTGATCAAAGATTATGATTGTGATATTCTTTATCACCCGGGGAAAGCGAATGTAGTGGTTGACGCGCTAAGTAGGAAGGGAAGGGAGAAATTGATTCAATTGACGACTCAGGAAGAGTTAATAAGAGAAATGGAGAAATTGAAAATAGAGGTAAAGGGACCAGAAAGGTCTGAAGAGAAGTTAGTTGTAATGGAAGCTTGTCCGACATTGTTGGATAGAGTAAAAGAAGCACGGGAGAAAGATGGAGAATATGATAAAATCAGAAAAAGGATTTCAAAAAATGAGGAAGAAAAATTTTGACGGGATAAAGACGGTATCTTAAGATTCGAAGGAAGAGTGTGGGTACCAGCGGTAACCGAGTTAAGAGAAGAGATTTTGCACGAGGCACACAATACGATATATTTCGTTCATCCGGGGAGCACTAAGACGTACCAAGACTTGAGGCAACATTTTTGGTGGCCCAATTTGACACGGGAAGTCATAGAGTGCGTTAGTAGATGTTTGACTTGCCAATGCGTAAAAGCGGAGCATCAGCGGCCGAGTGGTTTACTACAACCATTGGGAATGTCGGAGTGGAAATGGGAGCAAATTACAATGGATTTCGTGGTAGGACTTCCAATCACACAGAAAGGTTTTGATGCCATTTGGGTTATTATGGATCGACTTACAAAGACTGCACATTTTCTACCAATCAAGATCCGTTATAGTTTAAATCAGTTAGCAAATCTGTACGTAAAGGAAATTATTTCACGATATGGAGTGTCGGTATCGATTATTTCTGACCGAGACCCGCGTTTCATGTCAAAATTCTGGAAAAGCTTGCAAGAGAGGATGGGAACACAGTTAAGATTGAGTACCACTTATCATCCTCAGATAAATAGATAGAGTGAGCGAACAATACAAACGCTAGAGGACATGCTTATGACTTGCGTGATGGACTTCAAGTGAAATTGGGACGGCCACCTACCCTTAGTTGAATTTGCGTATAATAATAGTTATCATGCGAGTATCGGCATGCCACCATATGAAGCTCTTTACGGAAGGAAGTGCAGGACGCCATTATATTTGGACGAAGTAGGAGAGCGATGAATACTCGGACCAGAGTTAGTACAACAAATCGAAGATGTCGTGACAGTGATAAGAGCCAGACTAGTAGCATCTCAAGATCGCCACAAGAAGTATGCATATTTGCATCGACAGGAACGAGATTTTAAAGTCAGTAGTTCTTCTTCTTGAAGGTATCTCCATGGAAGGGAAAAATCTGTTTCGGCAAGAAAGAAAAACTGAGTCCAAGATTCATAGGACCGTTCGAGATACTAAAGCGAGTGGACGAAGTAGCGTACAAAGTTGCACTACCACCTGAGTTGGAGCACATCCATAACGTGTTTCACATATTCGTGTTGCGTCCGTACAAGCCTGACTACAAACACATGATTTCTTATGAACCCATTCTAGTGCAGAATAAGTTAGCGTATGAAGAAATTCATGTCCAAATTCTAGATAGGAAGGAGCAAACTTTAAGGAACAAAGTCATTTCTTCCGTAAAAGTACTTTGGCGTAACCACGATGTCGAGGAGGCGACGTGGAAGTTAGAAGATAGGATGATAAGGGATTATCCCCATCTATTTGTGTAACCTTGTAGCAATTTCGGGACGGAATTTTTATAAGGGGGGGAGGATGTAATACCCTGGAATTTCTATGTCTTATGAATATATTAAATATTTTTTTGAATATAAATGATTTCGTGTTATGAGATAAGTTAACTCAATTATATTAAAGTGATTAATGTGGAGTTGTAACAAACTCGTTGAAATACCTTGTGTGGAACCGTGATAGTAGTGACTATATTAATCAACGAAAGAATTGTTAAGGCAAATAATTAATTGATAGTTATTAAAGAATAGTGATTAATTGCAAATAATTATTTGATTTCATGTAAGGAATACACTCTAAAACTAGTAATATCACCAATATGACAGTTAATTCATATTGTGTAAAAAGATTATGGAGATGGATGTTGAAACTGGCTTGAAGCTAAGCTAGTTTGGAACTGCGAGGGTACGGCGCAGCTGCGCCCTCCCAGCAGTACAAACTGGCACAACTGCGCCAGTGATCAGTTGGAGAAAATTTATTTTCTACTTTAGAAATAAAATGGAACACTTTTGTTATATGTGTGACGTTAATAAAACATAGGATAAATATACATTATGTTAATATAAGGTACCAAGTAGTACTGTAAAATCATATGTAATTGTAATACATAAATGATTAAATATCTGTATATTCTAGAAACTGAGAAAGGAATTAAATGTTTAAATTAACATTAATATTAAATAAGGTTATAATGTGGTTATGTGAGTAATAGAGATAATTATGGAACTACCCGGACAATAATACCTAACTGCGTTATTTTATTACATGTATTTAATGTACATGGATTATATTATGTGAGTAGTTAATCCCAAATTATTCCTTATATAGTAACACTTGGACATTAAAACTCATTCTTGGTTAATAAAGTAACTGAACTTGGACTTAGCTAAGCTTGTTGCTGATATTTTCTCTTGTCCCAAATTAAGTGTCACAATAGTACATGAACAGTGGTCTAAAAACTAAGTTACGTAACTTTCAAGCTACTAAATCATAGGTGATCATGGCTAGCAAGATGACTGGTATTGGGTTGTTAAATAACTCCTTAATAACCTTTGTTCCCTTCCATTACACCATGGACTCCAACATTGTGTAATGCAAATGTCCAGTCCATATCTCCTTTATAAATAGAAGTGTGATTTTTAGTTTTTGTGTTGCTAAAAGTTGTCTAAGAAGTCTTAGTTTGAGAGTTCTAAGTTGCTGAGCATTGTAGAAGCTTATTCAGTGTGTGAGGAGTCGAATTTAAGCTTAAGAAGGTATAAATTCTAATTATGTTCTTAAGATGGGTCTTGTTTGATTCTTGGAATTACTTGAATTTCTATGTTAATCAAAATGAATTAACATACTATAAGATGTTTAAGAAGTTTACTTATATGTATGGACTCTTTAATGATGGTTTAGAACAAGTTTAAATTGATGGAAATTAAGTTGGCTGAGACTCTGTAAAACAGAGTCTGCTTCTGCTCCTAAACCAGACATGGCGCAGCTGCGCCGGTCTCTGAGTTCAGTTGTGTTTTCTGTTTTCAAATCTGATCAGTGTTAGTCAATCATTATGGCTTAAACTAGCATGCAAGCATGTGTACTGTGTATATATAAGTATATTAATCTAAGTTGGGCATGTTTTACTAAGATTAGCATGATTAACGGAAGTGTGTAATTTAAAATATATTTAAAAACCTTAGAAACGAACTTGATAAGTATGAATGACATGTTTATATACTGACTTTGCAAGCATGTTGGTATGATTTAGAAATGCATGAATAACCCGTTGACTTGTGTTTATATGATTCATAAGGGACCGCGAACATGTTGAATCTACTAGTAAGCTTTACAAATTAAAATACGAATTTTGAACGTGAATATTGACAAACTACCTTGAGGGTTAGATCTGATAATTGTGATCATGTTTGATGATACTCTCAAACTCACTCATGTAACATAAACATATATATACCATGTTTGTGTATCATAATTCAAGTGAAGCATAAACGAAGCATATTTTCAACCAAAGCGGTGCTAATTACACATAAGTGTTATGAATACTCACAAGCATGCCAAATATGATTTTTATAACTACCTTGTATGTTTAGAAAGAAAGCATGATAGACTTTGTGGTTTCATGACCTTGAATGGCCTTAACTTGTTGAAATGTTTAATTTAGAATTATATTATAAAAGGGAGAAACCTAGATTGACTTGAGAAGCATGAAAAGACCTTTAACATGACAAAATATATTATGAATGAACGTTGTGTTCAAGCCGGGCAGGAACCACAAGGGAACAGCTGAGTCTTGGCTTGGCTAGGGGGCTACGCAGCTGCGTCGGCCCTAGCTTAGCCATGGCGCAGTTGCGCCAGTGTGGAATCTGAGATCATGCAATCTGATTGTGGACAATTAACTTATATGATGCTTATATTGCTAAAAGCGGTTTAAAACCTACTAATACATGTATATATGTAATGATTAAGTAATATGATGGTGTTTGCCTTGTAAAAGGAAAGTCCATGGGTAAAAAGGTCTTAACCTTGAGCTTTATAAATTTGCTTATAAAGTAACTAGATACTTGATTTCGTGATAAACATATAAGCTGATTTTGTACCATATGTGCATACTTGAATCATGTCGAGCTTGATTAAAGAATGTGTTATCTAATGAGCATCTTGTACTTATAATACACTATAAATAGGAATCAAAAGTGTTGATTTATTAACGTGGATAAACTACGCTTAAGGTAAGTATATGAACTATCCTTTACATTGTGCAAGTATCCTAAACCCTTGCATTACTTTATTCAACGGATATCGTAAGCAAGTATCTAAACCTTATCTCTTTGAATGCAAGTTATTCTACTTATTCATTCAATTGAGCTAGTATGTTTAAACCCTTGTGAAAATTATTATTCATGTTGAACTTGGTATTGTTCTTAAATAATGTGAAAGGGTCTATGCCATTAATTCGGCTAGAATATATGCATGTTTATAAAGCTGTCCAAACCAATTGATTGGTGCAAAAATCTTAAAAAGTGAGTTGAACAACCCTTATGGTAAGGGGAGTGTATGTTGTTCGAAACCCCAACACATGAGCAAATATTACTGTGGTGTTATGCATAACTTAGAGTATTGTAGACTGGTCATCTATAGTACTTGATTCTTGTGGGTTATCAGTTTAATACTGGTAATTCTAGTAGATGTTCAATAGTCCTTAGCGATTGCTCAGTATAAATTGTTTATCTAGTTGGATACATTGATAGTCTTTGAATTCATATATAGCTGCTGATTTATATTAAATTATCGTTCTTATTCCAAGAATTGTTGATATTCATTATTCATGATATTATTCTGAAACCCTAAACTATCTTAGATATGATATTTCGATATTTCAAACTCGTGTTATAGAACTCTTTACCCTTGTTGCATATTACTTGATGGGTAATTTGTGCTCATTCTTGCTTATTTAAAACCTTTCAGTTAAGGCAGAACGGGGAGGTGTCTCTGGAAAAGACAAGGGCAAGGGCAAGGCTACTGACTAGTTTGTTCCTTTATGTTTAAGAATATTATGTTGTATTAAGACTGTGATTAAGCTTAATTAGGATTATGTAATAAGTCTTTATTCGATATTATTATGTAACCTATTCAGTACCGTAGGTTGCGAGACTTGGGGGAATAATTATAATAAATCATTGTATATTATTCTAAATTAGATCTTCCGTTGTGAACGTGATATTTTAGTTATTTTGTATGCCATGAGCACGTGATGAACCGAATTCAAGTGACCAAGTGGAGGTCCGAATTTGGGGGCGTCACATAAGGTTCATAACCTAAAGCTTTGATACCAACTTGTGACACCCCCAAATATGGGTACTTCATTCCCATAGGATTTGGTGCTCACTATCCAAAACAAATACATCTAACTACCCATAATCAAGGAAAAAGACATAACTTAAATAACTTAAACAATAATTCGTCCCATTAAAGGGTTACATCAACTTAAAACAAATCCCAGGTAATCTAACCTTAAATTATTACATAAGTTTACGGAAAACATCACATAAATAAATAAGTCTCTTAACATAGATTCTATTAAATAAAATCAAACAAGTCTTCATCATTTGGACATCTTGCCCTTGCCCTTGCCCTTGCTAGAAAATAGCTCGTCAACTTTCTCAACTTTAGTTGCAGTGTTAAATGCAAGAGTGAGCAAATAATTGCTCACCAATATAACGATGACAATAGCAATAAAATAAGAGTAAGCAATGAATACTGAATAATAAAGAACTTGTTCTTCGAATCGATATTAGAAAAAAAGTTCGAGATTTATATCTAAGGGTCTCGAAACCATAAACTATGTCCCAGGTTACTAAGTATTTCTACCTCAACCTTGAACAATCGTTAGACTATACGGACCTTTTCATTCGTAATAGGGGATCAACCCTTCGTACAATGTATTGTGCACAAACATTTAAATGCTAGCGCGTACATAATCCCCTATATTAGGGTTGTTCATCTCAGTTTGACTTATGATTTCTGCACTAAAGAAAGTTTAGTTTGGATTAGCTTAACAATGGTTCTAGAAATTTAGAACGCTCATCAACTATGGACTAGTCAATTCAATAGAGGTTTACGAGTCATTCGAAGTTCGATACAACAACTAGATATTGAATAACCATATTTAGAGTCAAGAATAGAATCACAATAATATATAGTTGAATAAAACATTGTATATCCAATAAACTATCTTCAAAGGAATTAGAGTCTTGTTCAGAATAATGAACATTTCAAACCTTGAATTAACAAGAAATAATTATTAGAACTTGCTCAATGTGAATAAACAACTTGAACCATCTTAATCAAACAATATCAAGTTCAAGATTAGGGAACTTGTTTAGCGAAAAGTAAGATTTTGATACTTGCATAACAATAACAAACAAGATAAGATAAAGATCCTGCTTTATATAGAGAAATAAGGTTTAGGAACTTACCTCATGTGTAAGTTACACAATTATAACACACGTTCGCCAAATACCCTACATATATCATTAAAATCCCAATACCGATTAGTTAAACTAACATTAACCCTATAGGTTTGATTCTCATTCAAGTTCATCTCCTTATCCTATCTTAAATTCCGATCACTGACACTATTTACAGGTCAGAAATCATAAATCTAGCATCATCACATTTAATTAACATCTCAAGACTTAATCAAATAACAAGTTAAAGTTTTCTAAGTCATTACCTTTTCAACCTAAAATCATTAAATACATGTTTACAATCTGTTTTAGAATCTCATTATATGTTTAACACATTATCATGCACCTTAGACTAGGTTAGGCCAACATGTCATGGACTGAAAACTAAAAAAAATAAACTGCTTCTACTCAAGGGAGGGCGCCGGTGCAGTTGCGCTGGTGCTCAATACCCAGAATGCTTAGCAGGCACAGCTGCGCCGTTTTTGCCTTTGGTACCGGCGCAGCTGTAATGATACGCAGACCAAAACTGCAGACTGCATACCCTACTTCACACTTCACTCACAATCAACCCAATTAAGCAGAAATTAACATACCCAAAAGCTTTAAGTTTGTTAACATCAACACCAAAATTGCATATCAAGATTCTAACAATATAAACATCTTATACAACTAATTTTAGAGGATCAAAACCATGTTTTTACTAGTTTTCTTCATATTTCAACATGTTTATCAAATTCAATCACCAAATCCTCTTTTCTTAACCAAGTCACACTACAAAAAAATGGGGCTTCAGCAAAAACCGATTTTCTTTGCTAAAGGTGCCAAATTTCTGTAAGACCCCGAAATTTTTTTTTTTAATAAAATGGAATTTCCTCTATTTATTATTTTGAAATAGTAAGTGTTGAATTGATTAATGAGGTTAGTTATGGGTAAATGTGCAAATATTTTTTAAATAAGCAAGTGGTTATAAAATATTCATTGTTATCGGGAAATATTCGTTTGGTCGTGAAATATTCTTAATGTCGGGAAATATTCGTACAACGACGCAGTCTTTTGTGGGCTCCATAACGAAAATTGATTGGATGAAGAAAATAACAAGTATAAGTTATTTATAAATAACGGCGTAGTTACCGTTAATACTGTTGGAATACCCGGTGGTTAAAACACAGTAGCACACGGTATTGTACCAATTATTGATTCTTACATAAGAAGGCACTACTCAATAATTGTTACAATAATTACTGTTCAATATTTTATTTTATTGATTAAATAATTGTTGCATTGATATTTTATATTACTGTTATTCAATAATTGTCACTACACAGTATTTTCCATTATCGGAGCAATAATTCATATTATCTGAATAATATTATTAGATAACATTATTGGTAATGTCTAGAAAGTTCTGTCTAAGGAGAGGTTTGGTCACCTAATTGCGCACCAGTATGGAGAAATTCTTATTGGAAAGCCCCCTCTTTCCTGAGAACTGCCTGGTTGTCAGTATTATGATTCTGTAATATTATTTATGAATAATTAATTATTAATTTATATGATAAGAAAAATATTCATTTTATGTGGATATAGATGGAGAAAATTTTTAAAGTGACAATTGTTGAAAATTGATATTTTATCTTTTCTGATAAAATAATTTATTATTATATTTTAATAATATAATAATGGTGATATTTTTACAATTAATGTGGCATATATGAGTATATGAGGAGGAAGAGTATTTTTGTTGCAATAAATATTTAAAACATGTTAAACATGTTGGTGGACCCATTTTTTGACTGAAATTTGATTATAAACTGTAAAATCGTCCGTTTGTGAATTTCGGTCAATTTTTATTTAGAATTTGGAAAAACTTTCTTCTGCAAAGTTGTAGAGAATTGAATTTCCTATTAAAAGTAGCGAGATTCAAATTTTCTGATAAAAGGGCTATTTATTATGAATTATTGAAGTTCCAGAGTTCCGAAATAATTAATTTTTGGAAGTTTAAAATTTTTTAAATAACAAAAACGTTTTTTTTCATTATGGTGTTTTCCACATGTGTGTTGAATGGGCTGATTTTAGATTTTCTACGGTTGGCTTGAAAATTTATATAAATATATTATTAATTTATTAAATTTTCTACTTTGATGTTAAAATTATTTTTCTATAAATAGGGTGCTTAGGTTAGAATTGAAAATCACACCAGAAACTAAAGATTTCTCTCTCTTTCTCTCTCTATTATATTGAGCGTATTTTTGTGAGTATTTTGGTACTTTGAGAGTTGCTATACGGTGCAAGTTCCTTCAGCACTATATCCAGTTTTTCAGTCAGAAGTACTGTCTTTCGGAGGTAAGGGATATTATTTTATTCGTAAATGATATTATTTCTTTAATATCATTATGCCAAAATATTGGTTGGAAATTTTTATCAAATTTAGAACTTTTTCATGTCGGGGTTACCATTCCTAAGTTACTATTCATGAGTTACTATTCACAAGTTACTATTCACGAGTTACTATTCACGAAGCATGATGATGTTTTTTATGAAATTTCTATCTTTTGGTGTCGGAGTTACTATTCATGTATACGGCACTATTCACGTATACGGCACTATTCACAAATACGATACTATTCACAGAAAAATTAAATTTTTTCCCCTATGTCCAAGATATCTATTAGGGATACTAGCTTTGATTGTATTCATGTTTTGATCATTCTTGAATTTTACTTCGTATGATTATTTATGAAGTATTTTTGAACTCGGATTGTTTGAAATACGAATCCTTAATATTTATTCTTTTGTTTCACTGGATTCGTTTTCTTTAAAAGATTTTTCATCATCATCAGTCCTAAATGATGATATAATTGAATATCTTTGGCCTGTAGTGCAAAGATTAATGATTTTATGATGAATATCTTTGGCCCGTAGTGCAAAGATGAACAGATGTTGAGATGAACGTGACCAACTGATGAATATCTTTGGCCTGTAGTGCAAAGATGAATATTTGATTCAAGATGTTTATTGATTGATGTTACAGGGATAAAATATCGATGATGGACTTTTAAATTCATAGATGATAGTAGATTTCATTCTCTACTTAACTCTTCTAATGAATTATTGTTTCCGCTACAGTTGTTGATCTAAAACTTGTTGTCTATTGTATTCTATCATATTTTTCCCTGTTGAGAACTAACGATAATTTGTTCTATATTATCTTAGTCATAATATTCATTACTGGGCTAGTTGAGCTCACCCTTTTCCTTTTTGTTCTATTTTTCTTCTCAGGAGGCGAGAATGTAGCGGGTACTAGTCGGGGTATGGAATGATGGTTCAAGATAGTTGTTTTAGTAGTCCTCACTATTTTATAAAATAGTGTATCAATAATTGTAATGAGGACTCCATTTGAGTTTGAATACTGTCTAGATGACAATATTTGTATTTAAACTCACAGTATATGTGTTGTCGTATTTTGCACGACAATTATAATAATAAAGTTGTAGTTGTTTCTGTACCATGTATTTGGCGACTCAGAATAGGTTTGGTGGATTGGACCTATTTTGGGGGCGTCATAGTTGGTATCAGAGATTAGGGATATGATCTCTGGTGGAGATCGAGGAATAGAACTAGAAGGGGAGAGACGAGTAAATCCTTCGCTAGTGTGTCCTACCTAAGCTTATTTGTTGGTCAGTTATAATATAAGGATATTATGTGATATGTTAATTTGTTAAATTAACCCTTGTTTATGGCAGTATTGAGAATGTCGACTGAGAATGTTAACAGTGGAGTAAATGAAATAGTGGAGACGCCAGTACTCACCAACGAGGAGAACATGTAACAGGCTGGCAATGTTCCTCCTGTTAACAACACTAATGAGCAGATGATGAACGATGGAATGTTTAGAAGCTTTTTGCAATTCATGTAAAACCAGACGAGGGAGACTCTTGTTCAAAATATAGGAGGAAATGATAGCAATTCACGGTTTGTCACAGCCAAGCAGTTCAAAGAATTGGGACCACCAGAATTTAAGGGAAAGCTGGATCCGATCATGGCGAAAACGTGGGTCAAGCAAATTACAAAGATATTCGATGTCTTGGGATGCACAGAGGAACAGAAGGTTCCATTCGCCACCTTTATGTTCCGTGGCGAGGCAGACTACTGGTGGGAGTCTGTGAAGCGTACCCATCCAGCCGCACTCAGCATGTCTTGGGAAATGTTTCAGAAACTGTTCAATGACAAGTACTTTCCTGAAAGTATTCGTCATATGAAGGAGGTAGAGTTTATTAGACTAGAACAGAACAACATGACGGTGTCCCAGTACGAGGCGAAGGTTGCAGAGTTATCCAGGTTTGCACCTCATGTGGTGGAGAATGAGGAACGTATGACGCAGATGTTTCTGAGAGGTTTGAAACCCGACATACGTCAATATCTCATTTCTCATAAATTTCTCTATATTCAGATGTTGTGAATAGGGCTCAGTTACTGGAGCGCGATAATGAGTCAGCTCAATCGAAGAATAACGACCTATAACTCGATGATAATCGTACCGATGGCAACGGTCATTAGAACAAGGATAACCATTGTGGAGGAAATTATCGTGCCAGAAATGGTAACCACTTCGGTGGTATTCATGGCCAAGATAATAGAAGAAATAACTCAAGTGGAAATTTCAAGAAAAGAAAATTTAACGATGACGGGAAGATGTCGGGAGCAGCACCAGCACCAGCAACAAATTCTAGGGGAGGAGAACGAACGCCAGTTAGATGCTACAAATTCAGAGAGGAGGGACATATAAGTCCAAACTGTTCACAGCCTTCCAAAGTATGTTATAATTGTGGAAAAGAAGGTCATATCGCTCAAGATTGTACGGTAGCGAAACCTAGTCCAACGGGGATGATGACTCAAAAAGCTGTCCCAGAAAAGTCAAAGTCAATAGTTCCTGTAAGAGCGTTTGTCTTGACTGGTCAGAATGCGAGGAACCCGAACGAAGTTAGCACAGGTTAGTTAATTATACATTCTTACGAAGTTTATACCTTATTAGATACCAGTTCTACCCATTCTTTTATCTCTCCTGCTTGTGCTCAACGTTTGAACTTGACTCTTGAGAAATTAGACTTTGACTTACTTGTTGAAACTTTGTTAAGAGAAACCTTCATTACATCTACTGTTTATAAATTTTTCTTAATTCAGGATGGCACCATCACATTACCTGTTGACCTTATCTTTTTAAAGATACTTGTTTTTGATGTGATTTTAGGGATTGATTGATTAACTACTCATCATGCCAAAATTGATTGCTTTCGTAAGGTTGTTAGTTTTCATATTCCTAAGCAACCTGTTATTCGAATTCAAACAACCAAATCACTGAAGTCAATCATTGTCATATCAAGCCATAAAGCCATTCGTTTATTGAAAAACGGATGTCAAACTTTCTTACCCATGTCATGGACTTTAACACGTCATATTTGAATAATATTTTGTTTCTTGACGTATTTTCTAAAGAATTTCTTGGCTTACTCCCAAAGTGTGATATTGAATTTTGTATCGACTTTGAACCCGGTACAAAACCCATTTCTAAAATCTCATATCGAATGGCTCCTATTGAACTTCAGGAGTTAAAAATTTTAACTATAAAATTTGGTACCCGAGCCTCTATCTGGTGACTTCCTTTGTGGAATGCACTGAAGCCAGACTCTCTGTAGGGGACGCCATATTTATGTGGTAGTAACTGATAGGTACCATTGTAACGTGCTATCCAAGATTGAGATATGAGTCATAGTTGAGAGCAACCTAAGTCAGTAATCGAAATACGTAGCTTTATAGGCTTAGTTGGTTATTATCGGAGATTCGTGAAAAGATTTTCTCGAATCGCTACTCCATTAACTCAGCTGACTCGTAGAGATACAAAATTCGAATGGAGCAAGGAATCTGGGAAGAGATTTGAAGAACTCAAGAGGAGACTCATTTTGGCACCTGTTCTGACCATACCATCCTGGAAAAAACGAACGTGGTAGCTGACGTGTTGAGTAGAAAATCGTATGTGGTTACGAGTGCGATGTTTTTAACAAAAAGACCCATTTTGTATGACTTACAAATGATAGAGATAGAGTTAAAGACTCTATGGATCACGTGATGATATACGAGTAAAATCGACTTTAATCGATAAAGTTAAAACCGCTCAAGCTACACACAGGAGCTGATGAATATGAAGAATGAGGTGCAAGAAGTTGTTATTCCAAAAGTGAGAATCGGCGATGTGAGGAAAGCTCAAACCTTCGATTTATTAGTCCATTTGAAATCCTCGATCGAATAGGAACTGTGGCCTATAGATTCGTTTTACCGCCAAGTATGTCGCGTGTTCATAAAGTTTTTCACGTATCGAAGTTACTAAATTATATGGACGACCCGAACCACGTTATTGAGTTAGAACCATACGAAATAGCCGAAGATTTAACGTACGAGGAGGTACCTGTCAAGATCTTGGATTGAAAGGAGCATGTTCTACGCACAAAGGTCATACATAAGTTAAGATTTTGTGGAGGAACCATGCTATTGAAGAAATGAACTGAGAGTTGAAATCAGAAATGAAAGCGAGGTATCCTCATCTTTTCGAAACACCAGGTACGTACGTCAATTTCGAGGACGAAATTTTATAAGAATGGGAGGTTGTAAGACCCCAAATTTTTTTTAATAAAATGGAATTTCCTCTATTTATTATTTTGAAATAGTAAGAGTTGAATTGATTAATGAGGTTAGTTATGGGTAAATGCGCAAATATTTTTTAAATAAGCAGGTGGTTATAAAATATTCATTGTTGTCGGGGAATATTCGTTTAGTCGTGGAATATTCTTGTTGTCGGGAAATATTCGTACGACGGCGCAGTCTTTTGTGGGCCCCATAACGGAAAGCGATTGGATGAAAAAAATGACAAGTATAAGTTGTTTATAAATAACGGCGTAGTTGTTATCATTAATACTGTTGGAATACCCGGTGGTTAAAACACAGTAGCACACGGTATTGCACCAATTATTGATTCTTACGTAAGAAGGCACTACTCAATAATTGTTACAGTAATTACTGTTCAATATTTTGTTTTATTGATTCAATAATTGTTGCATTGATATTTTATATTACTGTTATTCAATAATTGTCACTACACAGTATTTTCTATTATCAGAGCAATAATTCATATTATCTGAATAATATTATTAGATAACATTATTGGCAATGTCTAGAAAGTTCTGTCTAAGGAGAGGTTTGGTCACCTAATTGCGCGCCAGTAAGGAGAAATTCTTATTGGAAAGCCCCCTCTTTCCTTGGAACTACCTGGTTGTCAGTATTGTGATTCTGTAATATTATTTGTGAATAATTAATTATTGATTTATATGATAAGGAAAATATTCATTTTACGTGGATATAGATGGAAAAAAATTTTAAAATGACAATTGTTGAAAATTGATATTTTATCTTTTCTGATAAAATAATTTATTATTATATTTTAATAATATAATAATGGTGATATTTTTACAATTAATGTGATATATATCATGTATATGAGGAAGAAGAGTATTTTTGTTGCAATAAAAATTTAAAACATGTTAAACATGTTGGTGGACCCATTTCTTGACTGAAATTTGATTATAACCTGTAAAATCGTCCGTTTGTGGATTTCGGTCAATTTTTGTTTAGAATTTTGAAAAACTTTCTTCTGCAAAGTTGTAGAGAATTGAATTTCCTATTAAAAGTAGCGAGATTCAAATTTTCTGATAAAAGGGCTATTTATTATGAATTATTGAAGTTCCAGAGTTCTTAAATAATTAATTTTTGGAAGTTTAAAATTTTTTAAATAACAAAAACGTTTTTTTCATTATGGTGTGTTCCACATGTGTGTTGAATGGGCTGATTTCAGATTTTCTACGGTTGGCTTGAAAATTTATATAAATATATTATTAATTTATTAAATTTTTTGCTTTGGTGTTCTAAGCATTTTCCTATAAATAAGGTGCTTAGGTTAGAATTGAAAATCACACCAGAAACTAAAGATTTCTCTCTCTTTCTCTCTCTATTATATTGAGCGTATTTTTGTGAGTATTTTGGTACTTTGAGAGTTGCTATACGGTGCAAGTTCCTTCAGCACTATATCCAGTTTTTCAGTCAGAAGTACTGTCTTTCGGAGGTAAGGGATGTTATTTTATTCGTAAATGATATTATTTCTTTAATATCATTATGCCAAAATATTGGTTGGAAATTTTTATCAAATTTAGAACTTTTTCATGTCGGGGTTACCATTCCTAAGTTACTATTCATGAGTTACTATTCACAAGTTACTATTCACGAGTTACTATTCACGAAGCATGATGATGTTTTTTGTGAAATTTCTATCTTTTGGTGTCGGAGTTACTATTCATGTATACGGCACTATTCACGTATACGGCACTATTCACAAATACGATACTATTCACAGAAAAATTAAATTTTTTCCCCTATGTCCAAGATATCTATTAGGGATACTAGCTTTGATTGTATTCATGTTTTGATCATTCTTGAATTTTACTTCGTATGATTATTTATGAAGTATTTTTGAACTCGGATTGTTTGAAATACGAATCCTTAATATTTATTCTTTTGTTTCACTGGATTCGTTTTCTTTAAAAGATTTTTCATCATCATCAGTCCTAAATGATGATATAATTGAATATCTTTGGCCTGTAGTGCAAAGATTAATGATTTTATGATGAATATCTTTGGCCCGTAGTGCAAAGATGAACAGATGTTGAGATGAACGTGACCAACTGATGAATATCTTTGGCCTGTAGTGCAAAGATGAATATTTGATTCAAGATGTTTATTGATTGATGTTACAGGGATAAAATATCGATGATGGACTTTTAAATTCATAGATGATAGTAGATTTCATTCTCTACTTAACTCTTCTAATGAATTGTTGTTTCCGCTGCAGTTGTTGATATAAAACTTGTTCTCTATTGTATTCTATCAGATTTTTTCCTGTTGAGGACTAACGATAATTTGTTCTATATTATCTTAGTCATAATATTCATTATTGGGCTAGTTGAGCTCACCATTTTTCTTTTTGTTCCATTTTTCTTCTCAGGAGGCGAGAATGTAGCGGTACTAGTCGGGGTATGGAATGATGGTTCAAGATAGTTATTTTAGTAGTCATCACTATTTTATAAAATAGTGTATCAATAATTATAATAAGGACTCCATTTGAGTTTGAATACTGTCTACATGACAACATTTGTATTTAAACTCACAGTATATGTGTTGTCGTATTTTGCACGACAATTGTAATAATAAAGTTGTAGTTATTTCTGTATCATGTATTTGGCGACTCAGAATAGGTTGGGTGGATTGGACCTATATATTTTGGGGGTGTCACAATTTCATTGCAAAATGGTTTTGGTAACGACTTTACTGTCGTTGCGTCTTTCGTTGCGCAATGAGCGTTGCTAATTGTTCCGCAACGAACATTTTCTTTTGTTGCCAAAAGTAATACATTTTGCAACAAAATTTGGCTTTCGTACAGGGACATCGATCCTTAGAAAAAATTAAAATTTCATTGCTAAAAACCCCATTTCGTTGCAAAGGCCTGCTAATTGGCAACAAAATGAACTCTTTTTTTTGCAATGACCATGCATTTTCGTTGCAATTGACACCATTTTACAACGATATTTTTCGTTGTAGTAAATTATGAAAATTGTTGCCTAAGCTTGCTTTCGTTACGGAATGTAAACTTTTTATCAACGATTTTCGTAGCTGGTTATATTATTTGGCAACGATATTATGCTGAATCAGCAACGAAAATATTTATTGTTGGTTATTTTTCAATAGCAACGAAAGTCGTCGATTAGCAACGACATTATATGTTATCATTACTTTATATGTGCAACGAAAGTTTATATGATTTGCAACGATAAAAAATATTGTCTTTTATGTTAGTATTAGCAACAATATCATCTCTGTTGTTATCAGGTTAATTTTTCATTGCCAAATATTATATTTTTAATGCCATTAACAACGAAAATTTGTTGCTAAATGTATAAAAAATTGTTGCTATATTAAAACTTTTTCAATGCTTTGGTAACGGATTATATTGTTGCCAAATCAAAATTTGACATTCTTTTTGTGTATCTGACTAGCTCAATGTCCCCATAGCAAATAATGGCAAAAATACAAAAAACTAAAATATTATTAACTTAATAAAATCATCCGCTACATAATCATTAATTATATTTACAATTAACCATCTAAAGCTGCCACAATTCTTCAATCAAAGTATATATCTACATATATAGAGAGATTACACTTCATAATTTCGTCCCTTGTCTTCCGTAAACGTAGCACAAAAAATTGATACCCAATATTGTAAGGCAGGTCGTAGAAGTAGTCTCCCTTCACATATTTAAAAATAATAGCAAGTTAGAAAAATGAAGCAAATAGGTCACCAGAGGCACTTAATGCCAAAATTAATACACAAAGACAATAGAGTTGCTACGTGGTACTAATGTACACCGTATCACAATATCATTTGCTATAAATCCAAATAGAAAAAGAACCATCAATGCGACTATATGATTGCTCTGTTACAAGAAAAAATTGGAATCTTAATCGGCCATTTCATGAATTAATTTCAGTAAGC
Organism: Panax notoginseng; assembly: GCA_016801055.1. Lineage (NCBI taxonomy): Eukaryota > Viridiplantae > Streptophyta > Magnoliopsida > Apiales > Araliaceae > Panax > Panax notoginseng. Next base: position 128,612,393 of record CM029020.1, on the reverse strand, counting down.
ATTGGGGTAAACATATTTTCTTTTACAAGACTTATAGATTATTATTATATGTTGACCTCAAGTCAGAATTCAGTCACATTCAACAACCACAAGCATCACACAATCTTAAATACCATCACACAATCTTAAATAACAATGTTTAGATTTGTATATAGAAAGGACAACAATTATGAAAAAGTTGAGGCTATTAGTCAATATGAAAAAGCTTTTCTTGAGAAGAAAAATTTTCATACAGTATATGCCCCAAAGTTGCTAGCTATAATCACAGACATCATATATTTATTTACCAAGAATTCAACATGTTGCAGCAGACATTGGAAAGACATATTTATTGATAACTTGGGAGTTTTTAAGTGGTAAGGACAGAACATACCCAGGTCAGCAAGATAAGTTCCTCCCCTTCATAATTGGGTCCTACAAGAATAGTCCCCGATGAAGAATAGTCCCTGAGGGTTGGTATGGTCACATCTTAAATGTCGACCATCTCTCATTTTGATCATGAAACCATCAGAACTGCTCTTCACCTCAACTATATTGAAAAACAGATGAAACACATAAATCGATTATATGCTATTTTGCATATACTTCATTTGTTAAATCACAAAAAAGTTAAAAACCACCAAAATTATAGTATATTGCTTGCAACGTCCAGCTGTGATATTTTAAGCAAAGTATTAGCAAATATATGAGGAACTTTAACTATTGTAAAATTGAAATGAAACTGACTTCACAAAGATGAGGCATCTATTTCGATGCCAAGAATTAGGCTGGAAATTTGTTTCTATTAACCAATCTTATAGTATTTTAACAACTAGCTTGCATAAAGAGGAAACCAAAAGAATAAAATTTTCATGTTTTGTTTCCAGCTTTTTCCCACAAAAGTAAATCAACAATAAAACTATGCTCTAAAACTGTTGCAAATATTTTAATTAACCTCATCATCATTCGTGCTCTCTGCAATTCTCTGAACTACAAGGAGAGAATGCTTGCACTTCTCCAACATGCTCACTATCAAATCTTTCTACAATTACACATGAATTCGTATTGATTGCTATTATATTATTTATAATCCATGAACATGTCTATTAACTTAATTAGAAATTAATAAATAATAGACTTTCAGGACAAGATCTAGAACCAAACCAATACCAGCTTTATTGTTCACCTGAACTGTTTAAACTTTTACGCTACCTTGTGACAATATCTGGGTATCCTTTTGCTATGATAAATACGTGATCTTCAGTCAGGTGCTGGAATATTCACTACATGCTTTAATTTTATCCTTGTCAACTGGAATGTGTTTAAATTTTGTATCGTAGTATTTGTAATCTGTATACCAACCTTAGAAAGAAGAAGAAGAAGAAGAAGAAGAAGAAGAAGAAGAGCGGGAGAAATCAGAGTTGGAATATAATAGAAAATATTAGCACGCATGCATGACAAAGTTGATGATTTCTTTTTCCAAGTGTGTCAGATTGGTATCAGTCACATAAGACGTCTCTTTTATTTGTAGCAGCCACGAGGAAGTGGAGTTTTCAGAAGTCACCTGGGCCAGTCTAGTGCCAACCAAACTTTTAATAGATAAACAAGTTTGAGATGTGAATTGAAAATTTTGTTATCGAGTCTGTACATTACATAATTTCCACTGAGTTCATCATATGCCTAATAAAACTGAAAGATTTTTGGAATCTAGTACTGTTGTGATAAAAGAAAAGAATGTGCTTACTAAACACTGAGTTACTGAGCTTTATATTTTTTAGTATGTGCTTTTTGAAGACTGAAGATTGAATAAGAGACAAATAATAGGACAAAAAAAGAAAGCAATGTCGGGTGAACAGATACTCTAGTCTCTAGCATGACGCAATAAAAACATCACCTAGAGAAAATGGTAAGCTATCGGTCAATTTCAAAATAATGATCATGATGTTCATTTCATCATTGTAGTAAAACAATGCAAAGCTATGAGAAGTGTATCAATTATGTTAATAGCATAAAAACAAAGTCAGATATCAATAAAGTACCTGGTATCTTCGTTTATTTTGAGATACAACATGTCGATCCTTGACCTGCATAGCCTTCACTGCACTCTTAGATGAGTCAACTAACCCTTTTGTGAATGTACCAATAAAATTGGACTGTGCAGCTGGTGAAGTTCCTTCAGAATTTTCATCTGGCTGAGGTGCTTTTGGAGACCAGCGCAATCCAAGGCCACTAGTAAAACGAGCAAATGATAGCCTTTCAGACGATGTATCATCTTGTTTGCCAGACAACTGGGGAATTTTCAAATTTTTAGCCCATATAGATATTCCAGAAGTAGAAAGCTTAGACGGTGCACCGCCTATAGGATTATCTGATTCTACCGGGATGTGGGTTTGTACTTCTAGAGCTCTTACAAGAGGCGAAGTTGATGCATCACTAGAAGCAGAGTTCATTTTACCCCTCAAAGCTCCCAATTTTAGATGATAACAGAAGTTCTTAACTGATAATGTATGGTATCACCTACACCAAAAGTGATAAAAAGTAAGAAAGGGAGAGGGAAAGAGAAACAACTTAATAAACAAACAGTGCACATGTATGTATTAACTACACTTTGAACTTCAAAAGAAGAACCATAGAACATCACAATCATTGATGGTCTTTCTTTTGTTCAATTTTCATCGATATCAGTTACGAATTTCTACCACACCTGCCTAAAGGATAAATAGGTGGGAAGGGAAAATGAATTACCATGCTCATCACTATGTCAAAAGCAAGTGGTACTACTAGGTGAGTATGGAAAATGTTATTACTAAGTATTAAGTATTAACAAAGAATATAAACAATTTGGTATATATCTCACTACCTAACACAATAATTTTGTTGAACATCAAATTTTGGAACGGGTAGCAAACTTTTGGGATCGAAAAGATAGAGCGGTCCAAAAAACACGAGGAATAGAAAGAGGGGAATCGGGTATACTCATAGAGATGGGTGTTTTACCCTTTGAAGATCGTCGTTTTATCTGCTTAGATAAGGCGCCCAAATCTGCAGCAATCTTTTGAAGATTCTGATTGAGGCGTCGCTTCTCCCTTGGTTCGGCGATTACTTCCAGTTCCTCATGTCTCACCGGTTGTCGCCCGATTGTAAAGGAGTAACCACCTCTAGTTTTTGCCATATAGTTACCGAAGCAAGGATGGCGACAGAAAATAGAAGTAAACCTAGGTTTGTGGGAGAAGAGGCGAGACAGAAAGTACAGAGAATAATAGGAGATGTATGGGAGTGAATTTGAGGGTGAAATTAGTAAAGTTACCAACACAAAAAATATTGGAAATGAAGGAATATTAAAGACTTAAACTATAAAAAAATAAAAATAACTTCTTTTTTATAAATTTATTTTTTAAAAAAAATTAATTAAATAAAAATAAAATTAATATTACATTAATATGGGTCAAACTAACTTATTAGGAATGACTTATAAGTTATTTTTAAATAACTTTATTCTGTTTTAGTTCATAAAATACAATAAAAAAAATTTATCTTTTATGTTTTCTCTTAGAACTGATAGTATTATAATTTAATTTTATAATATATTTGAAAAAAAGGTAAAATGAGAACTAGGAATAGTTAGGGGTATATCATTACTATTCTTCTTTTTATGTTTTATTTTTGGACTTAAAAATATGTTCATGATTTAAGTTACTCACTCCGTCTAAGAATAAAAGTTCTTATTATTTTATGTAATCTCAAGTTAAATATTTACTTATATTAAATAATCTATTTTTTTTATAATAATTTGTGCATAATATCATTAGTATTAAATGCCATATTTTTATTATTTATAAATATTTATATAATATCACTAGTCATGTATAGAAAAATATGCAATTAGATAATAATTTAAATATGAATAATTTTATCATTTGACATTTTTTTTTAAAATTTGCATAAAATCAATCATCACTTTCATTCCTAGAATGAGAGAGTACTTGTAAGTATCTCCTACTTCTATCTAGAAATAGGAAACATTGAGAAGCATAGATATAATAATCAGGTTCGATGAGGTTGGGTTTATTTGGGTCGGAGACCCGAAATTAACATGCTTGGCAATCAGTTGTCGCGGGGTACTATTTCAACAACCATAATCTATACTGTTGATTGCAACATTGGACGGCACAAATTGAAATCGATTTTCCCATGCCGCTACGGCTGTAGCGACATGAGAAATTACTCATTTGCCCCTCATTTGCTCATGTGCTACACTGTAAGACCCCAACTTTTATAAATAAAGATGAATTTTCTATAAATATCATTTTTGAATATTATGGAGTTAATTTGGTATAATGTTATAGTTGTGGGTAATAGTTATAAATTTTGCAAAGTACGTAAGTTGTTATATAATATTCGATTGGTCGGGGAATATTCGTTTTAACATGGAATATTCGTACAACGGCACAATTATTGGTGGACCCCACAACGAAATTATTGTCGGATTGAGAAAACGACAAAAATATTTTATTAAAAATAACGGCAGAAGTTTTACCATTGATACTGTTGAGCTACTCGGTAGTAAAAATACAGTAATACGTGTGGTTGCATAGTAGCACACGGTATTGATTATTAATACTTATGTGAGAAGCCACTCAGTTTGATTCAATTATTGTCAGTTAATAATATGAATTATTTAGCGATAATGACGTTTTGTTTTATTCGTATTATTAACGTAATAAAACAGAAACATATTTTTATATAAAACAGAATACTTTATTAAAGTTATTCTATAAATAGAATATATTATATTTTATTTAAAAGATTTTTCTTTAAATATAGACCGTCAGATTAAAGTAATCAATCTGGACCGTTCATGGATTAGTTACTACGCATTCTATTTTTCTATAAATAGCAGCTTATTCCTTCATTATTTCTTACGAATTCACTGAACTCTAGAGAGAGAAACTATAGAGAGAAACTATATAGAGAGAGAAGAAGAGTATTCTGCTACTTAACTACTTCCTTATTTCAGCTCTTCTTTAAAACGGTAAGGGGTGTTATTCTTTCTTATTCATGAAGAGAACTGTTGTTATTCCATTTCTTATTATTCTGTTGGAATAACCTGTATACGCGGTCTACCCTATACTTGGTGACATTCTTCTATTATTCTGTTGGAACATCCTGTCTGTGTGTTTTACACCGGACCTGGTTTTGTCTTGTTATTATTCTGTTGGAACATCCTGTCTGTGTGTTTTACACCGGACCTGGTTCCATTATTTATTATTCTGTCGGAATATCCTGTCTGTGCGTTTACGCCGGACCTGGTTCCATTATTTATTATTCTGTCGGAATATCCTGTCTGTGCGTTTACGCCGGACCTGGTTCCATTATTTATTATTATGTTAGAATAACCTGTCTGTGCGGCCTATCGCATGCATGGTGATTTCTTTTGTTATTCCATTCGTTATTATACTCAGTTGGTTAAGTTTTAACTTCTATACTCCATGAAATTAGTGAAATATCCTTGATAATTGCGGTTCATCCAGTATCTTTTCATGAAAATATTCTTCTAAGTATTCTTGAATTTTACTCCACAAAGCAGTATCATGTTGACAATTTGGACGTTGTTAATTCTTGGATAAATTAATTCTTGAACTTGTTTTATTGAATTCTTATATCATTGTCATCATCCTCATGTTTATAAAATGTTGAAAGTCATCTGTGGCCTGTAGTGCATAGATGGACTTGGTATGATTATGACCAGGGATTATTCAGTATAATCATGACCGTAATGTTACAAATGATGTGGTAAAAGTCCTCATTGGCCCGTAGTGCATTAATGGACAGTTGTTGTGTAAGACCCCAAATTTTATGAAATAAAAGTATTCAATTTTTCTTATAATTACTATTCAGTAAATGGTTAAATTGATAAATGTTAAAGTTAAGGGTGATATATGATTTTTTTTTAAAATACACAAGTGGTTATAAAATAATCATTGTTGTCGGAGAATATTCGTTTGGTCGTGGAATATTCTTTCTGTCGGGGAATATTCGTACGACGGCGCAGCTATTTGTGGGCCCCATAACGAATAACTGCCGGGTGAAGAAAACGACAAATTTGAGTTTTTACAAATAACGACGTAGTTGTTACCGTTAACACTGTTAGAATACCCGGTGGTTAAAATACAGTAATACGCGTTATTGCACAGTAGCACACGGTATTGCATAGTATTTTTAAAATTTTTGATTCTTACGTAAGAAGGCACTACTCAATAATTGTTACAGTAGTTATTGTTCAATATTTTATTTTATTGATTCAATAATTATTGCGTTGATATTTTATATTATTGTTATTTCAATAATTATTGTTGCACAGTATTTTCCTTTATCAGATCAATAATTCATATTATTTGAATAATATTATTAGATAACATTATTGGCAATGTCTAGAAAGTTCTGTCTAAGGAGAGGTTTGGTCATCTAATTGCGCGCCAGTAAGGAGAAATTCTTATTGGAAAGCCCCCCCTCTTTCCTGGGAACGGCCTGGTTGTCATAAATGTGATTCTGTAATATTATTTGTGAATAATTAATTATTGATTCATATGATAAGAAAATATTTATTTTATGTGGATATAAATGAGGGATATATTTTTGTGGTTAAAAAATGAAGGAGTTAATGTTGAGATTTTTATCCGTATTTTTGTCGGAATGGAGGTATTAAAAATCAGGGTTTTTGAGATATTTTGCGGGGGTTATAATTTTTAATCCGACCGTTGGATCGTGATAATTTTTGGATATGTTATACATATATAAGTTGAGTATATGTCCACAAATTTTGAACCGTTAAAAATAAACGTATGATTTATTATGAATTTTACGAGATGACTGGTTCAGAAATTGTTGAATTTTCGGAGTTTATCATTTTGGTGGAAAATTCTAGAATTGGTGGGCCCCACTTGTGGTTGGTGAAAAAATGTACTGAATTATATTTCAAATGTGGTGGGTGGGAATAGTAGCAGGTAAAGCCATCAGGTTGCAGGTCAAACCTACCAAAATTTTCCTATAAATAGAGGGCTAAGTTAGAATTGAAAATTACACCAGAAACATAAGCTTTCTCTCTTTCTCTCTCTATATTATGAAGCATATTTTGTGAGTTTTTAGATACTTGGTGAGTTTCTATTCATCAGTGCAAGTCTCCTTCAGCATCATATCCGATATCCAGTCAGAAGTACTGCTCTTTTGAGGTAAGGGATAGTAATGGATTTTAAGGGTTGTTATGATTTTCAGTTTCGTAATTTTTCTGAACTTCAAAAATTCTGGAAAAATTTGAAATGATATTTTGATGAGTTTTATTGATTGTGTCCAAAAATGGTGATTTTTGGATGTACAGATTGAGAGTTATGAATTTTATAAGAAATGACTATTTTAAAAGTAACCGCTTATAATTCCTTGTGGTTAACTCCAAAATTGATGAAATTTTTATTGGGAGTACATGTATATGATAGAAGTATACTCTATAAATTTCAGAATTTTTAGACAAAAGTACAATTTTTGATAAATGTCTAAATATTCGGCTATTTTGGCCATATGAAAAATAGTAAATGACTTTTAAAAATTCTGAGAAAAATATATGTTCACTATGGGACTATATTATGCTAAATCCCAGAAAAGAAATATTTTTGGAACTGATTTGGTATTTTTCATGAAAATGGTCTAGTTATGAGTAAATGAATTAAATATGTTTTGTGAAGGAAGAAAATTGGAAAATAGGATTTTATGGCTTGAGAATCCTATATGAGGTATATGCAGATTTTTGATGAGGGTTTTGGTTATTGATGATGAAATTGTAAGAGTTGACATTTTATGATGATTAAATGCATTAATTAGTAAAGTGTAAACAATTTAAATAAATTGTTTATAAGCTTAAGAAATGTTATTCTTTCAATATCATTATACCGAAATATTGGTATAGAATTTATTGTGGAATTTCTACCTTTTTGAGTCGAGGTTACTATTCATGAGTTACTATTTACGAGTTACTATTCACGACAAAATTGGTTTCTTTTTCTAACCAAATTATAGTTGATTTATGAATATTGCTCTTGAAATTAAATCCATGTTTTGACCATATTATTTTTATAATCATATATAACATTTTTATAACCTTGATGTTGAAATTCTCTTTCGCTTGAGTGTAAAGATGGGTAAATTATTGGTATGATCATGACTATGGGTTCTCTTTGGCCAGTAGTGCAAAGTTGAATTGTTGACTGGTATGATCATGACCATTAAATTTATAATTGAATATCTTTAGCTTAAGTGCAAAGGTGAAATGATCAACATGGTTATAATTATTGTTTATATAAATTCTTAAATGATTATATATTTCTTTGAGATATTAATATCTTTGGCCTGTAGTGCAAAGATGAAATATTGATGAATATCTTTGGCCTGTAGTGCAAAGATGAATTGTAGATGAATATCTTTGGCCCGTAGTGCAAAGATGACCTGTTGTTGAATATCTTTGGCCAGTAATGCAAAGATGAACGGTTGAGGAATATCTTTGGCCTGTAGTGCAAAGATGAATTGTAGATGAATATCTTTGGCCTGTAGTACAAAGATGGTCTGTTGATGAATATTTTTGGCCCGTAGTGCAAAGATAAACTGTTGTTGAATATCTTTGGTCGTAGTGCAAAGATGGATTTATTAGTATGATTATGAACAGGAACTGTGATTTGGTATAACCATGATCTTTGATGTTTCAGGTAAAGACAGGTGATGAAAATATTCTTCGTCCTGGGTGCGAAGAAAAATTTATAATTACAATTATGATTATGAGTTATTCATATGATTGTGGACCAGAATTGTTGATTGATGTGCAAAGATGAAATATTGATGAATATCTTTGGCCTGTAGTGCAAAGATGAATTGTAGATGAATATCTTTGGCCCGTAGTGCAAAGATGACCTGTTGTTGAATATCTTTGGCCAGTAATGCAAAGATGAACGGTTGAGGAATATCTTTGGCCTGTAGTGCAAAGATGAATTGTAGATGAATATCTTTGGCCTGTAGTGCAAAGATGGTCTGTTGATGAATATCTTTGGCCCGTAGTGCAAAGATAAACTGTTGTTGAATATCTTTGGTCGTAGTGCAAAGATGGATTTATTAGTATGATTATGAACAGGAACTGTGATTTGGTATAACCATGATCTTTGATGTTTCAGGTAAAGACAGGTGATGAAAATATTCTTCGTCCTGGGTGCGAAGAAAAATTTATAATCACAATTATGATTATGAGTTATTCATATGATTGTGGAAAGGAACTGTTGAGTGATGTTACATGGATAAAATATTGTTGGTGGATTTTTAACATGGAGAAGATAATAGACTTTATAGTCTATTTGACTCTTCTAATGGATTGCTCGTTCCGCTGCAACTATGGTTGAAATTTTTATCATTTACCATATGTTCTAAATCTCTGATTTATTATTGATGAAGGCTATTGATAATTTAATTATCTTTAGTCATGATATTCTTTACTGAGCTAGTTGTGCTCACCCTTTTGCTTCACAATTCCTTTCAGGTAATAAGAGTGTAGCTGGGTCGAGCGGGGGTAACAAGGGAATAGAACGGTGGTCATCATTTAGTAGTTATATTTGGTGAAGAAAATAGGGTGAGGCGAACCCAACGTTGGAAGGGTATTTTGTCACTATCATACAAGATGTCTAATGACATACAACCTCGTGTCATCATAAGGCAGGGTTGTGTTCATCCACTTGCTGAGTATATCTATGGGCACTACCTATATAATCTTGGTGTTTGTTTGAAGTATAATTCTCAATTAGAGACAGTGGAGATAATGATAAGTCAAGAGAAGACTCACCATTGGGAAGAATATGATAGTAATCTTCTCGTTTTTCTTTGGGGTCTATTGGGTCAACCAAGGATAATTCTGTGGCCATATGATATCTATCACAACCTAGATGCGTGGCCTCCCATGTACGAAGGTTTCCTTGAGCACTTCCCAAAGATTCTAATTTCTAAAACAGTTTTTGACTATACCTTTATGTAAGGTGTCATTGTGAGGTGATGTCCACGGTTGGAACATGAGTCACATTTGGTATATATTTGTATCCAAACTCACAGCATATGTGTTGTTGTATTTTGCACGACAATTGTTGTAATAAAGTTATAGTTGTTTTCTGTACCATGTATTTGGCGACTCAGAATAGGTTGGATGGAATGGACCTATTTTGGGGTCGTTACATTTGGTATCAGAGCTATAAGTAAAGAGCCCCGAGCCTCTCGCTGGTGACTTCCTGTTGATGGGGGATGCACCGAAGCCAGACTCTCCGTAGGGGACGCCGTTCTGCGGTGGCAAATTGATAGGTACCACTGTAAGGTGCTGTCCACTGATGGGACGTGAGTTACATTTGGTATCAGAGCTTAGGGGTATGATCTCTGGCGGAGATCGGGGAATACAACTAGGAGGGGAGAGATGAGTAAATCCTTCGCTAGTGTGTCCTACCTAAGCTTATTTGTTGGTCAGTCATAATATTGGGATATTATGTGATATGTTAATTTGCTAAATTAACACTTGTTTTGAAGCTGTATTCTAGAATGTTATTTGAAATACATGAGATGAGCAATGGAGAAATTATGATGACAGAGAAGATGGAATTTGAAATGAAAGGAAGGTATTCTCAACTCTTTGAAATACCAGGTACGTAAATTTCGGGGACGAAATTTCATAAGGAGGGGAGATTGTAAGACCCCGAATTTTATGAAATAAAAGTATTCAATTTTTCTTATAATTACTATTCAGTAAATGGTTAAATTGATAAATGTTAAAGTTAAGGGTGATATATGATTTTTTTTAAAAATACACAAGTGGTTATAAAATAATCATTGTTGTCGGGGAATATTCGTTTGGTCGTGGAATATTCTTTCTGTCGGGGAATATTCGTACGACGGCGCAGCTATTTGTGGGCCCCATAACGAATAACTGTCGGGTGAAGAAAACGACAAATTTGAGTTTTTACAAATAACGACGTAGTTGTTACCGTTAACACTGTTGGAATACCCGGTGGTTAAAATACAGTAATACGCGTTATTGCACAGTAGCACACGGTATTGCATAGTATTTTTGAAATTATTGATTCTTACGTAAGAAGGCACTACTCAATAATTGTTACAGTAATTACTGTTCAATATTTTATTTTATTGATTCAATAATTATTGCGTTGATATTTTATATTATTGTTGTTTCAATAATTGTTGTTGCACAGTATTTTCCTTTATCAGATCAATAATTCATATTATTTGAATAATATTATTAGATAACATTATTGGCAATGTCTAGAAAGTTCTGTCTAAGGAGAGGTTTGGTCATCTAATTGCGCGCCAGTAAGGAGAAATTCTTATTGGAAAGCCCCCTTTTTCCTGGGAACGGCCTGGTTGTCATAAATGTGATTCTGTAATATTATTTGTGAATAATTAATTATTGATTCATATGATAAGAAAATATTTATTTTATGTGGATATAAATGAGGGATATATTTTTGTGGTTAAAAAATGAAGGAGTTAATGTTGAGATTTTTATCCGTATTTTTGTCGGAATGGAGGTATTAAAAATCAGGGTTTTTGAGATATTTTGCGGGGGTTATAATTTTTAATCCGACCGTTGGATCGTGGTAATTTTTGGATATGTTATACATATATAAGTTGAGTATATGTCCACAAATTTTGAACCGTTAAAAATAAACGTATGATTTATTATGAATTTTACGAGATGACTGGTTCAGAAATTGTTGAATTTTCGGAGTTTATCATTTTGGTGGAAAATTCTAGAATTGGTGGGCCCAACTTGTGGTTGGTGAAAAAATGTGCTGAATTATATTTCAAATGTGGTGGGTGGGAATAGTAGCAGGTAAAGCCATCAGGTTGCAGGTCAAACCTACCAAAATTTTCCTATAAATAGAGGGCTAAGTTAGAATTGAAAATCACACCAGAAACATAAGCTTTCTCTCTTTCTCTCTCTATATTATGAAGCATATTTTGTGAGTTTTTAGATACTTGGTGAGTTTCTATTCATCAGTGCAAGTCTCCTTCAGCATCATATCCGATATCCAGTCAGAAGTACTGCTCTTTTGAGGTAAGGGATAGTAATGGATTTTAAGGGTTGTTATGATTTTCAGTTTCGTAATTTTTCTGAACTTTAAAAATTCTGGAAAAATTTGAAATGATATTTTGATGAGTTTTATTGATTGTGTCCAAAAATGGTGATTTTTGGATGTACAGATTGAGAGTTATGAATTTTATGAGAAAAGACTATTTTAAAAGTAACCGCTTATAATTCCTTGTGGTTAACTCCAAAATTGATGAAATTTTTATTGGGAGTACATGTATATGATAGAAGTATACTTTGTAAATTTCAGAATTTTTAGACAAAAGTACAATTTTTGATAAATGTCTAAATATTCGGCTATTTTGGCCATATGAAAAATAGTAAATGACTTTTAAAAATTCTGAGAAAAATATATGTTCACTATGGGACTATATTATGCTAAATCCCAGAAAAGAAATATTTTTGGAACTGATTTGGTATTTTTCATGAAAATGGTCTAGTTATGAGTAAATGAATTAAATATGTTTTATGAAGGAAGAAAATTAGAAAATAGAATTTTATGGCTTGAGAATCCTATATGAGGTATATGCAGATTTTTGATGAGGGTTTTGGTTATTGATGATGAAATTGTAAGAGTTGACATTTTATGATGATTAAATGCATTAATTAGTAAAGTGTAAACAATTTAAATAAATTGTTTATAAGCTTAAGAAATGTTATTCTTTCAATATCATTATACCGAAATATTGGTATAGATTTTATTGTGGAATTTCTAACTTTTTGAGTCGAGGTTACTATTCATGAGTTACCATTTACGAGTTACTATTCACGACAAAATTGGTTTCTTTTTCTAACCAAATTATAGTTGATTTATGAATATTGCTCTTGAAATTAAATCCATGTTTTGACCATATTATTTTTATAATCATATATAACATTTTTATAACCTTGATGTTGAAATTCTCTTTCGCTTGAGTGTAAAGATGGGTAAATTATTGGTATGATCATGACTATGGGTTCTCTTTGGCCAGTAGTGCAAAGTTGAATTGTTGACTGGTATGATCATGACCATTGAATTTATAATTGAATATCTTTAGCTTAAGTGCAAAGGTGAAATGATCAACATGGTTATAATTATTGTTTATATAAATTCTTAAATGATTATATATTTCTTTGAGATATTAATATCTTTGGCCTGTAGTGCAAAGATGAAATATTGATGAATATCTTTGGCCTGTAGTGCAAAGATGAATTGTAGATGAATATCTTTGGCCCGTAGTGCAAAGATGACCTGTTGTTGAATATCTTTGGCCAGTAATGCAAAGATGAACGGTTGAGGAATATCTTTGGCCTGTAGTGCAAAGATGAATTGTAGATGAATATCTTTGGCCTGTAGTGCAAAGATGGTCTGTTGATGAATATCTTTGGCCCGTAGTGCAAAGATAAACTGTTGTTGAATATCTTTGGTCGTAGTGCAAAGATGGATTTATTAGTATGATTATGAACAGGAACTGTGATTTGGTATAACCATGATCTTTGATGTTTCAGGTAAAGACAGGTGATGAAAATATTCTTCGTCCTGGGTGCGAAGAAAAATTTATAATCACAATTATGATTATGAGTTATTCATATGATTGTGGAAAGGAACTGTTGAGTGATGTTACATGGATAAAATATTGTTGGTGGATTTTTAACATAGAGAAGATAATAGACTTTATAGTCTATTTGACTCTTCTAATGGATTGCTCGTTCCGCTGCAACTATGGTTGAAATTTTTATCATTTACCATATGTTCTAAATCTCTGATTTATTATTGATGAAGGCTATTGATAATTTAATTATCTTTAGTCATGATATTCTTTACTGAGCTAGTTGTGCTCACCCTTTTGCTTCACAATTCCTTTCAGGTAATAAGAGTGTAGCTGGGTCGAGCGGGGGTAACAAGGGAATAGAACGGTGGTCATCATTTAGTAGTTATATTTGGTGAAGAAAATAGGGTGAGGCGAACCCAACGTTGGAAGTGTATTTTGTCACTATCATACAAGATGTCTAATGACATACAATCTCGTGTCATCATAAGGCAGGGTTGTGTTCATCCACTTGCTGAGTATATCTATGGGCACTACCTATATAATCTTGGTGTTTGTTTGAAGTATAATTCTCAATTAGAGACAGTGGAGATAATGATAAGTCAAGAGAAGACTCACCATTGGGAAGAATATGATAGTAATCTTCTCGTTTTTCTTTGGGGTCTATTGGGTCAACCAAGGATAATTCTGTGGCCATATGATATCTATCACAACCTAGATGCGTGGCCTCCCATGTACGAAGGTTTCCTTGAGCACTTCCCAAAGATTCTAATTTCTAAAACAGTTTTTGACTATACCTTTATGTAAGGTGTCATTGTGAGGTGATGTCCACGGTTGGAACATGAGTCACATTTGGTATATATTTGTATCCAAACTCACAGCATATGTGTTGTTGTATTTTGCACGACAATTGTTGTAATAAAGTTATAGTTGTTTTCTGTACCATGTATTTGGCGACTCAGAATAGGTTGGATGGAATGGACCTATTTTGGGGTCGTTACATGTTGGCATGATCATGACCATTAATGAATATACGAATATCCTTGGCCGTAGTGCAGGGGTGATTCGATGATGTGGATTATTTTATTAAGCTGAGTCCCAGCGATAACAGTGTTGAAAAACCTTTTAAAGCATAAAAGATAGTAGAGTTTATTTTCTACTTGACTCTTTTAATGGATTGCTTGTTCCGCTGCAGTTAAACTTGATGTCTATTATATTTTATCAGTTTAACATTGTTGAAGGCTAATGCTAATTTATTCTGCATTATCTTAGTCATAATATTTCTTACCGGGCTAGTTGAGCTCACCCTTTCTTTCACTGTTCTCTTCAGAAAATGAGAACGTAGCTGGGGCAAGTCGGGGAGCGGAGTGATGGTCCGAATGATAGTATTAGTTAGTAGTCCTCACTATTCTATGTAATGGTGTGTTAATAAATGTAATGAGGACTCCTTTTGAGTATGAATACTCTCTAAAAAATAATATTTGTATTCTAACTCACAGTTTATGTTTTGTCGTATTGTACACGACAGTTGTATTAGTAAATTATATTTTTATTCTGTACTATGTATCTGACGACCCAAGATGGGTGATGTATACCTAATTTTGGGGGCGTCACAGTTGGTATCAGAGCTTAGGGATATGATCCCTGGCTAAGATGTGAGAATAGAACTAGGAGGGGAGAGACGGGGAATTCCTTCGCCAGTATGACCTACCTAAGTTTATTTGCATGGTATTTAATTGGTCGGTCATAAGATAAGGATAATATATGACATATCAATTAACTTTTATTTTGTGGCAGTATCTGAAAATGGCATCTGGAAATGTTGAGAATAGCAATGGAGCACAGGCGACTGTTGATTCGCCACATATCAATAATCAGAATAATGTGCATCAGGAAGGTGACAATCCTCATGCAAACAACAACACTGACCAGATGATGAATGATGGAATGTTCAGAAACTTTATGCAGTTCATGCAACATCAGGCGAGAGCGGCTCCTGTCCAAAATATAGGTGGAAACACTGAAAACTCTCGGACGGTCACCGCTAAACAGTTCAAGGAGCTGGTGTAACGATCCGAAATTTTAAATTGTAATATTAAATATTTATTAATATATAAATATTTATTTGATGCGCTTATTGTTGAAATTGATGAGAGAAATATTTTATTGATGTAATGGTTGCTAGTAAATATTTACTAATCTAAATTCATTAGATAATATTCTAAATTAAATTAATTTATAATTTAGAGAGTTATAATATAACATGAGATGTTATATTATTGTTTTAATTTAATAATTTAAGGTGGTATATTAAATTATTAAATAAAATTATAATGAGATTATAATTTTGTGATATTTGGTCAAGTGAGAAATTTATTTAGTATGTGATAATTAGTTATTTAATTAGGATTGGATATGGAAATCCAAGTAAACAATGTGGGACAATAAACTATATTATAACTAACTTATGAAAATAAATTAAAGGAGTTATTAAAATAAATTAAAAGTGTTTAATTTAGTTTTGCCAAACAAAGCCTAATGCGTATTAAGTCTTTAATCTAATTGTGTTTTACCAAACAAGGCATAAGGATTAATTGATTATTTTTTTAGTGGTTAGCCAAACAAGCCTTATGGCTTTTGATTTTCAAAAAACTTACATAACTGATATAAGTTATATCTATATTTATATTATATCATTAATATATATTATTACTATATACGTTATACTATTCTACGTATGTTAGAAGAGAAAAGAAAGACTCAGTTGAAGAAAAGGGAGAGAAGAAGAGAGAATGCAGAGAAGAAGAAGAAGAAGAAGAAGAAGGGGAAACCTTGAGAAAACAAAAGAAAAGCTTTCATCATCTCCATATTTTCTCCTAATTCAACCTAGAAAGGTATCAAACTAACACTTATACTAAATTAAGATGTTATGTATTTAGTCTTTGTAAACTTAGGTTTTCATGATTATGTATTTATATGTATATATGGTGTTCATATGTGATTGTATGCCATGAAAGGATTTTCACAATACAAGTGTTGTAAAAACAAGTTTTAAAATCATGTTCTTCTATGTTTTCATAGTTTTAGAGTTTTATAGTTGTTCAAAAGTTTTAATTCACAAAGATATGATGAACATGATGAAATCATATTCATAGTGTTTGATTATGAGTTATATGGTTGTTCTAGCAATTCAATCCATGTAATTTTGATGAACAAGAGGAATTGGGTTCATAATGTTTACTATGAAATAATTTCTGAAAAATAGCTTTTTAAACTATTAAATTGATGTTTGGTTATGATTTATTATTGAAATTGATCGTGCATTGTGTTAGTATGTTAAGAATATGAGTTATCACAATTGGAATTACTTGAATTGGTTTAAAAACGAATTCATAGTGAATAATTTCGCTATGAATGTTAAAAGAAGAAGAAAGAAGAGAAATAGTAAAATTAAAGGTTGTAATCTTTGATGTTTACGTTGTTTATATGGTTAGAAACGTGTTAGAAATATTAGATTATGTTTATGTAAACCTATTTACGCATTGGGTAGTTTGGTATGGTTGTTAGAAAGGAGTTTGGAGGCCTAATTTGGCTTTTTGTAGTGTTCTAGAGCTAAAATCGCATAATCGCAGCAGTGACCCCCGGCCCGGCTGGCCCCCCTAGTGCAAAAACCCCCGCCCCGGGGGGGGGGGGGTGTTCTGTCAAGCCAAAATTTTGAAAAAAAAAACTGACCGGGCATAGTTTACTAAAATGAGTATAACTTTTTCATACGAACTCTGATTGATGCGATTCAAGATGATTCGAAACGAGGACGAATAGGCCTACAACTTTAATTCTTTAAGGTTTTCAATTTGAAATCGTTATGAAGGGTCAAAATGGTCATCTTTATGACTGTTGTGTTTTCGAAGGCAATCAGAGGGCGTCAGGCATGCACGTATGCTAGTGTAGTACTCTTGACGATAAAAGATGTTGTTCTAAGTTATAAAACATGAATGTTAGTAAATATAATGATGCTTAACATTAATATAATGATGTATTAGATAAGTTATAGAAGCATAGTAAGCATACACAAAAGATGCAATCGGGCGTGTGACGAATAAACGTCGAAACGCCGTGATAATTGTTAATGAACGTAAAAAGTGTTTTTAGTCAAATGAAATGGATATTATAAAGTATGAAATGGGTTTAATATAAAACCAATAATGATTCCTAGCAAAATTTGAACACTTTAATGACTTTCGAATATTACATAAGTCGAAAAGTTAACACAATCTAATTGAACATTGTGTGTTAATTAATAGGAAAGATTATGAGATGTGGAGTAGAGTTTACATTACAATTACTATGTGTTGTTATGTGACTAATAGTTGATGTGTATGATTATATAATTGTGTAGGGCACGTGAAGTGCAGATAACTGTAAGCTGTTAAACTGTTGTTGGTAAACAACGATCAAGGCAAGTCTTTCGGTTCCTATTTGTTACGTGGACTTAATGAACTGTTTTAAATTGCATGATATGTTATACATGTTGAAATCATGAAATGTGAAAGTCAATATATGACTGCATTGTTTTGGCTAAGTAATGATGATTGAGTAAGGAACTCAATCTTTATATTTGCTATGTGAGTTAAAAGCATGTATGCCATGTTACTTTAATGAGTTATATATCGAGCATGTTATTATGTGCTATGTGATGCATGAAAACTGTTAGACTTTGCTGGGCTGTCGAGCTCACTCTTGCAAATAACCACTTTTGCAGGTCAAGATTTTAAGGTAAAGATATGTGCTAAGTGAGTTATAGAGATCTATATTCACGAAGATTACTTATGTTTTATGAGAAATGTATTTCATATTTTGAACGTAACATGTTGTTGAATTGTAAGTTGAGATATCCAATGTATATGGATGTTTAGTTATGATGTAAGACTTTGTATAGTCATTTTGTTGTAACGATTCATGATATAAGATTGAATCAAAGAGATGTAATGTAAAGGTTGCGATTCAGGGCATGAAAGAAGGAAATGTATAAACGTTCTAAATATTTCAAAATTTTAGTGTTTTTAATATCGAATAATGATGTAAAATTTGAGTTTTAATGTGTGGTTAACGACCGAAGTCGAGAATTAAGTTGTATAAATTTTGGGGTCGTTACAGCTGGGACCACCAGAGTTTAAAGGAGAGCCAAAACCACTTATAGTGGAAACATGGATAAAGCAGATTACCAAGATATTTAATGTCTTGCGATGCTCTGAGGAGCAAAAGGTTCACTTTGCCGCCTTTATGTTGCGAGGAGAGGCAGATTACTGGTGGAAATCGATTAAGCGTACTCAACCTGCCGCACTGAAGATGTCTTGGGAGAAGTTCCAAGAGCTGTTCAATAACAAATACTTTCCCGAAAGTGTTCGTCACATGAAGGAGGTGGAGTTCATCAAATTGGAGCAGAATAATATGACCATGTCGTAGTATGAGGCTAAATTTGCTGAGTTGTCCCGGTTTGCGTCCCACTTGGTGGATAATAAAGAGCGAATGACGCGAATATTTTTGCGAGGTTTGAAACCTGAGATACGTCAACATCTTATTTCTCATAAACTGTGTTTGTATTCAGATGTTGTGAATAGGGCTCAGTTAGTGGAGCGCGATAACGAGTCAACGCAACCAAAAGAGAGCAGTCGGCAAAATGATAATACAAGTGAGAGCAGTCATCAAAGCGGTGACAACAAGCGTGGAGAGAATCAACAGGCCAGAAATGGTAACCACTTCGGTGGTAATCAGGGCCAAAACAATAAGAATGGTCATTTCAAGAAGAGGAAATTCAACAATGATGGAAAGACGTCAACACCAGCACCCATTGTTAAGGAAGGAGAACGACCACCTATCATATGTTTCAAATGCGGAGGGGAGGGGCACATCAGTCCAAACTGCGCGATGCCGTCTAAAGCATGTTATAATTATGGAAGAGAATGTCGTTTAGCTCGATTTTGTCGTTTACCAAAAACAAGTTCAGCCAGGATGGACACACCAAGAGCCGTCCTAAAAAAGTTAAAACTGGTAGTGCAAGGAATAGCGTTTGTTGTGACCTCCCAGAAAGTAAGGAACTTGAATGAGGTCATCACAGGTAAGCTTATCATAAACTCTAACGAAGTCTATACTTTATTTGATACCGGTTCTACCCATTCTTTTATTTCTCCTACTTGCGCTCATCGATTAAATTTGATTCCGGAGAAATTAGACTTTGACTTATCTGTTGAAACTCTATTAGGAGAAACCTTCATTACATCCACGGTTTATAAGTCTTGTTTGGTTCAAGTTGGTTCCCACACATTACCTGTCGATCTTATTTCATTAAAAATATTTGCATTTGACGTGATTCTAGGGATTGATTGGTTAACTACTCATCATGCAAAAATTGATTGTTTTCATAAGGTTGTTAGCTTTCATATTCCTAATCGACCTATTATGCGAATTCAAGCAACCAAACCATTAAAATCAATCGCTGTCATCTCAAGCCATAAAGCTATTCGTTTATTGAAAAACGGATGTCAAGCTTTCTTAGCTCATATCACGGATCTAAATAAAAATACGTCAGTTTTGAATGATATTTCTATTGTTAATAAATTTCCTGACGTATTCCCTGAAGAACTTCCTGGCCTACCCCCAGAGCGTGAAATTAAATTTTGTATCGACCTTGAACCCGGTACAAAACCCATTTCCAAAGCCCCATATCGAATGACTCCTATTGAACTTCAGGAGTTAAAGATCCAACTGCAGGAATTGTTAGACATTGGCTTTATTCGTCCTAGTACTTCTCCTTGGGGTGCTCCTGTGCTATTCGTGAAGAAGAAAGATGGAAGTATGCGACTTTGTATTGATTATCGGGAGTTAAATCATGTCACCATCAAAAACAGGTACCCATTGCCACGTATTGATGACCTGTTTGACCAATTGCAATGAGCACAATTCTTTTTAAAGATCGATCTTCGTTCTGGATATCATCAGCTGAAGGTTAGAACTGAGGATATTCCAAAGACGACTTTCAGAACTCGGTACGGGCATTATGAATTCTTAGTCATGTCCTTTGGATTGACTAATGCTCCTGCTGCCTTCATGGATATGATGAACCGGGTATTCAAGGAATATTTGGATCACTTTGTGGTCGTCTTTATTGATGACATCCTTATTTATTTCAAAAGCCGTGAAGATCATGAGCAACACTTGAGGCTGGTACTCTAAAAGCTTCGTGAATACAAGCTTTACGCCAAGTTGAAGAAATGCGAGTTCTGGCTGGAGGAGGTAGCATTCCTTAGGCACGTAGTATCAAGTCGTGGAATATCGGTTGACCCGACAAAGATTGAAGCTATTCAAAGCTGGGAGCAACCTAAATCAGTGACCGAAGTACGTAGCTTTCTTGGTTTAGCTGGTTATTATCGGAGATTCGTGGAAGGATTTTCTCGAATCGCTACTCCATTAACTCAGCTGACTCGGAAAGATACAAAGTTCGGTTGGAGCGAAGAATGTGAGCAGAGTTTTCAAGAACTCAAGAGGAGACTCATTTCAGCACCTGTTCTAACAATACCATCTGGCTCGGAGGGATTAGTCATCTACAGTGATGCTTCGAGCAAAGGGTTGGGATGCGTTCTCATGCAACATGGAAAAGTCATAGCCTATGCATCAAGACAACTCAAGGAATATGAGAGGAATTATCCTACTCATGATCTAGAGTTGGCAGCTGTTGTCTTTGCACTTAAAATTTGGAGGCATTACTTGTATGGGAAGAAGGTGGAGATCTTTATGGATCATAAAAGCCTCAAATATTTCTTCACTCAAAAGGAACTCAACATGCGACAACGACGTTGGCTTGAACTGTTGAAAGATTATGATCATACCATTCAATACCATCCTGGAAAAGCGAACGTGGTAGCTGACGCATTGAGTAGAAGATCATATGCAAGTACGAGTGCAATATTGTCAACACAAAGGCCCATTTTGTGTGACTTGCAAAGGATGGAGATAGAGTTAAAGACTCCAGGGACCCATGTGATGATGGCGAATATACGATTAGAACCAACTTTAATCGATAAAGTTAAAGCTGCTCAAGCTACAGACCTGGAGCTGATGCGTATGAGGAAGAAAGTGCAAGAAGGTGCTATGCCGGAAGCAAGAATCGATGAAGAAGGAATACTTTGAGTCAACTCCAGACTTTGTGTTCCTAACAACCCTGATTTAAAGTATGAAATCATGATGGAGGCGCACAACACACCGTTTGCAATCCATCCTGGATGTACCAAAATGTATCATGATCTTCGTCATACATTTTGGTGGAGCAATATGAAGAGAGAGATAACGTTGTTTATCTCAAGGTGTCTAACTTGTCAACGAGTCAAAGCGGAGCATCAAGTACCAAAAGGTCCATTGCAACCACTTGAAATTCCAGAATGGAAGTGGGAGCACATTACCATGGATTTTGTTACCGGTCTTCCCAAGGTTTCTCAAGGTATAGATGCGATTTGGGTCATTGTTGATAGATTGACCAAGTCTGCTCATTTCTTACCGATACGAGAAACTTATACACTTGAACGTCTTGCTCGTATGTACATAAACGAGATTGTAAGACTGCATGGTATGCCAGTATCCATAGTTTCTGATCGAGACCCAAGATTCACTTCACGATTTTGGGTTAGTTTACAAAAAGCTATGGGCACAGATTTACGATTTAGTTCGGCATATCATCCTCAGACGGACGGACAATCAGAGAGGACTATTCAAACTCTAGAAGATTTATTAAGACTCTGTGTCTTGGACTTCAAGGGAAGTTGGGACAAGTTCTTACCATTGGTGGAGTTTTCCAACAACAACAGTTATCAAACAAGTATTGGCATGGCTCCATTCGAAGCATTGTATGGAAGAAAATGTCGTTCTCCAGTATGCTGGGATGAGGTGGGTGAAGCAACGTTGTTGGGACCGGAGTTGGTACGTATGACTACAGAAAAGATTCAAACGATCCGACAACGTATAAAAACCTTACAAGATCGACAAAAGAGTTATGCTGATCTTCATCGAAAGGACATGAAATTTGATGTAGGAGATCATGTGTTCTTACGTGTTACTCCATGGAAAGGAGTTACGAGATTTGGAAAGAGAGGAAAGCTCAATCCTCGATTCATCGGTCCATTTTTAATCATCGATCGAGTAGAAACTGTGGCTTATAGACTCGCTTTACCGCCAAGTATGTCTCGTATTCATAACGTTTTTCACATATCCATGTTACGCAAATATGTGGAAGACCCGAACCACATTATTGAGTTAGAACCGGACGAAATAGCGGAGGATTTGACGTATGAAGAAGTTCCTGTTCAAATCTTGGATAAGAAGGAACATATTCTACGCTCCAAGGTTATACCTCAAGTCAAAGTTTTGTGGAGAAACCACGATGTTGAGGAAATGACTTGGGAGTTAGAATCTGAAATGACTTGTCAATTAATAATATGAATTATTTAGCGATAATGGCGTTTTATTTTATTCGTATTATTAACGTAATAAAACAGAAACATCTTTTTATATAAAACAGAATACTTTATTAAAGTTATTCTATAAATAGAATATATTATATTTTATTTAAAAGATTTTTCTTTAAATATAGACCGTCAGATTAAAGTAATCAATCTGGACCGTTCATGGATTAGTTACTATGCATTCTATTTTTCTATAAATAGCAGCTCATTTCTTCATTATTTCTTACGAATTCACTGAACTCTAGAGAGAGAAACTATAGAGAGAAATTATAGAGAGAGAGAAGAAGAGTATTCTGCTACTTAACTACTTCCTTATTTCAGCTCTTCTTTAAAACGGTAAGGGGTGTTATTCTTTCTTATTCATGAAGAGAACTGTTGTTATTCCATTTCTTATTATTCTGTTGGAATAACCTGTATACGCAGTCTACCCTATACTTGGTGACATTCTTCTATTATTCTGTTGGAACATCCTGTCTGTGTGTTTTACACCGGACCTGGTTTCGTCTTGTTATTATTTTGTTGGAACATCCTGTCTGTGTGTTTTACACCGGACCTGGTTCCATTATTTATTATTCTGTCGGAATATCCTGTCTGTGCGTTTACGCCGGACCTGGTTCCATTATTTATTATTCTGTCGGAATATCCTGTCTGTGCGTTTACGCCGGACCTGGTTCCATTATTTATTATTCTGTCGGAATATCCTGTCTGTGCGTTTACGCCGGACCTGGTTCCATTATTTATTATTCTGTTAGAATAACCTGTCTGTGCGGTCTATCGCATGCATGGTGATTTCTTTTGTTATTCCATTCGTTATTATACTCAGTTGGTTAAGTTTTAACTTCTATACTCCATGAAATTAGTGAAATATCCTTGATAATTGCGGTTCATCCAGTATCTTTTCATGAAAATATTCTTTTAAGTATTCTTGAATTTTACTCCACAAAGCAGTATCATGTTGACAATTTGGACGTTGTTAATTATTGGATAAATTAATTCTTGAACTTGTTTTATTGAATTCTTATATCATTGTCATCATCCTCATGTTTATAAAATATTGAAAGTCATCTGTGGCCTGTAGTGCATAGATGGACTTGGTATGATTATGACCAGGGATTATTCGGTATAATCATGACCGTAATGTTACAAATGATGTGGTAAAAGTCCTCATTGGCCCGTAGTGCATTGATGGACAGTTATTGGCATGATCATGACCATTAATGAATATACGAATATCCTTGGCCGTAGTGCAGGGGTGATTCGATGATGTGGATTATTTTAGTAAGCTGAGTCCCAGCGATAACAGTGTTGAAAAACCTTTTAAAGCATAAAAGATAGTAGAGTTTATTTTCTACTTGACTCTTTTAATGGATTGCTTGTTCCGCTGCAGTTAAACTTGATGTCTATTATATTTTATCAGTTTAACATTGTTGAAGGCTAATGATAATTTATTCTGCATTATCTTAGTCATAATATTTCTTACCGGGCTAGTTGAGCTCACCCTTTCTTTCACTGTTCTCTTCAGGAAATGAGAACGTAGCTGGGGCAAGTCGGGGAGCGGAGTGATGGTCCGAATGATAGTATTAGTTAGCAGTCCTCACTATTCTATGTAATGATGTGTTAATAAATGTAATGAGGACTCCTTTTGAGTATGAATACTCTCTAGAAGATAATATTTGTATTCAAACTCACAGTTTATGTTTTGTCGTATTGTACACGACAGTTGTATTAGTAAATTATATTTGTATTCTATACTATGTATCTGACGACCCAAGATGGGTGATGTATACCTAATTTTGGGGGCGTCACATACACTATCTACCCCTACATTGGGGCTGTGGTGTCCACGCTCTTAGGGGCTTTTAATTTTTTTGTACATATATTAGGTACTTTTTTTGTATATTTAAAAAATATATATTCTTAATAAATAATATTTTGTTCATTTCACTGAATGAGTTTCATTTTGACTTTTTGCAATAGATTTCAAAATTGTAAAATTTAAAACTATGGGAATTAATTTAAATTAGACATTATAATCATAAATATTAGTCACTATATTTCACAAAAAGAATTTTCTTTGGAAATTTTAAGAATTTTAAGAACATATTATTTCTGTATTTACTAAATTATAGAGTACTTAGTCTTGTATTGATGATATAAATTTAAGATACAGTATCATATTTTATGCATTAAAATCTTTTTTATTTTTGTTTTTTCTTTTTAATTTTTTTTATTAAAAACCAATATTTTATAACAACAATAACAACAATAATAATAGTACTAATAATAATAATAATAACAACAACAATAATAATAATAATAATAATAATAATAATAATAATAATAATAATAATAATAATAATAGTAGTAGTAATAATAATAATAATAATAATAGTACTAATAATAATAATAACAATAACAATAGTAACGAATAATAATAATAATAATAATAATAATAATAATAATAATAATAATAATAATAATAGCACTAATAATAATAATAATAATAATAATAATAATAATAATAATAATAATAATAATAATAATAATAATAATAATAATAATTGCAATAACAATAAGTTACCTTCAATTTGTAACACCCACTAAATTCTAACTTCTGTCAATAAATAGACTCGAATTTAAAATTTTATACAATAATTAAAAAAAAGACTTTTACCACTAAATTATTATGAATTTATGATTATTGGTATGCATGCATACAATTCAACTTAGATTTTACCACGAGGGTATTCAAGTAATTTAGAATAAATCAAATTAGTGTAATGTGGAGTATTATCACTATTAAAATCAAGGCATTGCCTTGTTTGACCCCAAAAGCAAACGTGCATCATCACATTCATATATATCTACAGAGACGTTCAGATGAGGAAGGAGTATTAAGCTGCAGAGACTCAGGATTATTATTATTATTATTATTATTATTATTATTATTATTATTATTATTATTATTATTATTATTATCATTATTATTATTATTATTATTATTATTATTATTATTATTATTATTATTCTCCTTCAAATAACTAATTGTTATTGTTATTATTAAAAAATAATAATTACTGGATATATGGTTGAAGCATACAAATCGAACGACACTTAAAAGTTTTTTTTAGATTTAACTCCAAGTTTTGTCTTCTTCTCCTCATACATTTTTAAATCTAAAGCTTTTGACTTCTGATTCATAAAGTAACTTTAAAAATTTGATTTATAAAGTAACTTTAAAAAAAATCAAAAAATACAAATCTAACGCCACTTAAAAAAAAAGTTGGTATCAATTTTTTTTTGAAAAAAAAGAAACTTGAATTCATTTTTTTAAAAAAATAGCAGTAATTTTTTTAAAAAATATAATTTACAACAAAAGAGATTCCAACGTTGGTACTGATTTTTAAAGTGGAGTTGGTACATAATTTTGTTTAATAAAATAAAATTTGTTTAAAAAAAAAAGCTTGGGTTAGATTTTTCTTCAAAAAATAATCGCTTTAAAAACAAGAGATTGCAATGACGGTTCAAATTTTGATGGAAATATATGGGGGAAATGTCATGTTTTGATATAAATATTAATCCTTGCAAGATATTAACAGTTGACCCATGTTGTTCCAGCGGTCATATGACCAAAATTATAAATGTGAGATCGCGAGTTCAAATCTTTAGAGAGGCAATTTTTGAAAAAAATTCAAAAGACTTGTCACGTCAGCAGCGGACACGTGTCAAATTTTAATATTAAATACCACGTCAGACATGCTGACGTGTGCCACGTAGGTGCCAGTTTGCCACGTCAGCAACTTAGAAGTACAGTTTATACAGCTTATATGTACAATTTATATTAGTAAATTTTAATTGATTTTTGTGATCAATTATAAATGATGATGTATTTGATATATCTCCCATTTATGATATGTATTTTTACAACTTTAAATGGTTGTGATTGGTTAGTAATTGGTCAATATTTTTTATTTTTACTTTTTAAAAATAAATTAAATAAATTATTTGTTAGGTGATTGACATTCGAATTCGGATATTTGAATAATTTATTTATTCGAATAAAAAATGAAAACGAATATGTTCCACATTTAGACATAATTTTCAAATACTAAATACGAATATTTTTTGATAATTCTCCGAATACCGAATACGGTCTTACAAAAATGTGCTTATTGGGATTATCTTAATTTAAGGCAACATTTTAATAGTCGTTGCAAAAAGTTGTATAAAATATGCCACGAAAATAAAAATTATTGCCAATGAATGTGATCTATATTAGGTAATGAAGTATAGCGACAAAAAAACTTTCGTTGCCCACGATGAGGAGAAATCAAGTGGTTAGAAATTTTGCAACGAATTTTGCTTCCAAATTTTGCAATGACTTATGAATTTCGTTGTAAAAAGTGAAAGTTTGACACAATCTGCAACAAAGGACAAGTTTCGTTGCTAAACATACACTTTTAGCAAGGACTTATAAAGTCGTTGCCTGAAAAATCGTTGCTAAAGCCCCATTTTTAGCAACAAATAAACTTTTGTTGCCCACGATGACGAGAAATCAAGTGGCCGAAAATTTTGCAATGAATTTCTAACAAAAAATTTTCCCACCAATGAATTAGCAACGAAATTTTGCAATGATTTATGAATTTCGTTGTAAAAAGTAAAAGCCTGACATAATCTGCAACGAAGGACAAATTTCGTTGCTAAACATATACTTTTAGCAACGACTTATAAAGTCATTACCCAAAAAATCATTGCTAAATGCCCATTTTTTTGTAGTGTCAGTTCATTACACATGCATTGTTTTCGTATTTGAATGTATTAACACAATCTACAACAAGTTTATAGATTATCATATGCTTCAAACATAAATTTTAACTCTAAAATCAACCTTTTAGTACATATTCAACCAAAAACCAATTTCTTTTTCTTAAAGATGACTACACATGAATTTGATACTCCAAAATTATTTGTAAACAACATATAACAGAAACTCAAGAACAAACTTTCATTTTTCCAAAAGAAACTCAAGAACATATAACTGAAAATATAAGTTATATAATACCTTCAATTCCTTGTTTACACTAGAAAAGATGATTAGCAAGCTTGTTCCCTTGATTTTCGAAGTCTCCTCTTCTCTAATTTCTTAATTCTTTCACAATTTTCTCTCTATCTCTGTGTTCTCCTTCTCTACACTCTCTGTTCTTAACCTTAGGTAAAAAACACGTAAACCAACTGCACTGATATACCATCATGCGCACCCTTAAGTCATCAGGTAAAAAATTAATGGGTTCAGCTATTACTGTAATATCTGAGATTTTTTATGCAATTTAATAATTATCAATAAACGAACTTATGTGAAACTCTTGTGTGATTTCATTTATAAGATGTATATGTATTATACATATATGTGTATTTTAAGATATGTGACGGGAGGTATTTAAATGGTTTGTTTAGTTTAATTTAACTATTTAATTTGGTTAAGTAAGTAATTAATTCTATTAATTTCGTGGGATGGCATTACAACATGAGTTGGAGTTCGGAGCAAAATTTAGAGACGCGAACTGCGTATTTGAGTCTGGAACGTCGAAATTAGTCAGGATAGACTGTAACCACGAAAATGTGTCACGGTTGACTTTTTGGTCAAAGTTAACCGGTTGACTTTTACGGGGAAAAAGTCAACCACGAATTTCGAAGATGATTTTGACGAAACGAATAGCCCCATGACGTCTGGAACGTTGAATTTTGTAGGAATCGATATAAGTACCGAACACATTTGGCTACGGAGGGTAAAATGGTCAAAATGTGCATTTAAAGGATTAAAATAATATTATAATTTTTTTAATAAATAGAAATCAGTTGAACTGATGAGACCGATGAGACAATTAATTTGGGACAAAATGGAGGAGTATATTACGTGTATTACCAAATTGAAGAAGAGGGAGTATTTCATTTTTCTTTAAACCCAAAAATCTTTTCATTTTCTCAACTCCCACTTTCTTTTTATTAAGTGATGAAACTGATGAATGGAATTAAATTGGTTGCAACTGATGACTTGGGGATTGAAAGGGTGAGGGTTCGTATGTTAGTAATTTCTATAAGTACTCCCCACTCAAAACATCATTCATTTTTGCTAAAAACTTCTTACCCGATAGAAAATTGAGAGCTTAATAGAGTTAGTACGAATTCTGGAGGATTACTGAGGATTTGACAGGCAAAGAGAAGGAGCATCAGTTTAAACCAAGAAGGAATTCTTCAAAAGGTAATCCATGAACCCATTTTATTTTTATAAGAAAAATGAAAAGAAAATGCTTATAGAATTGGTAAATGATTTGTTGTGGCTTTGTGTTGCCATGTTTCGGTTGTTTGATGATTATAGATCGTTAACAACAAAAGTTCTGGTTTAATCATGCCTTAATATCATAGAGATTCAAGGAATTATGTCATGCATGCCAAATATATGATAATATGACTCAATGATGCTAATTTGATCATATCATGGAAATTTAGTGAGTTCAATTGTTGTAACATGTGAATAGGTTACGTGAAGGGCTAGTAGATAGCGTTAATTGTAAAAGATGCATCAGGAAAGTTTCCTAACCCTAAGTTTCTATTGAGCAATTATTCAATCTTTACTCATTGCTATTGCAGTGAGGGGGACTTGTGCTATTTACTTTTTCGTACAAGTTCCTTTGTCGTAAAGTTATATAACTGCAACTTCTTTGTAAGCATTAATGATGATTACTCAATTAGTATTACAACTGCTATACTTTAAAGTTCTATTTCTTTAGCGAACTATTTCCAAGTATGCTTTCTGGCTTTTATTTCAGCGAGATATTATTGATGATAAATGATATAACATTTGAACAATTCAAATCCTTTGAAGCTATTTAAGGCTTACCAATCCAAATTGCTTTGGTGCGATCCCGCATGGATACTAAGATGAACAACCCGAATAATTGGGCAAACAGATGTCGGGCATATAGTCCCATTTATGCTTATGCAGTTAAATTTGATACTTGTGCACAATGTAGGGTACGATAGGCTGATCACCTGGAGTACTTGCAGAGACTGTTTATAATCCATTCGATTGTTAAACCGTCTGATGGTTTTCGATGAAACAAAGTAATGTTCAGGGTATCTAACACCCCTTAGTATGCTATTGAGAATTCCAGAACTCTTATCTTGATATTCATGTTTATCTCTTGATAATTATTTCAACTATTGAGAAATATTCATTCAAATGCTTTTACTACTGATGGATGTTTTCAAACCACTTTGTATACTTGCTGGGCAATTTTTGCTCATTCTTGCTAAACCTTTCAGTTAGGGCTGAGAACGTTGAGGGCTCAGGCAAAGATAAGGGGAAGTCTAAGATGAAATGATGAGAGTTATTTATGTAATAAGTTATATTTCTACATATGATGTAATGTAGCGATAAACGATAAGTTTAAGTTTCAGTTTATTTAAGGTTATAAAGACTTGGGATTTTATTTGAATGGGTATGTAATAGTTATTATTATTATTATTTCTGGAGTTTATGTAGTTAGATGATTATGTATGTTGTATCGTGAGCACCATGTCTTGTAATCTATGTTACACGGATTTGGGGGCGTCACAGGTACAAACACCAAAAGACACAATATCATGTTTAGCTAGCCTCAAATATCCCTTTTTAGTTTATTTTTATATTCTCCTTATAATATGGTTCTTATGTCACACCAATTATACAAACTAATTTAATTAAATTCATAAATCAAATTAACATTTGACATATAATTATAATTTTTATAATAAATTATAATTTTATTTAACAAACTAATAAATCTCTAATTATTAAATTAGATTAGAACGACATTATAATTATTTAATAATTCACTTAATTTAATTATCTCATTAAATGAAATCTTCAAATCATAAAATTATCACACATTAATTTAATTATTATAACACACTTTAACTATCAATTATTCCATCAAATATTTATTTATCTCAATAAATAAATCAATTCAAATATTTATTTAATTTAATAAATATTTAAAATTAATAAAATTAATTACAAAATTCCTATTCGTTACATTAATATATCAAACTTAATAAAATTATTACATCAGAGTCTTGCTATCCCAGGTACGAAGACCTTTAATTACTTCATTACATGATAATTATTGTAAATACGTCACAAAAGACTATCTATATCTCATAATTCTCTTCAATCATTCATTCTACTTGCCCTTGCCTTTATCTTTACCTAAAACTTCTATATGACCCTACTTAGTTGAAAACATTTATAACAAAGCAAGAATGAGCATTTAGTTGCTCAACAAGTAATAACATTTCATGAACAACATATACAAGGAATAAATGTTTTCTTAAAGACATGCTTTGACAGTAGAACAATTACTGTAAAGCCATTGAAACATAATTTGACTTTTTCATAATAATGAGATAAGAAAGAAACTTTTGAGTTGTGGAGTGATCATAAGACCATGAACTTTCTTTTTCGTTCCTTTGAAAATGTTCTATCAGAAATTCATATGTGAACCGTCTTGTCTTATGGGCACGATGGGTGATCATTGATCAATACTATCTTTTGGAATAACATTTGTGTTCATCCTCACCGCCCCAGGGCGCAATTTGAAAATTTCCCAATTCAGGGATGTTTATTCTCAGACTGGATTCCAAAGTAAATCAATATAGTTGAACAACTTAAATCATAACAACAACAATATTTCAAGACTTAATGTAAAAGAATTGAAATATTTTAATTTATGTCTAGCCGAAACAAATGGCTTAGACTTCTTTTAAACTGTACATGCATACTGAAATTGAGCAAGTACATATAATGGCATTCTTATATCAAAATATTGATATTCTTTCAACATATAACTGAATAAAACTTCAACATACTTGATTAAATGAAAACAAGTTAAGATACTTGCCTTGATTGTAGTCTAGTAATTACAGTTTATAGCTTAAGTTTCCTCACATATCCTACACAATTATATTCATTTATAACTGCTAATTAGTTACATGAAGTACACATATGTCAAGTAATCATGTGTAGCCAACCACTTTATTTAAACATTAACTCTAAATCTTCCTTCTTTATTAAATTGAAAGTCATTGTTCATATACATTCAACCATATCTACATATTTGTATAGATATATATAGCCACACATACCACAATCTTAACACATTCTAACTACATTTACACGTTAGCTTGCTTTTAGTTTTGAATCAACATTTTCTTTCATTTCGAAATCTCTTAGAAATTCTTTACGATTCTTTTTTTATACAACCAATATGAGTTTACTTAATTAAAACATTTCATTAGTACTGTATTATATGCATAAATATATACATGTTCTTAGATTTAATTCAAAACAAAACTGTATTGGTTGTTCTGTAAAGCGGCGCGGTCGCGCTACATTTTTACTTGGCTAACTCAGAACTGAGATTTCAAATGCACCATTTCATTCTACAGATATTATGGTCTTATTCATTAACACACGAATAAAAGGTTTATACTAGCTTGGATTTTCATTTACATGAGTCAAGCTAAATTTTCAAAACCATATAGCTAAAGTTTGAAAATCTCTTGCTCCAACTAAATGAGCAGGTCTATCACTTTCGTTGGCCAAACCTGTGACGCCCCCAAATTCGGGTATCTTCCAACCCGACAGATGGTGCTACACGGTACTATGATTTATACAGTCATTCCATTGAAACAACAGCAAAATGATTGTATTTACTATCTTCTTATTACAATAGTAATAAATCCTTTCGCAGGTTCATAAACCGAATACATTCTTTGTTATTCATAAGTATATTACATATGAATACACTAGGCTATTATAGGATAATTAATTATCCATCTTATCTTTGCCTTTATCTCTCTTAGAACTCTCAGTTCGTTCGGCTTTAGCTACAATCATATATTTCAAGCAAGAAGTGAGCATAACTAGCTCAGCAAGTCAAACAAAGGATAATATAAATACCACCTCAAGAATCATATGATTATCTTCCATAACTGAACAAATAGCTATGAAGCACTATGAAACATTTACTAGCTCTTCTCATTTCATAACAACGATTCCAAAGTATATATAATAACTTTGGAATTCTGAACCGGCCCAAAGACCATGAACATACTCTTTTCATTTTTATATATGAAAAGGACATCCCGGCACTAAGGTCGTACATCCGGCATTACATACGAGCACTTCTAGGTGATCAGCCTATAGTACTCTATGTTGATCAACACTCATCCGTTAAACGTATTTACGTTTAAGTTTTGGCAACCTCGCATGCCCATCGAATAATCGATGAAAATACATTTGTTCGTTCATAGACAAACTTACCTTTGAATTCGTACCAAATACTTGGCATATGATAGCGTTAACAGTTCTATATTGAAAGACTTGTAAACAAATCAATCAATACTTTAAGATTAGTCTAGCCAAGTTAAAACTGGCATCGACTCTTTCTTTAAAACAATTCATGCATTTCAGGACATGAATCACAGAAAACTTGACTAACACGGAGGTTAGACAAGCGTTAAGAAAACTTGGCTTCAAGCGTCTTCGAATATTATATTCAACAGTTCTTAGTCTTTACAGGATCAACATGATATATTCACATAGCACATTGTAATTAGCTACCAAACAACTAACTTTATTGTTTTAACCAACTTCTTTCTTTTCTATGTCTTACTTGAATTTATTTCATTAATAATATCAATTCGACTTAATACACTTCATTACGGCTTGTTAACGTTCTTACGTTACTAACCGACACTCGGTCATAATTGGTGAGGTACCAGCGTTGAACATCATTCACGGTTTACTTATTTACAGGCTTGCGTTCTTCGTTTAATTATTGTTAAACCATACTTAACCTTCTAACGTTATCACTTTATAAGTGATTTAAAGTTAGCCTTATTATGTACATTAAGTACATTCATGTCTCACTATTGGTTTACATTTAATTGGAATTACAAAACCTAAGTTGGTCAACCAATTCCCACTGTCGACGCTGCGGTGCCAGACTCTAGTACACTATTGGCGCTGCGGCGCTAACTAATAGTAGACAGAGCCCGGAGTTGGCACTGCGGCATGGACA
This sequence comes from Panax notoginseng, assembly GCA_016801055.1. Lineage (NCBI taxonomy): Eukaryota > Viridiplantae > Streptophyta > Magnoliopsida > Apiales > Araliaceae > Panax > Panax notoginseng. The sequence continues at coordinate 128,578,081 of CM029020.1, read as the reverse complement.
TTAATACTTGGTTTGGCGCTGCGGCTCCACCCCTGTGCCTACGTTGGCTTTGACAGTTTACTTTTTCTACGAACTTCCCGACCTTATAACTTATTTGTTTTACATCCGAATTGGCTCATTCAAAAGCCCACAACTCATAAATTAGCTACTCTAGGTGTTCATGCAAAAATCTTACATTTTCAAATCTGTTATCTCGGAATTCACATTTTGGTTCATTATCGAGCGTTCGTTTATCGTTCGTGAGCGTTCAATACTCGTTTTCTTCGTTCTAAGTCAGAATTCGACGGTTCTTGAGTCCACGACTCTTGAATACCTTATCTTACGTGTTAACATTGAAAACCAAAGTTTCCAAGTCACACGACAACTTTTGACTACTAATTCGAGATTTATACGTTCTCGACGTTTAACGTCTATTTTCGTAAAATTCGCCATAACTTCGTTAATCGTGTTCTATAAGCCAAATAAAATAGAACACTCCATTGATTCATCATCTACATCCTAACCAAGAAAGATACACATACCCTATCTATGATGGTTTTCAATTTGTCCATCAACAACCAAGTTAACGTTCAAAGATTTCTACGGTTTTAAACTTTACGTAAACCCTTATGATTTCTATTTGATCATAACTTGTCAATGTTTTAATTATTAATAGCCATCCTTATTCCTCCTGAAGAGACATGCTCCACCAATCTACGATTCTATACGAGAAAGAAATCGAAAAAGGTTGAAGACTAACATTTATGAAATTTAACCTTTTTCGTTCTTCGCGTTCTTGACTAAACGTATATGGTTTGCTTTGAAGTAGCTTGATTACTTGTTTCTAGCTCTTTCTTTCTCTCAATATATGTTGGCTAATATTTGTAAACTATCAAATAAACTAGCCAAACTTCTATTTATAGGAAACTCAAATGGAGGGCAAAATTATCCATTGGCCACCTCTTTACTATTCCCCACCTCCTTAGCAACTTAGCCACCAAGTAATCACTTTACCTGGTGGCCAAGTGGCCGGCCCACATGTCCATGATCTTCCCAAGGGTTGCCCCATGGGTTTTACCCATCCCGTGACCCGCTGGTTCGATCTGCGATTTAATTTCTTGGATTAGGCTCGACTTAACTTAACGTTGGGCCATAACTTGGGCTTACTTACATAATTCATTGGGCTTGATATAAATCCAAGTCAAATTGGATTATACAAAGTCCTTAACTCAAAATTCAATAAGAACTAATCGTATTCTACGCGTATAACTCACGTATTCTCTTCGTTTAGTATTCATACGATATTCGTATTATATCTCGAAATATTCTTCATACTATACTCGTATTCTAACTAGTATTATACTCATATATCTTACGTATAATAATTCTAATCATTATACGCATTACACGTCCTTCTCGGAAATCACTTTCACTAACCCTTAGGTTTTTAATCCACAGGCGAAAATTTCGTTTGGCATAACTGAAATATTATTTGATATTCCATTACATCTTTATATTCTATCATTACGCGTTTCTCGTAATCTCAAACCTAATCTCCGAACGAAAATGGATGAATAGTGTTTTTACGAAAAAAATCTCAAAAAACATTTATTTTTGTCTTGAAAATTCAAAACAATTAATTCTAGCACATAGCCAGAATCCTAACCACATCCGCATATTCTAGGTCATAGAACGACCTTCAAATATCTTATTCACATAAATAATCAATTAAATTCATTTAATTCAAATAATCAAATAAAAATTTAATTCACACAAGGATCCGATTTTCTCGGGCGTTACATTCTCTCCCCCTTATAAGGATTCTATCCCTAGAATCTCGCTATAATTATATAAACAAATGAGGAAACTTTTGCTTTATTTTACTTTTGAGTTCCCACGTTGCTTCTTCGGCATTGTGGTTCCTCCAAATCACCTTCACTGAAGGTATTATCTTATTTCTTAAGACTTGTTCCTTCCTATCAACAATCTGAATCGGAAGTTCTTCATATGTTAAGTCTTTTTCTACTTGAATAGATTCATACTCTATTACGTGCTTGTAGTCCGGTTTATAAGGACGCAACACAGACACGTGAAACACATTGTGTATTCTTTCCATCTCGAGAGGTAAGGTTACTTCATAAGCTACCTCTCCTACCCTTCTTAAAATTTTAGAAGGTCCTACAACTCTTGAACTTAACTTCCCTTTTTTTTTCAAAACGTATCTTCCTTTTCCAAGGTGATACTTTTAGAAAGACATATGAACCTACTTCAAACTGCCTCTTCTCTCGATGAGGATCTGCATACTTCTTTTGTCTATCTTGAGCAACTACCAATCGGGTTCGTATTAGTTAACTATGTCTGCCATTTGTTGTACCATCTCCGGTCCCAACATTCGACGTTCAACTACTTCATCCCAGCACAGTGGAGTTTTTCACTTCCTCCTATACAACACTTCATAAGGCGACATGCCTATACTAGCATGAAAACTATTATTGTAAATGAATTCCACCAAAGGCAGATGTTCGTCCTAACTCTCCTTAAAATCCATAACGCAAGATCTTAACATATCTTCTAGCGTTTGAATTGTCCATTTACTTTGTCCATCTGTTTGTGGATGATACGTCGTACTCAATCTCAACTGCGTTCCCATTTGCTCTTGTAAACTCCTCCAAAAGTTCGACGTGAAATGTAACACCCCCAAATCTCGGTACTTCATTACCTCAAGATTTGGTGTTCACGTAATCAAAACATTCATTTATAACTACCCAATCATAAATAAAATTGAATAATAAACCTGCCCATACAGGAATTACATAAAATAATATCTCCCAGGTTATCTAACCTTTACATACAATCATTCATGCTGAAAATTTAAATAAACTTCATTACATTCTTTAAACAAAAGTCTGATAATAAAACTATCAAAACTATTACAAGTCTTCAGTACTTGTTCGTCTTTCCCTTTCCTTTACTGGTGCTAGGTATGTCACCCTTTCCATCTATAGCTGTAAGGATTTTACAGGCAAGAGTGAGCAAACAAGGCTCACTTGAAATAACAATGAATAACTTTTACATTCTCTGCCCATTCAGGGGCTCAATAGAACTGAATAATAAGTTCTATTAACATCTTAAACATTCCTTGCCCATTCAGGGGCTCAATTGAACTGAACAATAAGTTCTATTAATACTTTAAACATTCACTGAGGGTCTAATGACCACGAACCTTGTCCACAGTTATAAGTAATCTTTTAACTTAAACTTTTACGGTCATACGACCATAATGACTTTAAGGCACTTAGGGGGATGAACCCTTCGTACATGTATTGTATACAAACATTTCAGCACAAAGTACAAAACTAAGGTACAAAACATTTCATCTCAGTATTTTGAGTACAAGTTCGCCCCAAAGATAGTTTGGTTTGGATACACTTCAAGGTAATTTGGAGTTCAACGGACATCAACTAAGGATTAGTTGAATACAAGATAATAACACTATGTTATTGAATGATCATACTGAATAAACATTTCATTCTAAGTTCATGCTTTTGGAATAATCTAATAGCATAACAATTGAATAATTTATCATACCTTGCTTTGAACAACGTTAAGCTAAGGTTACATCTTAGAATTTAATATCAAGCATGCACAACGAATAATAACTTGAACGATAAACTAAAGGTACTTGCATGCTAATATAACAAGTTTAGAGTTAAGAAAACTTGCACTATTATAAAAGTAGAGTTAGAGAACTTGCATAAGTATAACATAGCAGTGAAAAGTAACCTTGCTGAATAATAAAGTAGCAAAGGTTAGGGAACTTGACTTGTGCGTAGGTTAAACAACTACTATTCCCGTTCACCCCAAGTCCTACATATACCATATGTATTGACAATACACATTAGTTACACTAACATTACCTTTATGAGTTACTTTATTACTCTTAGTATAGCTACTAACTAAGTTTAAGTTTAAACAATAACACATCTTTTCATGAACATTACTTTTTACCTTTATTACAACTACTTAAGTGATCATGTCATTGCACCACATGTACATTAACAACTTCGTGCAACATCCTATTACATGTCCAACATGTTATCATTAAGTTATACTAATAGCCAAAGGGTTGCACTTGCATTCGTGCATCCCGACGCCCTCCGATTGGCTCCAAATACATAATAGTCCTAAATATGGCCATTTTGACTACTGTTACAGACCTCAAACTAAAAAACTTAAAGCATAAAAGTTGTAGGTCTACTCGTCATCTTTCAGAATCATCTTGAATTACCTCAATCGGAGTTCGTATGAAAAAGTTATGGCCGTTTTACTACAGGAGGTCAAAACTACCCAACTCGGACACTTTTCCAGTGCCGGGGCACGGACCAGTGGCGCTGGGGCATGAGCTACAGCGCTGGGGCCCGAGTTTCTGGCCTATTTTGGCGCTGGGGCGCGAACCTTGATGCCAGGGCGCTAAATTTGGCGCTGGGGCGTGAATTTTGACTCTAGGGACAGAATCTTTGTAAGTAGGGAAGATTGTAACGAACGAGTGGTTTGAGTTGTGATTCTGAGGACAGAATCCTTGTAAGGAGTGAATGATGTAAAATTAGAGATTTAATGTATGGTTAACGACCAAAGTTGAGATTTAAATTGTATAGATTTTGGGGTCGTTACATGAAACGTGGATCACGATCGGACACAATCGAAACAGGTACCCCATGTCTAGAAATAATTCCTTTGACATAACGCTTAGCTAACTGCTCTAGGTTATACCTAACTCCTATTGCAAGAAAGTGAGCCGATTTGGTTAACTGACCCACTATTACCCAAACAGCATCGTATCCTTTTCTTATTATTAGAAGTCCCACCACAAAGTCTATGGTGATATGCTCCCATTTCCACTCTGGAATCTCTAGTGAATGCAATAACCCACTCGATCATTGGTGTTCAGCCTTAACCTTCTGACAAGTCAAGTATTTACTAACGTGTTCTGCGATTTCCCTCTTCATGTTCGGCCACCAAAAGTTCTGACAAAGGTCTTGATACATCTTAGTACTACCAGGATGTATTGAGTACCTCGAACTATGAGCCTCACACATAATCTCTTCTTTTACATTGGAATTATTTGGAACCCAAATTCTTCCTTCATTATCTTTTTCATTTGCTCGCATTCTTTAGTACTTATTTGTACTTCCTTAACCCGTTCCACTATCGTTGGTCAAGTCTCCATTAAAATTAACATCTCCACCGTTTCACTTGGTAACTTAACTTTAAACTCCATTCTTGCCATCTCCGTTATTAACTCATTCTGAGTCGTTAACATTGACAACTTCTCCCTACCCTTCCTACTTAGCGCATCTGCTACAACGTTTGCCTTCCCTGGATGATACAAAATATCACAATCGTAATCTTTTATCAACTCTAACCACCTTCTCTGTCTCATATTCAACTCCTTTTGTGTGAAGATATATTTCAGACTCTTATGGTTCATGTATATCTCACACTTCTCCCCGTATAAATAATGTCTCCATATTTTTAAAGCAAAAACTACTGCTACCAATTCTAGGTCATGAGTAGGATAGACTTTCTCATAATCCTTTAACTGGCGTGACGCGTACGCAATGACCTTGCCATGCTGCATGAGCACGCAACCAAGTCCTCTATGCGAAGCATCGCTATAAACTACAAAATTTCCCGTATCATCTATTAAGGCTAATACAGGTGCCTCACTTAACCTCCTCTTTAGTTCTTGAAAACTATTCTCACATTTTTCAGTCCACACATACTTTACTGACTTCCTCGTCAGATTTGTTAACGGAGTAGCTATTTTAGAAAAGTCCTGTATGGACCTTCAATAGTATCCCGCTAACCCCAAAAAACTCCGAACCTCGGTTGGCATTTTCGGTTGCTCCCACTCATTCACTGCTTCCACCTTCACTGGATCTACAGATATGCCATCTTTATTTATAACATGTCCTATAAACTGCACTCGTTCAAGCCAAAATTCACACTTAGTGAATTTCGCATACAACTTCTCCCTCCATAGTGTTTCCAACACTATTCTTAAATGTTCAGCATGATCTGCTAGCATCTTAGAATAGACTAGAATATCATCAATGAACACTACAACGAACTTGTCCAAATACTGTTCACTACAAAAAAAAGGGTTTATTTCTGACAGATATATTGTCGACGGAAGACATTCAGTCGGTCTTAGTATATTCCCAACGGAATATTCGGTCGAAATTAATTCCCTCAGAAATAGCGTAAACACGATCGAATTCAATCTAAAATAAGTGCCAGTAAAGGCGCCAAAAAAGCCCGCCAGCGTGAATTATATTCTCGACAGAATACTAATATTTTCGATAGAATGTTCGTCGAAGTTATAGTATCCTCGACGGATACAATTTCGACGGAATTCCGTCAGAAATAATTAAATAAAAACATATCTGTGTATTCATTTCAGACGCTGCTCTCTGTCTCCCTTTCTTTATCTCACTGTTATGTCTCTCTCTCTCTCTATCTCTCAGCCGAACCCTCCTCTTGCCTTATCTCTCTCAGCCGAACCCTCCTACCACCACCACACCTCCGTTCTTGGCCGCCACCTCCATTCTCATCCCCTGCCCTACCACCACCACACGTCGGCGACAGGCTTGTCATACCGGCGTCGGCAGCTAGCTCGCCCTCCGATTCTCTCTTCCCCTCCTCATTTTTCCTCTTGTAATTCAAGGTACATACTTAAATTCCTAATTTTTAGCTAGGGTTAATATGTATATGCCAATTTCGACTGAAATTTAGTTTGAGTTATAGGGTTAATTTATTATTATGGTAGCTTGAGTTAATTTTCAATCTGGAATTGGTTAATATATATAGTTAATATAAATGCAATTTGGAATTGGTTAATATATATGGAAATCTGAAATTGGTTATAGGGTTAATATATATGCTGCTGATTTTTTTATGCCTTTTGCTGCCATATGAAGTGAAATGCAGTTGTCATCAAATTGAAGAGAATTTTAATTTGCAGTGTTGTGATTTCTGCCTTTTCCAGCATTGCGAATTTTAATTTGTTAATCAATTGAAGTCCTCTCTTTTTTTGTGTTAAATATTATTTCTGACGGAATTTCCGTGGAAGTTATGGATGGTAATAAATAATTATTTAATTAACTATATAAAAGACAATTAGGACTTAGTTTGCCGCTAAAACTAAGTAGTAATACTAGAATAATTAAATAAATTAATACAAAATAAAATACTAGGAGATTTAAATAACTGGAAATAAATTAAATAATATAATATAATATAATAAACTTTAAAATAAAATAAGTTTAATAACATAAAATAAGTATACTATATTATTTAATATACTATAATTAAAAATAAAATAAAATAAAATAAAATAAAATAAAATAAATTTAATTTAATATAATAAATTAAATTTACTTTATTATTTAATATAATATTATAAAAATAAAATAAAATAAAATAAAAAAATAAATCTAAATAAATAAATAAATTTAATTTAATTTAACTAAATTAAATTAAATTAAAGTAAAACATATAAAATAAAATAAAATAATACAAAATAAAATAAATTAAAATACATAAATAAATAAAAGTATAATAATAGTAACTACAAATAATATGAAACTTAGATTGACTCTTCTCCTAGTAGTCATTACAGCTGCAACTGCTATGAAACTTAGAAACCTGTTTGACAAGTATATAGGAGTGGATGTTGAACAGTAATCTCTATAGATTTCAAATAACAATTCTCATAAACTAATTAAGTACCACTTACTTAGTTTATCATTGGCAAAATAAACTAAGTAGCATTTGCTTAGTTTGCCACAATTTTTAATAAACTCAATAATACTCTCCCTTTAATCTTCAATACACTCAATAATAAAGCACGATACTTTGGAACTTAGAAACCCGTTTGACATTCACTCAGTAGGAGTGAATGTCAAATAGTCCCCAGTTTGGGACTGTTACTGGATGTTATGTCTCTCACTTAGGTCGGTGCCAATTAAGAGAGTGCTTGTTTATAATATTTTGAGGATTTTTCAGCTGGTGTCTTTGCATGTTTTTCTAGTGCATTCATTAATGTAAATTTTCACCAGTGGTTTAAGAGAAGGGTCGAAGAAGAGAACGCGTTTGAGCGTTTTAGAGATGTCATTTTAGGCTCGTACAAACTTATTAGTTCATTTGCAGGTTGTATCGTGAATGGGTATAGATTCAAGGTTGATGACTTGAATGAATTGACATTAGTAAATTCTGGCGTTATCGTGTTGGAAAGTTGTTATGGAGATGCTGAGTCCAATTATCATGGAAGAGTAAAGGAAGTGGTTGTGCTCAATTATCCAGGGGCTAAAGAGGTCGTTACATTTAAGTGTCGCTGGTTTGATACTGCAAAGGGTGTTAAAGTTGATCGTAATAGAATCGTCAAAGTAGATATAAAATCGAATTTACAGTCTGACGATGTATTTGTGTTAGCCAGCCAAGTAACTCAAGTGTACTACGTCCCTAATGTCGTAAATTATAGAACCCCCCTGTAATATAGTTGTGACAACGAAGACGCGATCATTTGATGGTACTAATCTGTCTGGAACAGATGACCCGTTGCAAGAACAAGTTAGCAATCCCAGCCACGTTGTGCTATATGATGACAATGTGCTAGTTGATGATGCCGTTACCGTACTCGATGATGTTGTGCTATATGATGACAATGTTGCGGGAGTTTCACGTAAGTCGAATTACATATAATAAATCAAGGTCCATGTTATTTACATATTGTTCAAATAATTAATTATATGTATGTTATGTCTATTTGATAGAGATATTATAGATACGAGGCCAGCATTACTGAGGCTGATAGTGATGCCGTTATCATTGCCCATATCTCGAAGAATTATGCCGGTTGGCTGTACGAGATGCGACAGAGGGCAGTCCGGGCGGTAGAAGAATCGCCCGGGACTACTTTGTGAGAGCATCAGCCGCCGACAGTATCAGATGCAACATGGGCTGCGATGTGTGCTTATTGGGATGATGCCGTATTCAAGACCAAGTTGGAGCAGATGAAGAAGAATCGTGGCAAGCTGCGAGTTATACATACTTATGGCTCGCAGTCGTTTCAGGAGGTTAAGTCGGTATGTATTTCCCTTTAGTTTAGTTTAATATTAAACTACAATTATAGTAAATTAAGGTGATATTATTTAATATATATGATTTAGGCCATGCGGAGTAGCTTAGGCCGACCTCCTACTATGATCGAGTTCTGGGATAGAGTCCATACGCCGAAGGGCTCTACTTCGGGGTCCACGATATCTCCAGCAGCACTACTATACGGGTAATACATTTACTATAATAAATATTATTTAAGATAATATTACGTAATTTATATGATGATACCAAGATAATTCACTTGTATATCAAATTACAGGAGCGGTTTGAGAAGCTTCGCAGCTAGCGTATAGCAGAGTTGCAGGTTGCTAGGGGCTATGCTGAGACGTTAGATTCCACCGTCCCTCCGCCCGAGATTAGTTTATCTCAGGACTAGGAGACTGCTCTTTGGGTCACGTCTCAAGATACTCCCACTAGTACTACCGGGCGGTATCGAGTGCTGGGGTTACCGAGGATACCAGCCTATACACTGCCAGGAGGTATAATATTTTAGTTTATTTCTTGTTTATGAATAAAGTAAACTTATAATGTTATTCATGTTATATTTATTTTTATAGGCTCTAGCCAGCGTCTGCGTCCGAGAGCCCCCATGGGCATCACATACGAGCGCTAGCTTAGACGATGCTTTGTTCCAGCGTGTTATGGTTGCGGTGTCAGAGAGGTTTGAGACCAATCTGCTGTTCTATCATCAGGATCCACCCAGCCGTTCTCACCTCCATCAGCTTGCACAGAACGTTGCAGCTGGTGCTACCACCGAGAGTATGGGTATCCCTCCGGAGCAGTGGGCCTATAAAAAATGCTTAGAATAATAATATTTTCATGAAAAGATAATGGATGAAACGCAATTATCAAGGATATTCTACTAATTTTATGGAGTATAGAAGTTAAAACTTAACCAACTGAGTATAATAAAGAATGGAATATCAAAAGAAATCACCGGCCATGCGATAGACCGCACAGACAGGTTATTCTAACAGAATAATAAATAATAGAACCAGGTCCGGCGTAAACGCACATACAAGATATTTTGACAGAAAAATAAATAATGGAACCAGGTCCGGCGTAAACGCACAGACAGGATATTTCGACAGAATAATAAATAATGGAACCAGGTCTGGTGTAAAACACACAGACAGGATGTTCCAACAGAATAATAACAAGACGGAACCAGGTCCGGTGTAAAATACACAGACAGGATGTTCCAACAGAATAATAATAAAAACGGAACCAGGTCCGGTGTAAAACACACAGACAGGATGTTCCAACAGAATAATAGAAGAATGTCACCAAGTATAGGGTAGACCGCGTATACAGGTTATTCCAACAGAATAATAAGAAATGGAATAACAACAGTTCTCTTCATGAATAAGAAAGAATAACACCCCTTACCGTTTTAAAGAAGAACTGAAATAAGGAAGTAGTTAAGTAGTAGAATACTTTTCTTCTCTCTCTCTATAGTTTCTCTCTATAGTTTCTCTCTCTAAAGTTCTGTGAATTCGTAAGAAATAATGAAGGAATGAGCTGCTATTTATAGAAAAATGGAATGCATAGTAACTAATGCATGAACGGTCCAGATTGATTACTTTAATCTGATGGTCCATATTTAAAGAAAAATCTTTTAAATAAAATATAATATATTCTATTTATAGAATAACTTTAATAAAGTATTATGTTTTATATAAAAAGATGTTTCAGTTTTATTACGTTAATAATACGAATAAAACAGAACTTCATTATCGCTAAATAATTCATATTATTAACTGACAATAATTGAATCAAACTGAGTGACTTCTCACATAAGCATTAATAATCAATACCGTGTGCTACTATGCAACCACACGTGTTACTGTACTTTTACTACCGAGTAGTTCAACAGTATCAATGGTAAAACTTTCGCCGTTATTTTTAATAAAATATTTTTGTCGTTTTCTCAATCCGATAATAATTCCGTTGTGGGGTCCACCAATGATTGTGTCGTTGTACAAATATTTCCTGTTAAAACGAATATTCCCCGACCAATCGAATATTATATAACAACTTGCGTACTTTGCAAAATTTATAAATATTACCCACAGCTATAACATTATATCAAATTACTCCATAATATTCAAAAATGATATTTATTGAAAATTCATCTTTATTTATAAAAGTTGGGGTCTTACAACCTCCCCTTCTTATGAAATTTCGCCCTCAAAATTAGGGTACGTACCTGGTATGTCGAAGAGGTAAGGATACCTTGACTTCATTTCAGATTCTAACTCCCAAGTCATTTCCTCAACATCGTGATTTCTCCACAAAACTTTGACTTGAGGTATAACCTTGGAGCGTAGAATATGTTCCTTCTTATCCAAGATTTGAACAGGAACTTCTTCATACGTCAAATTCTTCGCTATTTCATTCGGTTCTTACTCAATATTGTGGTTCGGGTCTTCCACATATTTACGTAACATGGATATGTGAAAAATGTTATGAACACGAGACATACTTGGCGGTAAAGCGAGTCTATAAGCCACAGTTCCTACTCGATCGAGGATTAAAAATGGACCGATGAATCGAGGATTGAGCTTTCCTCTCTTTCTAAATCTCGTAACTCCTTTCCATGGAGCAACACGTAAGAACACATGATCTCCTATATCAAATTCCACGTCCTTCCGATGAAGATCAGCATAACTCTTTTGTCGATCTTGTGAGGTTTTTATACATTGTCGGATCGCTTGAATCTTTTCTGTAGTCATACGTACCAACTTCGGTCCCAACAACGTTGCTTCACCCACCTCATCCCAGCATACTGGAGAACGATATTTTCTTCCATACAATACTTCGAATGGAGCCATGCCAATACTTACTTGATAACTGTTGTTGTAGGAAAACTCCACCAATGGTAAGAACTTGTCCCAACTTCCCTTGAAGTCAAGGACACAGAGTCTTAATAAATCTTCTAGAGTTTGAATAGTCCTCTCTGATTGTCCGTCCGTCTGAGGATGATATGCCGAACAAAATCGTAAATCCGTGCCCATAGCTTTTTGTAAACTAACCCAAAATTGTGAAGTGAATCTTGGGTCTCGATGATAAACTATGGATACTGGCATACCATGCAGTCTTAAAATCTCGTTTATGTACATACGAGCAAGACGTTCAAGTGTATAAGTTTCTCGTATCGGTAAGAAATGAGCAGACTTGGTCAATTTATCAACAATGACCCAAATCGCATCTGTACCTTGAGAAACCTTAGGGAAACCGGTAACGAAATCCATGGTAATGTGCTCCCACTTCCATTCTGGAATTTCAAGTGGTTGCAATGGATATTTCGGTACTTGATGCTCCGCTTTGACTCATTGACAAGTTAGACACCTTGAGATAAACAACGCTATCTCTCTCTTCATATTACTCTACCAAAATGTATGACGAAGATCATGATATATTTTGGTACTTTCAGGATGGATTGCAAACGGTGTGTTGTGCGCCTCCATCATGATTTCATACTTTAAATCAGGATTGTTAGGAACATAAAGTCTGGAGTTGACTCGAAGTATTCATTCTTCATCGATTCTTGCTTTCGGCATAGCACCTTCTTGCACTTTCTTCCTCATACGCATCAGCTCCAGGTCTATTGCTTGAGCAGCTTTAACTTTATCGATTAAAGTTGGTTCTACTCGTATATTCGCCATCATCACATGGGTCCCTGGAGTCTTTAACTCTATCTCCATCCTTTGCAAGTCACATAAAATGGGCCTTTCTGTTGACAATATCGCACTCGTACTTGCATATGATCTTCTACTCAACGCGTCAGCTACCACGTTCGCTTTTCCAGGATGGTATTGAATGGTATGATCATAATCTTTCAACAGTTCAAGCCAACGTCGTTGTCGCATGTTGAGTTCCTTTTGAGTGAAGAAATATTTGAGGCTTTTATGATCCGTAAAGATCTCCACCTTCTCCCCATACAAGTAATGCCTCCAAATTTTAAGTGCAAAGACAACAGCTGCCAACTCTAGATCATGAGTAGGATAATTCCTCTCATATTCCTTGAGTTGTCTTGATGCATAGGCTATGACTTTTCCATGTTGCATGAGAACGCATCCCAACCCTTTGCTCGAAGCATCACTGTAGATGATAAATCCCTCCGAGCCAGATGGTATTGTTAGAACAAGTGCTGAAATGAGTCTCCTCTTGAGTTCTTAAATACTATTCTCACATTCTTCGCTCCAACCGAACTTTGTATCTTTCCGAGTCAGCTGAGTTAATGGAGTAGCGATTCGAGAAAATCCTTCCACGAATCTCCGATAATAACTAGCTAAAAAAGAAAGCTACGTACTTCGGTCACTGATTTAGGTTGCTCCCAGCTTTGAATAGCTTCAATCTTTGTCGGGTCAACAGATATTCCACGACTTGATACTACGTGCCCAAGGAATGCTACCCCCTCCAGCCAGAACTCGCATTTCTTCAACTTGGCATAAAGCTTGTATTCACGAAGCTTTTGGAGTACCAGCCTCAAGTGTTTCTCATGATCTTCACGGCTTTTGGAATAAATAAGGATGTCATCAATAAAGACGATAAATATTCCTTGAATACCCGGTTCATCATATCCATGAAGGCAGCAGGAGCATTAGTCAATCCAAAGGACATGACTAGGAATTCATAATGCCCGTACCGAGTTCTGAAAGCCATCTTTGGAATATTCTCAATTCTAACCTTCAGCTAATGATATCCAGAACGAAGATCGATCTTTGAAAAGAATTGTGCTCCTTGTAATTGGTCAAACAGGTCATCAATACGTGGCAATGGGTACTTGTTTTTGATGGTGACATGATTTAACTCCCGATAATCAATACAAAGTTGCATACTTCCATCTTTCTTCTTCACGAATAGAACAGGAGCACCCCAAGGAGAAGTACTAGGACGAATAAAGCCAATGTCTAACAATTCCTGCAGTTGGATCTTTAACTCCTGAAGTTCAATAGGAGCCATTCGATATGGGGCTTTGGAAATGGGTTTTGTACCGGGTTCAAGGTCGATACAAAATTTAATTTCAAGCTCTGGGGGTAGGCCAGGAAGTTCTTTAGGGAATACGTCAGGAAATTTATTAACAATAGAAATATCATTCAAAACTGACGTATTTTTGTTTAGATCCGTGACATGAGCTAAGAAAGCTTGACATCCGTTTTTCAATAAACGAATAGCTTTATGGTTTGAGATGACAGCTATTGATTTTAATGGTTTGGTTGCTTGAATTCGCATAATAGGTCGATTAGGAATATGAAAGCTAACAACCTTACGAAAATAATCAATTTTTGCATGATGAGTAGTTAACCAATCAATCCCTAGAATCACGTCAAATGCAAGTATTTTAATGAAATAAGATCGACAGGTAATGTGTGGGTACCAACTTGAACCAAACAAGACTTATAAACCGTGGATGTAATGAAGGTTTCTCCCAACAGAGTTTCAACAGATAAGTCATAGTCTAATTTCCCCGGAGTCAAATTTAATCGATGAGCGCAAGTAGGATAAATAAAAGAATGGGTAGAACCGGTATCAAATAAAGTATAAACTTCGTTAGAGTTTATGATAAGCTTACCTGTGATGACTTCATTCGAGTTCCTTACTTTCTGGGAGGTCACAACAAACGCTATCCCTTGCATTACCGGTTTTGACTTTTTTAGGACGACCCTTGGTGTGTCCATCCTGGCTGAACTTGTTTTTGGTAAACGACAAAATCGAGCTAAACGACATTCTCTTCTATAATTATAACATGCTTTAGACGGCATCGCGCAGTTTGGACTGATGTGCCCCTCCCCTCCGCATTTGAAACATATGATAGGTGGTCGTTCTCCTTCCTTAACAACGGGTGCTGGTGCTGACGTCTTTCCATCATTGTTGAATCTCCTCTTCTTGAAATAACCATTCTTATTGTTTTGGCCCTGATTACCACCGAAGTGGTTACCATTTTTGGCATGTTGATTCCCTCCACGCTTGTTGTCACCGTTTCGATGACTGCTCTCACTGGTATTATCATTTTGCCGACTGCTCTCTTTTGGTTGCGTTGACTCATTATCGCGCTCCACTAACTGAGCCCTATTCACAACATCTGAATACAAACACAGTTTATGAGAAATAAGATGTTGACGTATCTCAGGTTTCAAACCTCGCAAAAACATTCGCGTCATTCGCTCTTCATTATCCACCAAGTGGGACACAAACCGGGACAACTCAACAAATTTAGCCTCATACTGCGACACGATCATATTATTCTGCTCTAATTTGATGAACTCCACCTCTTTCATGTGACGAACACTTTCGGGAAAGAATTTGTCATTGAACAGCTCTTGGAACTTCTCCCAAGACATCTTCACTGCGGCAGGTTGAGTACGCTTAATCTGCCTATCCTCGCAACATAAAGGCGGCAAAGGAAACCTTTTGCTCCTCAGAGCATCCCAAGACATCAAATATCTTGGTGATCTGCTTTATCCATGTTTTCACTATAAGTGGTTTTGGCTCTCCCTTAAACTCCGGTGGTCCCAGCTCCTTAAACTGTTTAGCGGTGACCATCCGAGAGTTTTCAGTGTTTCCACCTACATTTTGAACAGGAGCCGCTCTCGCCTGCTGTTTCATGAACTGCATAAAACTTCTGAACATTTCATCATTCATCATTTGGTCAGTATTGTTGTTTGCATGAGGATTGTCACCTTTCTGATGCACATTATCCTGATTATTGATATGTGGTGAATCAACAGTCGCCTGTGCTCCATTGTTATTCTCAACATTCTCAGATGCCATTTTCAGATACTGCCACAAAACAAAAGTTAATAGATATGTCATATATTATCCTTATATTCTGACCGACCAATTAAATACCATGCAAATAAACTTAGGTAGGTCATACTAGCGAAGGAATTCCCCGTCTCTCCCCTCCTAGTTCTATTCTCACATCTTAGCCAGGGATCATATCCCTAAGCTCTGATACCAACTGTGACGCCCCCAAAATTAAGTATACATCACCCATCTTGGGTCGTCAGATACATGGTACAGAATACAAATACATCTTACTAATACAACTGTCGTGTACAATACGACAAAACATAACTGTGAGTTTGAATACAATTATTGTCTACTAGAGACTATACAAACTCAAAAGGAGTCCTCATTACAATTATTGTCACACTATTTAGCAGAATAGTGAGGACTACTAATACTATTATCTGGTCCATCACTCCGTTCCCCGACTCGTCCCAGCTATATTCTCATTTCCTGAAGAGAACAGTGAAAGAAAGGGTGAGCTCAACTAGCCCAGTAAGAAATATTATGACTAAGATAATGCAGAATAAATTATCATTAGCCTTCAACAGTGTTAAACTGATAAAATATAACGAACATCAAGTTTAACTGCAGCGGAACAAGCAAAAAGAGTCAAGTAGAGAATAAAATCTACTATATTCTATGATTTAAAAGGTTTTTCAACAATGTTATCGCTGGGACTCAGCTTAACAAAATAATCCACATTATCGAATCACCCTGCACTACGGCCAAGGATATTCTTTAGTATCACAACCACAATTATCCATGCACTACGGGCCAAGAATATTTGTATATTCATTAATGGTCATGATCATGCCAACAACTGTCCATCAATGCACTACGGGCCAATGAGGACTTTTACCACATCATTTGTAACATTACGGTCATGATTATACCGAATAATCCCTGGTCATAATCATACCAAGTCCATCTATGCACTACAGGCCACAGATGACTTTCAACATTTTATAAACATGAGGATGATGACAATGATATAAGAATTCAATAAAACAAGTTCAAAAATTAATTTATCCAAGAATTAACAACGTCCAAATTATCAACATGATACTTCTTTGTGGAGTAAAATTCAAGAATGCTTAGAATAATAATATTTTCATGAAAAGATACTGGATGAAACGCAATTATCAAGGATATTCCACTAATTTCATGGAGTATAGAAGTTAAAACTTAACCAACTGAGTATAATAAAGAATGGAATAACAAAAGAAATCACCTGGCATGCGATAGACCACACAGACAGGTTATTCTAACAGAATAATAAATAATGGAACCAGGTCCGGCGTAAACGCACATACATGATATTTCGACATAATAATAAATAATGGAACCAGGTCCGGCGTAAACGTACAGACAGGATATTCTGACAGAATAATAACAAGACGAAACTAGGTCCAGTGTAAAACACACAGACATAATGTTCCAACAGAATAATAATAAAAACGGAACCAGGTCCGGTGTAAAACACCCAGACAGGATGTTCCAACAGAATAATAGAAGAATGTCACCAAGTATAGGGTAGACCGCGTATATAGGTTATTCCAACAGAATAATAAGAAATAGAATAACAACAGTTTTCTTCATGAATAAGAAAGAATAACACCCCTTACCGTTTTAAAGAAGAACTGAAATAAGGAAGTAGTTAAGTAGCAGAATACTTTTCTTCTCTCTCTCTATAGTTTCTCTCTATAGTTTCTCTCTCTAGAGTTCAGTGAATTCGTAAGAAATAATGAAGGAATGAGCTGCTATTTATAGAAAAATGGAATGCATAGTAACTAATCCATGAACGGTCCAGATTGAGTACTTTAATCTGACGGTCCATATTTAAAGAAAAATCTTTTAAATAAAATATAATATATTCTATTTATAGAATAACTTTAATAAAGTATTATGTTTTATATAAAAAGATGTTTCTGTTTTATTACGTTAATAATACGAATAAAACAAAACTTCATTATCGCTAAATAATTCATATTATTAACTGACAATAATTGAATCAAACTGAGTGACTTCTCACATAAGCATTAATAATCAATACCGTGTGCTACTATGCAACCACACGTGTTACTGTACTTTTACTACCGAGTAGTTCAACAGTATCAATGATAAAACTTCCGCCGTTATTTTTAATAAAATATTTTTGTCGTTTTCTCAATCCGATAATAATTCTGTTGTGGGGTTCACCAATGATTGTGCCGTTGTACGAATATTTCCTGTTAAAACGAATATTCCCCGACCAATCGAATATTATATAACAACTTGTGTACTTTGTAAAATTTATAAATATTACCCACAACTATAACATTATATCAAATTAACTCCATAATATTCAAAAATGATATTTACAGAAAATTCATCTTTATTTATAAAAGTTGGGGTCTTACAATATCCATGAATGCGGCTGGCGCATTCGTCAACCCAAACGACATAACCAGAAACTCGTAATGACCGTAACGAGTTCTGAACACCATTTTAGGTACATCCTCATTCCTTACTTTCTGTTGATGATACCTCGTACGCAAATCTATCTTAGAAAAATATTTTGTCCCTTTCAACTAATCAAATAGATCATCGATCCTGGGCAATGGGTATTTATTCTTAATCGTTAACTTGTTCAACTCTCGATAGTCGATACAAAGTCGTAACGATCCATCTTTCTTCTTTACAAATAATATCGGTGCTCCCCACAGAGACACACTCGATTGAATGTACTTCCTATCTAATTGTTCCTATAGTTGAACTATTAACTCCTTCATCTCTAATGGCGCCATCCTATATGGTGCCCTTGAAACTGGTGTCGTACCCGATACCAAGTTAATCACAAACTCAACTTCCCTATCCGGCGGAATACCTGGTAACTCCTCCGGAAATACATCCGCGAACTCTTGAACTACAGGTATCTGTTCCACTGATGCTCCTAGTCTTTGGGTATCTACCACATTGCACAGTTAACCCTTACACCCCTTCTTCAACATCTTCCTAGCTTGTGCAATGGTTAGTCAAAAAGAGCACCCCGGTGATTTATTACCGTAAAACACCACATTAGGTTTCTTAGAAAGCCGAAGGTTTACACTCTTTCTATGATAATGTAAGACCCCGAATTTTATGAAATAAAAGTATTCAATTTTTCTATTCAGTAAATGGTTAAATTGATAAATGTTAAAGTTAAGGGTGATATATGATTTTTTTCAAAATACACAAGTGGTTATAAAATAATCATTGTTGTCGGGGAATATTCGTTTGGTCGTGGAATATTTTTTCCGTCGGGGAATATTCGTACGACAGCGCAGCTATTTGTGGGCCCCATAACGAATAACTGTCGGGTGAAGAAAATGATAAATTTGAGTTTTTACAAATAACGACGTAGTTGTTACTGTTAACACTGTTGGAATACCCGGTGATTAAAATACAGTAATACGCGTTATTGCACAGTAGCACACGGTATTGCACAGTATTTTTAAAATTATTGATTCTTACGTAAGAAGGCACTACTCAATAATTGTTACAGTAATTACTGTTCAATATTTTATTTTATTGATTCAATAATTGCTACGTTAAAATTTTATATTGTTGTTGTTCAATAATTGTTGCTGCACAGTATTTCCCATTATCAGATCAATAATTCATATTATTTGAATAATATTATTAGATAACATTATTGGCAATGACTAGAAAGTTCTGTCTAAGGAGAGGTTTGGTCATCTAATTGCGCGCCAGTAAGGAGAAATTCTTATTGGAAAGCCCCCTCTTTCCTGGGAACGGCCTGGTTGTCATAAATGTGATTCTGTAATATTATTTGTTAATAATTAATTATTGATTCATATGATAAGAAAATATTTATTTTATGTGGATATAAATGAGGGACATATTTTTGTGGTTAAAAATAAAGGAGTTAATGTTGAGGTTTTTATCAGTATTTTTGTTGGAATGGAGGTATTAAAAATTAGGGTTTTTGAGATATTTTGCGGGGGTTATAATTTTTAATCCGACCGTTGGATCGTGGTAATTTTTGGATATGTTATACATATATAAGTTGAGTATATGTCCACAAATTTTGAACCGTTAAAAATGAACGTATGATTTATTATGAATTTTACGAGATGACTGGTTCAGAAATTGTTGAATTTTCGGAGTTTATCATTTTGGTAGAAAATTCTAGAATTAGTGGGCCCCACTTGTGGTTGGTGAAGAAATGTGCTGAATTATATTTCAAATGTGGTGGGTGGGAATAGTAGCAGGTAAAGCCATCAGGTTGCAGGTCAAACCTACCAAAATTTTCCTATAAATAGAGGGCTAAGTTAGAATTGAAAATCACACCAGAAACATAAGCTTTCTCTCTTTCTCTCTCTATATTATGAAGCATATTTAGTGAGTATTTAGATACTTTGAGAGTTGCTATTCAGTGCAAGTTTCCTTCGGCTTTGCATTCCAGTCAGAAATACTGCACTTTTGAGGTAAGGGATAGTAAGGGATAGTAAGGGATAGTAAGGGATAGTAAGGGATAGTAAGGGATATCATTATTGTGGTAAGATGTATCATTTTTATGGTAAAGTGATATCATTTTCTTTCATACTCCATATTATGGTAAGATGGTATTATTCGTTTTTTTCAGCTTATCATTAAATGATGAAAGGTTCTGAAAGGATTAGAATATCCTTAATAGTTTGTGTTTCATCTATTATTATGTTATGAATATGAACTGTTGATGAATATATTTGGCCTGTAGTGCAAATATGAACTGTTGAGGAATATCTTTGGCCTGTAGTGCAAAGATGAATGGTTGATGAATATCTTTAGCCCGTAGTGCAAAGATGACCTGTTGTTGAATATCTTTGGCCTGTAGTGCAAAGATGACCTGTTGTTGTATATCTTTGGCCTGTAGTGCAAAGATGAATGGTTGATGAATATCTTTAGCCCGTAGTGCAAAGATGACCTGTTGTTGAATATCTTTGGCCTGTAGTGCAAAGATGACCTGTTGTTGTATATCTTTGGCCTGTAGTGCAAAGATGAATTGTTGATGAATATCTTTGGCCCGTAGTGCAAAGATGACCTGTTGTTGAATATCTTTGGCCTGTAGTGCAAAGATGGATGGTTGATTATTGGTTTTACAGTTGTATATCTTTTGTCTGTAGTGCAAAGATGGACTGTTGGTAATTGGTTTTACAGTTGTATACCTTTTGTCTGTAGTGCAAAGGTGGACTGTTGGTTATTAGTTTTACAGTTGTATATCTTTGGCATGTAGTGCAAAGTTGAACTATTGATGTACTTGATTATAAATATGAATTGTGATTTAATTATAATCTGTGGTAGTTCAGGTGAAGACAGGTGATAATAGTTCTCTTTGTCTTGGGTCAACCAAGGATAATTCTGTGGCCATATGATATCTATCATAACCTAGACGCGTGGCCTCCCATGTACGAAGTTTTCCTTGAGCACTTCCCAAAGATTCTAATTTCTAGAACAGTTTTTGACTATACCTTTATGTAAGGTGTTATTGTGAGGTGATGTCCACGGTTGGAACATGAGTCACATTTGGTATATATTTGTATCCAAACTCACAGCATATGTGTTGTTGTATTTTGCACGACAATTGTTGTAATAAAGTTGTAGTTATTTTCTGTACCATGTATTTGACGACTCAGAATGGGTTGGGTGGAATGGACCTATTTTGGGGTTGTTACAGATAATCTATTATCGCTCTACGGTTAATTAACCAATCCATATCGAGAATTACATCGAATTCTGTGACACCCCCAGATCCCGGTACTTCATTTCCTCAGGATTTGGTGTTCACGTAATCAAAACATTCATTTCTAACTACCCAATTATAATAAAATTGAATAACAAAACCTGCCCATACAGGATTAAACTTAAATAAATCTCCCAGGTTAACTAACCTTTACAAACAATCATTCATGCGGAAAATTAAAATAAACTTCATTACAATCTTTAAACCAAGTCTGAAAATAAACTATTCAATTATTACAAGTCTTCAGCATTGCTTCGTCTTTCCTTTCCCTTTACTGGTACTAGGTACATCACCAGTTTCAACCTTAGCTGTAAGAAATTTTACAGGCAAGAGTGAGCAAACAAAGCCCACTTGAAATAACAAGAATTAAATCATTAAACTTTTACATCATTTGTCAACATTAAGCTTAATAGAATTTAACAATATATTCTATTAACTTTTGGAAAGCTTTAACCTTTACTGAGGGTCTAATGACCGCGAATCATGTCCACAGTTATAAGTAATTTTTCAACTTAAACTTTAACAGTCATAAGACTATAAGGACTTCACGTACTTAGGGGGATCAACCCTTCGTACAATGTATTGTGCACAATCATTTCAACGCTAAGCGTAACCTCTTATAAAAGAGTTGTTCTTCTCAGTATTTAGAATACAAGTCCGTACCAAAGTGAGTTTGGTTTGGATACATCATGGGGTAATTTAGAATTCAACGGTAATCAACTAAGGTTTAGTTGATTACAAACGACATAACTGTATACTATGGAATAATCATAGTTTAATTGATGTTTATAAATTGACATCATGCTTTAGGGATAATCTAATAGCATACAATTTGAATAATTATAACCTACCTTGCTTGAACAATAATAAGACAAGGTTAATTGAATAATAAACATCCACAACGTGTATATAATTGTACATGCTAAACCACAAGTTAAGTACAAGAATAACTTGCTCCAAATAAATTTACACCATTATATGATAATCGAAATTGAAACAATAATTAGTTCAATAACACCAATGATTAGAAAACTTATACAATAAAGAACTTGCTAAATATCAAAAGTTAAGGCTTAGAAACTTGCTCAATGTGAAAGGTAGGTTTAGGAAACTTGCCTTTAGCACAAGCTACACTTTTACCACTTGAATTGATACCCTAAACATATGTCATATTGACATAATTAGTCCTAACCAACATTGTACATTTATATAAACAATTACATTCATCATATGGGTTGAATTACCCATTCACATAATCAATTATTTTTCATGTAGATAATACTTAATAACATGATAGTTCATAGTCTAATAATACTGAAATTATCATTTAACATTATTATGATAAACACATAACATTTATTTTCAAGTTTTGTACATTTAAACAAAACTGTCAGACAGTTCTGCCAAGCCGCGCCGCGGCGCCATAGTTTGTACTGTGGCTCGCGCTGCGGCGCTGAGTCGGCGCTGCGGCGCAACGATTATACTATGAGCCGGCGCTGCGGCGCAGTGATTGTGCAACAGGTCGTGCTTACGTCATGGTGATGGCGCTGCAGCGCCAGAAATGAACTGCTGGGCCGCGCCGCGGCGCGAACTGTCAGCGTCGACTGACAGCGTCGACTGACAGCTTCGGCAACCATGAAAGAAAAAGCCAAATTGGCCAAAAAGCTCGAATCTAATAGACTAGTTACACTCTATTTTATATATAAACTTCATATAAACATATAGTAAAGACTTCTAACATGTTTTTACTCATAAATTAACATAAACATCAAATATCCAACACCCAATTTCAATATTTTTGTCAAAAACTCCATTTTTGATATCTTCCATGAAAATCAATACTGTGATTTTGTTATTCAACCAAAACAGTAAATTTTAAGCATCATGATTATGATGTTACATACTCTAGCAATTCTTATAATCAATTTATCAATACAACAACTAATTACACCTTAATTTCCATTTTAACTAAAGCCATACTCATTCATAAAAACTCTCTGTAAAATAATTTCTTCATAAAATACATACATATATGAACTAATATATCTTATAATCATATATAACTCATAAAACAACCATATAATCAATAATCATGCCAAATTATAAACATAACAACAATTTATCTTTTATAAAAATCACAGAGAACTTTTTAGAAGAAGAAAACTAAATTTTTTAAAGAAAAAGATGGAGCTCCTACCTTGGATTAGGAAGATGATGATATTATCTTCTTTGATTATCAAGCTTTTCTCCAAAACCTGTTAAAATATCTCTCAATTCTCTCTAGTTTTCTCTCTGTATTTCTTTCTTCTTCTTCTTCTTTTCTCTCTGTAAAGTTCAACTGAGTCCCTAACTCTAACATACGTACTATAAAATATAACGTATATAGTAATAATATATATTAATTATATAATATAAGTACTGATATAAATATATCAGTTATATAAGTTTTGAAATTTAAAAGCCATAAGGCTTGTTTGGCTAGTCTAAATAAAATAACCCATTAATCCTTACTCCTTGTTTGGTAAATTGAATTAAAACAAATGGATTAATCCTTATACCTTGTTTGCTAAAACACTATTAGATTAAAGACTTATTATACAATAAGTCATGTTTGACAAAACTAAATTAAACCATTTTTAATTTATTTTAATAACTCCTTTATAGCAAGGTTATTAGTCACACCTTTATTAAATTAATAAATCAATTAAACATTAATCTATTAAATTACTTTAACACATAAACAATTATAATTTTTTTTACAATTATAATTTCATTTAATCAACTAATATTTCAAACTATAATTTCTCATTTAAATATTATTATTTATTTAAAATCATTATAAGCTCTCTAGCTTATTAAATTAAGCTCCATTATTATAAAATCTCATAATAATTAATTTATTTAGCTCCTTAATTATTTACTCAACAAATAATTAATTAAATCACATCAACTCAAATTGCCATATAATTCAATAAATATTTAATATTGCCTATAAATATTTAATATTTAATATTTAATTATTTATTCAACAAATAATTAAATAAACCACATCACTCAAATTGAACAATTATTTATTCAACAATAACATATCCATTAAATACTTAAATAAATCAATAAATATTTAATATCACACTTTATAATTATGAAATGTTACAAATTCTCTCAACCTTATCGGTAAAAGATCTACCAATAATCTATTACCTCTAATATTTACGAAACAGTTCCTATGAATGTGTTCAATGGGAATTATCTCTTCGTTTGCTACCTTAACGTCTAAAGGTATTTCTATCTTTTCAGGGTTTAATCCTAGTTGTTTAGCAAATCCACATGCTATAAAAATAACAAGTAGCACCCGAGTCAAATAACAAATAAGCATTTATTTCATTGATTGGAATGATACCTGCTACTACATCCGCTGATACAACCGCATCTTGGACTGTCATATTAAAAGTTGGGGCCGAGGGTCTACTCGCTGATGGTGTGGGTCCAGCAATGGTTAACTTACCACTACCAGAACTCTTACTGCCCTCTGACCCCTTCTTCGGGCAATTTCTTGCCATGTGGTCCATCGACCCACAAACAAAATAGCCATGGTTTTTCTTAGGATTAGGACAGTTGGGTGATATATGTCCCTCCTGCCCACAGTTATAACAAACTAATTTCCCTTTTAGACAGACTCCTAGATGAGTCTTTCCGCATGTCTTGCATGCCTCCATCCTACGTTTAGGATCCCCTTGTTTTACCCCAATATTCCCGGAGTTAAAACTCTTCCTTTTCAGCATACTGCCACTACCACTGGCACCCTCTGCCTTGGTTCCTCCCTCTCCCTTACTCTTATTCTTTCTTTCTTTGTGGTATTGGGTTAACGCCTCACTACCAACCTTTACTATAATCGCCTTTTCTAGAATGGTCTCATAGGAAGCACTCTGGAATACCGAAATCCTACTATAGAGCCAGGGTTTCAGACCCTGCTCAAACCTACGAGCCTTCCTCTCTTCCGTGTCCACTTGGTGTGGAGCAAACCATGCCAATTCATTGAATTTGGTCGCATATTGGGGAACCGTCATGTCCCTATGCTTAAGTTTTAAGAACTTAATCTCCATCCTACCCTGCATGCTAGTAGGAAAGTAGTTCTCAAAGAATACCTTCTTGAACTATTCCCACGTAACAACATCTGTTCTAGCCCCACCCTAGTGAGCCTCCCACCAGTAGTTGGCTCCCCCCTTCATCATGTAAGTCACAAAAGAAGTCTTTTGTGTCTCAGCTATGTTTGTAATAACAAATGCCTTCTCTATTTCTTTTACCCATGTCTGGGCCTCCATTGGGTCCATCGTACCCTTGAACTCAGGCGAACCTACGCTTTTGAGTTCCTTGAAGGTAGTCATTCTGGCTACCCTAGGTCCTGCAGGTGCTCTACCCCCAGTTTGGTTAAATGCAGCCGTTAATAAATTAACGAACTCTTGCATAGGGTTATTTTAACCCCCCCTGATTATCGTTATGTGCTTCTGCCTCCTGATTACGTTGTCTTCTTCTTGGCGACATTTTCTGATTAAATAAATAAAGTTCCATTATTACTTATTTGCTTACTTAGTTATTATTCGCTGATCAACTGAACAATAACTCATACATAACAAAGCACATTAAATAAATCTTCATTATATTAATATGCTTCTTTATAGTCAAAACTATTTACAATTTGTTTTTCATAGCCAAAAGCTATTACATTACTATCCCGCGATTGACTTTCACAAAAATTGGGATTTATAAAAAGACTACCCTTTAATTAAACAAAAGAGGGTTTTACGTCACTACATAAAAGTATTTACCATTCTAACTCCTAATACTGCATAACAACATTCTCATGTTTCTCATTCACCATAATCGACACAATGTCCCGACTTATAGTATGTCGAGTCTGTCCCGACTCAATGGAATAACAAGCTACTTTCAACTTGAAATCCTCGTGCGCACTGTCATTGATATATGACATCCGTGCTATTTTATGGTCTTTCTCGACCAGTTTCTTACGAAGTTCTACGATCTCGTTCTTACAGTCCCTAGCCTTATCTGTCATGAGCACCTTCTCATCATGCTCTGACTCAAAGTCTGATTCTGCAGACTCCTTGGCCTCATAGAGATCACTAATCTCTTCCTTCTAGTTCTGCATAATATTGTGTAGTTGCATGATGCGGTCTAGCACCGAGAGATACATTGCCCTCATTGTATCTATAGGTGTTGGATCTAGTGCAGGCATCACCGTATTAACCGATGTTACCTCCATATCATCCTCCGCATCTATCATCATATTAAGATATGATGTCAATCCCACCGTCTTCTCGGAATAGTCCTCCTCCGAAAAATACTCCTCTGGCTCTGATTCTTCTAGAATCACTAATGGTACTTCTGCTACAGGCATAGGTACATGCTCTACTCTGTTCACAAACTCTTTGCTCACCACGTGTATATCTCTATACATCAGGCTATCGATCGACATCTACAATAACACATAACAAGTTGATTAGTACATAATACACAATAATATAAGCACAAATCACATTTAATTTATTTTAGGGTTAATTTTCATCTTTTTAATCTTTCGATACAGAGTTTCCTCAATACCTTATTGACTTATTGCACTCAAGTTTACTTTCTTCGGACTTTTCGTTCCCTAACGAGGTTATTAGCCTAAGGTTCTTCTCCCTTAAGTTTTATAACCTAATGCTTTGATACCAACCTGTGATGCCCCCAAATTCGGGTATCTTCCAACCCAACAGATGGTGCTACACGGTACTATGATTTATACAGTCATTCCATTGAAACAACATCAAAATGATTGTATTCTTCTTATTACAATAGTAATAAATCCTTTCCCAGGTTCATAAACTGAATATATTCTTTGTTATTCATAAGTATATTACATACGTATACATTAGTCTATTACAGGATAATTAATTATCCATCTTAACTTTGCCTTTATTTCTCTTAGAACTCTCAGTTCGTTCTGCTTTAGCTGCAATCATATATTTCAAGCAAGAAGTGAGCATAACTAGCTCACCAAGTCTAACAAAGGATAATATAAATACCACATCAAGAATTATATGATTATCTTCCATAACTGAACAAATAGCTATGAAGCACTATGAAACATTTACTAGCACTTCTCATTTCATAACAACGATTCCAAGGTATATATAATAGCATAGGAATTCTGAACCGGTCCAAAGACTATGAACATACTCTTTTCATTTTCATACATGAAAAGGACATCTCGACACTAAGGTCGTACATCCGGCATTACTTACGAGCACTTCTAGGTGATCAACCTATAGTACTCTATGTTGATCAACACTCATCTGTTAAACGTATTTACGTTTAAGTTTTGGCAACCTCGCATGCCCATCGAATAATCGATGAAAATACATTTGTTCGTTCATAGACAAACTTACCTTTGAATTCGTACCAAATACTTGGCATAGGATAGCGTTAACAGTTCTATATTGAAAGACTTGTAAACAAATCAATCAATACTTTAAGATTAGTCTAGCCGAGTTAAAACTGGCATCGACTCTTTCTTTAAAACAATTCATGCATTTCAGGACATGAATCACAGAAAACTTGACAAACACGGAGGTTAGACAAGCGTTAAGAAAACTTGCCTTCAAGCATCTTCGAATATAATATTCAACAGTTCTCAGTCTTTACAGGATCTACATGATATATTCACATAGCACACTATAATTAGCTACCAAACAACTAACTTTATTGTTTTAACCAACTTCTTTCTCTTCTATGTCTTACTTGATTTTATTCCATTAATAATGTCAATTCGACTTACTACATTTCATTACGGCTTGTTAACGTTCTTACGTTATTAAATGACACTCGGTCATCATTGGTAAGGTACCAACGTTGAACATCATTCACGGTTTAGTTATTTACACGCTTGCGTTCTTCGTTTAATTATTGTTAAACCATACTTAACCTTCTAACGTTATCACTTTATAAGTGATTTAAAGTTAGCCTTATTATGTACATTAAGTACATTCATGTCTTACTATTGGTTTACATTTAATTGGAATTACAAAACCTAAGTTGGTCAACCAATTCCTACTGCCGGCGCTGCGGTGCCAGACTCTAGAATATTATTGGCGCTGCGGTGCCAACTAACAGTAGCCAGAGCCCGGAGTCGGTGCTGCGGCGTGGACATTAATACTAGGTTTGGCGCTGCGGCGCCACCCCTGTGCCTCAGTTGGCTTTGACAGTTAACTTTTTATACGAACTTTTCGGCCTTATAACTTATTCGTTTTACATCCGAATTGGCTCATTCAAAAGTCCACAACTCACAAATTAGCTACTCTAGGTGTTCATTCAAGAATCATGCATTTTTGAATCCGTTATCTCAGAATTCACCTTTTGGTTCATTATCGAGTGTTCGTTTATCGTTCGTGAGCGTTCAATACTCATTTTCTTCGTTCTAATTTAGAATTCGACGATTCTTGAGTCCACGACTCTTGAATACCTTATCTTATGTGTTGACATTGAAAACCAAAGTTTCCAAGTCACACGGCAACTTTGGACTACTAATTCAAGATTTGTACGTTTTTGACGTTTAACGTCTATTTTCGTAAAATTCGCCATAACTTCGTTACTCGTGTTCTATAAGTCAAATCAAATGGCACACTCCATTGATTCATCATCTACATCCTAACCAAGTAAGATGCACATACCCTATCTATGATGGTTTTCAATTTGTCCATCAACAACCAAGTTAACATTCAAAGATTTCTATGGTTTTAAACTTTACGTAAACCCTTATGATTTCTATTTGATCATGACTTATCAATGTTATAATCATTAATATCCATCCTTATTCCTCCTAAAGAGACATGCTCCACCAATCTATGATTCTCTACGAGAAAGAAATCAAAAAAGGTCGAAGACTAATGTTTACGAAATATTACCTTTTTCGTTCTTCGTGTTCTTGACTAAACGTATATGGTTTGCTTTGAAGTAGCTTGATTACTTGTTTCTAGCTCTTTCTCTCTCTCAATATATGTTGGCTAATATTTGTAAACTATCAAATGAACTAGCCAAACTTCTATTTATAGGAAACTCAAATGGAGGGCAAAATTATCCATTTGCCACCTCCTTACTATTCCCCACCTCCTTAGCAACGTAGCCACCAAGTAATCACTTTACTTGGCGGCCAAGTGGCCGGCCCACATGTCCATGGTCTTCCCATGGGTAGCCCCATGGGTTTTACGCATCCCTTGACCCTCCGGTTCGATCCGCGGTTTAATTTCTTGAATCAGGCTTGACTTAACTTAACATTGGGCCTTAACTTGGGCTTACTTACATAATTCATTGGGCTTGATATAAATCCATGTCAAATTGGATTATACAAAGTCCTTAACTCAAAATTCAATAAGAACTAATCATATTCTACGCGTATAAGTCACGTATTCTCTTCGTTTAGTATTCATACAATACTCGTATTATATCTCAAAATATTCTTCATACTATACTCGTATTCTAACTAGTATTATACTTGTATATCGTACGTATAATAATTCTAATCATTATACGCATTACACTTCCTTCTCGGAAATCACTTTCTAGGTTTTAAGTCCGCAGGCGAAAACTTCGTTTGCCATAACCGAAATATTATTGGATATTCTATTACATCGTCATATTCTATCATTATGCGTTTCTCGAAATCTCAAACCTAATCTCCGAACAAAAACGGATGAATAGTATTTTTACGAAAAAAATTCTCAAAAAACCATTTATTTTCGTCTTGAAAATTCAAAACAATGAATTCTAGCACATAACCAGAATCCTAACCACACCCGTACATTCTAGGTCATACAACAACCTTCAAATAGCTTACTCACATAAATAATCAATTAAATTCATTTAATTCAAATAATCAAATAAAAATTTAATTCACACAAGGATCCGATTTTTTCGGGCGTTACAAAACCAGACCTCAATTGAGGTTCACCGAAACTTCATACACCAGAATATTTGCATAATTTCAATCAAGTTAAGTTCATTTACCTCATTTTTCAAAGCCTTATTTAGTTTTCTTTTGAAAACTTTATTAAACTAAGCTAAGCCAACACATTACAAGCAAGGCTATCATATACATCATATCAGAAAAATATGGTAGTCCATAAGCTATTTACAGATTCTCAGAACTGCAGAATACCAGAAAATAATTTTTTAAATAAGGAGGACATACGCGACCGCACAGTTTTTTATGAAAGAAGTGGCATGGCCACGCCACTTTGGCTGCAACCCAAGAATAGGCTATGTTCAGCAGAGCTTGAAAATAGGCTCACCAATCCTTCTAGCATGCTTCGTAGAGGTGAATTTTTGACGCCCCCAAATTCGGGTACTTACAACCCGTATTTGATGCTTCATGGTAACATTCATACAACCTATTTAGTATATAAAATACACAGAAATATTACATCAGAGTTTGCTACCCAGGTACGAGAACTTTAAAATACTTCATTACATAATAGATAAAGTAATATCCCATATAAGAATCTATTTATTACAAAACATCCAGTTATTATAGTTAACAATCCTTAATTACTCATCCACCTTCTCTTTCCCTTTGTCTTTGCCAGATCCTTCTATACACTCACGTTTCACTGAAAAAATTTAATTTTAAAGCAAGAATGAGCATTCAATTTCCCAACAAGTAATAGCATGCAATAAACAATATATGAAAGAGTTAAATGTTTTCTTTGAGAATACTTCTGCAACGGATCAATAGTTGTGAAGTCATAGAATCAATTCCCGAATAATAAATCAAATAGCTGCATTTTTGAAATGACATAGTGACTATAGAGATGATGAGCGGGCAATTGACCTTGATCCTTGTTTTTCATGCTCAAAACCCTAGAAAGAATTTATATGTACTTTTGGTACAATAGTGATTCTAGGGAAAGAATTCTTATAAGGATGGAAGAATGTGATAACTCGAAAATTTTGCTTAATTTATGAATTAAGTATAATCAAGGAGGTCACAAGATAGATGAGAATTTTTTTTTAAATATTGTGACTTATGTGAAATATGTATGTGATTAAATAAATAAATATATTAAGTATATATATATATATATATATATATATATATATATATATATATATATATATATATTATTATATAAAGAAAAATTAAATAGAAAGTTACATAACCTAATTATACATTAGGTATGTGAATTAAATAACTTAAGGGTTATTATATGGAATATGTTAGTATCTAAAATTTATACTAACCTAATAGATTAATTTTATTATCTCAATTTATTATTTATTTTAAACCTTAAAGCAAGTCTAATTATGTTATATAATTTAATCTATGGAAGTGATTATTTAAATTCCAAATAAGTGAAATACAAACCCTAAATAAATGATTAGTGTAAGATAAAATTTGTGTATTGGACCCATGCTAATTTACATGGCCCAAACATTTTTAATTAGAGAGCCCAAACTATTTAAATGGGAGCCCAACCTTTGGCCCAATTTACATGGATTATCTAGAAGCTAAATAACCCAAAATTAAAAATTAAAATATATCAAAAAGGGGGCTAAAGGAGGGGGGATGCACCGGGTAAATGAGGAAGTAATAAGCATATGGGGTAAAAAAAAAATTCAAAGCTTAAGTTTACACTCCATGGCCATGTGTCACCCTAAAACCTAGCTCCAAATATTTTTTTTAAATTTGCAAGCAACATAAGAGATTAGAGAGTATGGAAGATTTGTGGGAAATCATATACATATTATATCTATGCTCTTCTCCTCCTATAAATGTCTTTCACTTATTTTGCAAGCAAGTTTCTTCCCATTTCTTGTAAAAAGAGAGAGAAAGAAATTAAGAGACAGAGAGAGAGAGAGAGAGAGAGAGAGAGAGAGAAGCAAGATAGGGCTATCGTGGGGCTTAGAGAAGAGAAGGAGAGTAGCTTTGGTTCATGATTTAGAGCTCCATTGACCACTTAGCAAGAAGAAGAACAACCATGAAGGTTTAAAAGTTTACGTACTAACCTTAAAACCTATTTTAAATCTATGTTTACTCTTATGGTTGTTTTAGATCTAGTGATGAACTTGTGTTCTTAAACTCTAGAATACTAGATCAACATGTTTTATGAAGTTTTATGCTTGGATATTTATATTTTATGTGTTGATGAGCTTTAAAAAGGAAGAAGTTGAAAAAACTATTTTTGGGTATAAAAACTCCAAAAATCAGTCCACTTTGAGGTTTTACCATTTAAAATCAACAAATTATTTTTGTAATCCGTCAATAAGGTGTGTTAGATTTATGATTTATCTGTTAAACTCAAGTGGTAGCACTCAAAAATATTAAACGATGAAGTCATGGCGTCAATTTTGGTAAAACAGTCCCTACTGACCAAAATTCTGGAAAAAATGGAAAAGTTTTTGGCCTGTTTTGGCGTGAACTGTTTTGGCCACTTGTGTTGCTCTAAAAATCCTGATCTTTTGTGGTATGATAAAATGTTATGTTAAATAGGTCCTTTCCAAAAATGGAAATTTTTGGATGTCTATAATGGGAGATATGACTTTTACAAGAAAATGTGATTTTAAAAGTAAATTGTTAGAACTCGAGTTGTATAACTCCAAAAAATGTGAACTTTTTACAGGAGCTTGTGTATAATAAAATGAGTCTGTAGTGTAAATTTAAGAATATTTTGACAGAAGGATAATTTATGATAAATGTTGTTATTTTGGACTGTTTTAGCCTATTTAAAAATAGAAAACGATTTTGGAAAATTGCAAGAAAATTATTTTGTGACTAAAATACAATATAATGATATTCCCTAGAATATAAAAAAATAATAAGTTGGTTTGATATTTTTCATGTTTATGAATGAGTTAAAAATAAATGAGAAAATTAAGTTATATTGAATTATAAAACTTATAAATGTGATTTTAACGATTAAATGATCATTATATGATATAATAAGACTTTATGAGGGTATGTTGGTCATTTTTAATAAAATTTTATATGAATGGAATGTTATGTGTGTTAAATAAATTAAATAGTAAGAGATAAATAATTAAATTAAATTGTTTATAAATGAATAAAATATTATTAAATGATTAATAATATTAGTAAGTGATTAAAATAGTATTAAATGATTAATAATATTTGTAAATGATTAAGATATTATTAAATAATTATTAATATTACTAAGTGATTGAAATATTATTAAATGATTAATAATATTTATAAATGATTAAGATATTATTAAATAATTAATAATATTAGTAAGTGATTAAGATATTATTAAATGACTAATAATAATTATAAGTGGCTAAGATATTATTAAATGATTAATAATATTAAAAAGTTATTAATATATTATTAAATGGTTAACAATATTAAGAAGTATATAAAATATTATTAAATGATTTATAATATTAGACGAGTGTTTTAAGATAATGATGAAATAATTAAAATATTATCAAAGAATTATAATATTACTAATAAGTTAAGGAATTATATAATGTTTGACTATGTGACTAAATGTTAGATAATTTATTTTAAGAATAGTTGAGTTAAGATATGTTATGATGATTGAAAGATCAATCTTATTAATGATAAGTTTTCAATAAAGAGATTAAATTAGATTGTGTAGCAGTAATCGACGGTACATGCAAGTTCCCTAACTCAAACTCGGGTTATTATTTCAAAGCATGTTGGTGGATAATTATTGTTGATTATTCCACATTTATGATTATTGATTCACACTTAGTGCATGTTGCATATGTTCATCAGGTATAAAAGGATGATCACCTTCATTACCATAAGGTTCAGTTAAATATGTTCATGGTCATTATTGACCACCCAACATTATTGGTTCAGTCATTCAATTATTGAAATTTTGATTCATGCTCTTTCAGAATTATTATATTGTTGAAAAATTCGAAAGCTTATTCATTCTTTCAATCATGATATATCTTTATTGTATTTAAACTTGCTGACCAAAATAGTTGCTCACCCTTGCTATATCATGATAACAAATTTCAGATTAAAACGAATGCTCGAAGAAAGACAGAAGCAAAAAGGTAAATTCCAAGAGTAAATTATTATACATTTAGAATAATTAAGTTATCTAATGCAAATGATATTGTAAACCTTTTAAGTAATTGAATGTATGTATTAAGTTAAGGTTGTAAACCTTGGGTATTTTTGTAGAATCCTTTGAAATAAACAATGTATGTTTATCTATTTCGCATTAGTTTATAGAATGTGTATAAAGATGTTGTATTGTGACGCACCAGGTCTGATGTAAAATATGCTCGGATTAGGGTGCTCTACAGAAACTTGCTCATACAAGATCCAAAAAGGTTATAGAAATGATATTGGTAAGAATGGAAGGAATTCGATTAAGTATAATCAATTAAAGATATTTTCTTGGATATAAGTAAGTTTGAACTAATTGTGTAATCATAAACCTTTTTCATAAAGAAAGTACAAATGTTGAGATACTTAACTTGCGCGTAGATTAGGATTACCACTTAAGTATACTTCAAATATCCTACACATATATGTACATATAGATATCCATTAGCCATGTATAGCAAATTTTATACATTCCAAGTACATAAATTAAGCACACCTCTGTTTATAGACACTTGGTATATATGTAAACAATACATTTCAAGCACATAATCAGTTTTATATTTATATACGACATTCTCACAAGCTTTGATTTCCATGTTTGATATTCATTTTCTTTTATTATAAATCTTTTAGTAATTCTTGCTCCACCTAGTTATTATATATATGAATAGTCCAAACATACTTATTGTCATGTAATGAGACTTGAACAGACATACCTCAAACTTCAGATAACATATAAAATGTTTTGGTGGTTCTGCAGGGCAGTTACGCTGCTTCTAGGCTTGGGATTGGCGCAACTGCACTACTCCCTATCGTGTTGAGACTTGAGTTTTTCAATGCATAGCCTATCTTTTAGCATGTTGGGTTTTTGTAGTATTGTGTCACCCCCAAATTCGTGTACTTCCATCCCACAGATTTGATATTCACTATCAAAATAAATTATAACTAACTACACATGAATAAGGAGTGTAAAAGAAATTACAACCTTAAATAAAAATCCTTCCTATAAAAGGGTTGCAAAACATAATCTCAGGTCGTCTAACCTTAATTACATCATCAAATGCAGAAAGATAAATACATTATATAATTAAATTAAGTCTAATTACATAAATGGTTTGAATAACAATTTAACAAGTCTTCAACACTTGTTCATCTTGCATTTTCCTTTACTATTGGTTGGCTCGTCAACCTTCTCCACTTTAGTTGCAATGGTTATATATAAGCAAGAGTGAGCAAAACAAATGCTATGATAACCTAGGATTTCCAATAATCCAAATTTTATAAATAATTTTTTTATTTATTTAATATTGGCATTGACTGTTAATATTATACTGTGTATCTGTGATGCGAGTCTCGAGAATTAGTTAACTTGTGTATTGACTGAGAAATTAGAGTAGAGTTGTGCTTAACGGCTTTAGAAACCCTAACCCTAATTTTTGGATAGAGATTCGATAGATAATATAATAATTATATTGATATGTATGTATTTGTACTGTTCAGAATTAGTGATCATTGATTGATCGGAAAAGGTTTAAAATTGTAAACCCTAATAAGAAATTAGATACCCTAATCCCAGGATTAGAAACTCTAACGCGCAGTTAGAAACCGTAATTCAAAGCCGAAAAACCCTAATTTTAAATTTGGGAATCCTAAACCCTAATTAGAAAACCCTAATCCTAATTAGCAAACCTAAAGCGATTAGTATGTGTTAATATAATTAGGAAACCCAAATTATACTTTAGAAATATTAAATTCTATATAAAACCCTAATTACATTTGTGAAATTTTAATGTTTCTAATTAAAACCCTAATTGGAAATTTTAGAAGCTAATATTTTAAAACATAAGGGTTAGAACCTTAGGGTTAAACCCTAAGGATTTGAGCAATTGCCCATAATGCCATTAAAATTTCATGTACTAAGACCAAAATGCCCCTTTTACATTTTTTTAGTAACTTGTAAAAATTGCAAAACCTTTAGTTGGTAACCAACCACATTGACTTTGCATAACCTACAAACCCATCAAATCAGTCTATTTCAGCAGCTATGTAAGCAACATACATTGCATCAAGTGGATATAAAAGAATTAGAGAGAGAAAGTCTAGTATTTTATTTATTTTGCACTTAAGCTCTCACCAACTCTCTCTCTCACCAAGACCTCCGAATTTCTCAAGTATTTCAGTCAAAATTTTAGCCCTCTAAAACCTCTAGATCAGATTGGTAAGGCAAGATCAAAGCATATTCAATAAAAGGTATAAACCCTAAGTTTCATTTTGATCTTGTATGCTAAGATAACTTTTGTGTTTATGTGTTTAGATGTTTGCTAGAAGGTGTTTTATGATGAGCTATGGTGATATACCATAGATCCATATCATCAAAGTGCTTTAAAATGATGATTTTTCAAAACTGCCCAAGAACATGGTGTGTGGTCTGACAACCGAATGTTAGTGGCCACAGATCCTTGTTCGTTTATGATTTGTGTTGTTTTAAAGTTTTAATCTGTAGTCTGTCATGTTATCTTTGACCTGGAAATTGATTTACAGTCGTTTAATATCTAGATTTCAAGTTATAATCGGTCAAAGTCGGTTGACCGACCATGACCAAGTGAAAATCTGGGTAACCCAGAAAGTATGAATCTGAGTCTGACAACATTTCTCGAAGCCTAGATTTGTCAAGTATTAAGTGATTTGATGTTGTTGTTATGAACATGTTGTAGCTGGTAATATGGACTGTAGACCCATGCCTTAAGATCCCATAAACAATTAATAGATCGATCGTAGCAAGTGGTCAAAGTAGGCCACTTGCACTGATTTGCATTTCTGGGATTTTCCATAAACATGAAGAACAAGCTGTCTGACAAGGTTTGACTAGATTAAATCTGGTGGTTGTGTTATAGTTTGACTGTGATCATGTTATGTCGTTGTTCTTTGTTATAAGTACTACCTGTTTAGATCAATAACCAACCTATTTGATGACAAGAACACCTAAATAAGTGGGCTGGAAAGTGACCACATGCAACTGCCTGGGCTTCTGGGTTACCCAGAAAACCCAGGAACACCCTGACAGCGACTTTTGTGGCTTGAATCTTTAAAGTGTGTTGATGTTTGGCTCAGATTGTTAGTTATAATTGTATTGTTACATAAACACTACAAGATCTAAGTTTTAGATTGGACAGATCATGCAAGAACAAACAATTATAAATGGTCAAAGTAAGGCTTCTGTGAAGCCGGCTGTTAGTGTTCTTAAGCTCAAGAACACCAACAGCGACGCTTAGTGTCACTAAAGGTCTTTAGAGACAGTTTTATTATTTTCTAATTTCTGATTTTTCCAGAAATTATTTAAAAATAGAAATAAATTATAAAAATTATTAAAAATAGTTTTAAAAATTATTTTAAATTATGAAAAATAATTTTTGACCAATTGGAATATTTTTATAAAATATTTATAATTATTTAAATATTAAAGCTATTTAATTTATTTAATTAGTATATTAAATAAATTAGGGAAAAATAATTTAATATTATGAAAAATTATTTTAAATAAGAATAATATATTTAAAAATATTTTGAGTTATAGAATGTAACTTTTAATATTTTTAGAGAATTTTCATTAATAATTTAATATTAATGTTATTAGATTTATTTAATTATTAAATTAAATAAATAAGTTAAAAATGATTTTATTGATTTAAAAAGTATTTTAAATAAGAATAAAGTGTTAAAAAATATTTTAAATTATAAAATATAATTTTCAAAATTTTTGGAGAATTCTCATTAATAAATTAATATTAATGATATTAGATTTATTTAATTATTAAATTAAATAAATGATAGAAAAATGATTTTATTAATTTAAAAATTATTTAAAAATAAGGAAAATAATTTTAAAATATTTTATGAAATAAATAATGACTTTTAATATTTTGATGATAATTTTATTAATATTTAAATATTAATGGTGATGGTTTAAAAATGATTTTAATTAATTTAAAAATATTTAAGTAGAATATTGATGATTTAAAAATATTTTAAGTTATTAATAATAACTTTAATATTTTGATAAGTATAACATTAATATTTTTATGTTATTAAATATTAATGATGATAAGATTATTTGATAATGAAATTATTTAAAAATGATTCCGATGTTTGAAAAATTATTATAAATTATAATAATTGTTTATAAATTATTAAAAACTTCCGAAAAATATTATGAACGATATTTGACTTATCTAAAATAACATTAAAGCTTAAAGACCGAGTTTAATTGATAATAAATATGCTAATTGTCGGATAGGGTGACCTAGAACACCGAGATGAGACCGAAGTCCAACCAGATAAAACTAGTTAGACTTGATAAGTGTTTATATAGGTTATAAACACTAATGTGGCTATGTGGTAATGTGCCTATGAGAAGTTTGACTATAAAATACAGTGATGCGTGTTGTTAATTATTGTGCTAATTGTGAGATCAATATTGTGATTATAGGTCTTTCAAACGCAGATAAGTTTATTGTGTAGCTGTAATCAGTGGAGAAGGCAAGTTTCCTTACTCGACCTTGAGTTAATATTGTTTAAATATTATAGTGGTTAATTATTGTTAATTATATCGCGTCCAATAATTTATTGTTGATTATTCGCAGTTAGTGCATGTTTAATAATTCAAACTGAATTACTGAATCAGAAAATATACATTCGTAGAATAACTGTTATTGGATATTCATATCCGTAGAAGATAGAATTGACAATATAGATAATTCCTGTTTATTATCGAATTATGTTAAGAAATGTCTTAGTCAATTATTCTGGCTAGACGAACATTTGTTAGAACTTGATAGGTTCGAGAAGAGAATTCAATTATTATTGACAGATCGATGCCAATTATTTCGGCTAGATCGAGAAGTAATTAGAAATTGAAATCACAGTATTTCGTTGTTAAATCAAAATCTTGATTCTGAGACTGAGAAGAACAACCTTTTATATAAAGGGAACATTTTTAGTCGTATAATCGACCATTGCGCACGACTTAAGTATTATGCATAAATATAGGGTACAAGGAGTTGGCCGACTCTAAGTACTTGCAGAGGGATATGATTTAATCTTTATGGTTATTTGATACACATGGGTATATCAAAGTCAAACCTTTGATAGTTACTCGAGAAGAGAAGTTCAAGATCCAACAGATCGCTCAGCATAAATCTAGAAAACATTCCACTTTGCTATTTCGTAGAATTAATTCTTGATTATTCATCAGAATATCCTCGAAAACCTTGAAAGTGTTATACTCTTTCATTATCAGATTATTGTTGCATAGAATGTGAGAAGACTTGTTATTTATTCATATACATTTATCGTATGTCTTAACTTGTGGGGAAAACTTGTTGCTCACCCTTGCTAAATAAAACATTTCAGCTAGGGAAGAAGAGGCCAGCAGGTCCAAGAAGAACAAAGGCAAAGACAAAATGCTAGAATAGTTATGATTAACATTATGTATTATGCTATGTTTGTAAACTCTTTTTGTATATCTAAAGGGTATGTTTGTAATGTTAAGGTTAGAGGACCTGGGACTAATGTATTAACAATCTCTGTTAATGACTTATGTATTATTATTTCTATATGAATGGGTAGTTAGATGTTATTATATTGTGCATCGTGAGCACCAAACTTGGGAGTCAGGTAACCCGAATTTCGGGGTGTCACAGGTTGGTATCAGAGCTGTAGGTTATAAACTTTAAGTGTAGTGGGGAAAAACCCTAGGATTATAACCATGAGCGAGATAGAGAATACTCATTTAGAGTACTAAGTGAGGGACTGCAGAAGAGTATCGATAATGAGATAAGTGGACACATAGTGTGATAAGTTTGTTCTAATGGAGTACTAATCAAGTTGTTTAAACTGATTGTAGGATGTCGGGAGAAGATAAGATGAGTACAGAGATGCCAGTGGCTGTCACACCAGTGCCAGTAGCCGAGGTGCCAACACAGAGCGAGTCAGTAGAGGAGGTGAGAAAAGATGAACCTATGATCAATTTGGGGAGTGATCATGATGATTACCCTGAGATGTATCAGAGTGGTGATGAGGAGGCGGAGTCTGAAGAAGCTAAGGTGGAGTTAAAGAATAAGATCAAAGTTGGAGAACAATATCAACTATCTGCAGAAGTTCAAGAACTCCGGATTAAGGTATTTCTCTTGGAGGAGTTGTGGAAGACAGAGCGAGTATTACACGAAATGACTGAAGAACGGAACGAGCTGAAGGCGCAGGTGGAGAGGATGAAGACTGAAGGTGGTGGATCGTCTGAAGGAACAATAAAGCAGCAGAAAGACAAGAAAAAGAGGAAGAGGGACAACGACAGCCCTAATTCTGAAAAGTCCAACCCGAAAAAGAAGCAAGCATGTAGTAAGTGTGGAAAGACTCACATGGGAGAATGCATGATATGGAAGAACGTGTGCTTCAACTGAATGCAGGAAGGACATATTTCTCTACATTGTCCTAAGCCGAACATAAGGAAGTGTTTTTCATGTGGGAGAACGGGTCACGGATTCAACAAGTGTCCCAATAAGAAGAAGACTGGTAAAGGGAGTGGACGGTAGACAGCTTAAGTTTGAGCGTTTGTATCTTTTGGTAGAAGATTATGATATTAAGTGTTGTAATATCGAGAACGAAGTTCGAACATATGTAAATATATATGTTTGTATGAATGAAATCTGTATTTTCTATATGAATATAAGATTAAGATTAATTTGTGTGTTCTTAAAACTCATAATTATGGTAAGTTAATGACTCATAATTATATAAAATATTTTGAACCCCTCAGCGAATGGACGCCAAAGGTCTGACTAGGATAAGTTCATACACTCATATAATTGTGGTAAGTTCCTAATCTCATAAGTGTGGTAAGTTTGACGAACGGGTAATAGCTATGTGTGAATGGAGAATTATAACTTTTTGTGTAAAGTTGTGTATGTTAAATCCTGTTATGATTTAAAAAGGGATAGTAATATGTGTTAAGTACTAAATGTACTATGTGCTAGTTGAATAAATATGTGATTACATGAGAACTATCTGTTGAATTCTTATTATGTTAAGAATGTGTATAGAGAAAGAAAAATTAATATAAGATTTTTTTTATTTAAATCAGATCATGCCGCCTAGACGACAGAATCGAAATCAAAGGGAAGAGCAATCGGTGAATAATGAAGGAGGTAAAGCTGATCCAATGCAAAACTTTGCGAATATGATAGCCGAAGCTATGGGGAATAGAGCTCTAGCAGGAAGAGGAAGAGTGAGAGAATAACCAGCTGATAGATTGGCTAATTTCAAGGACTTTAAAGCGGTAAGGCCGCCTAAATTCAAGGGAACCACGGATTCGATTGAAGCCCAAACTGGGGTGAAAGAGATGGAGAAAGCATTCAATATTGCGCGTGTGGCAGAAAAGCAGAAGTCAACTTTTGCAACATATCTGATGAAGGGAGAAGCTAATTACTGGTGGGAGACTAATTAGGCGAGAGCTGGTACAACGGTGGTGACTTGGACAAGAATCAAGGAATTGTTCTTCGAGAACTACTTTTCGTCAAGTATGCAAGCTCGAATGGAAGTTAAGTTTCTAGAACTGAAACAGGAGAACATATCGGTGTCTAAATACGCTACCAAATTTAACGAGTTGGCGAGATTTGCACCTCATCAGGTGGACACAGAGGCAAGAAAGGCAAGAAGATTTTAGAATGGACTGAAGCCGGGGATATTCAACAAGGTAGCAGTATTACAGATCAATACGTTCGCGGCTTTGATGGAGAAGGCGTTAACTGCTGAAGGAGGGAGCAAAGTTGCATCTCAATTTCATCAGGAGAAGAAGAAGAAGACAAACGATGGAGGAAGCAGTGGTGGTACTAATCCGAATAAGAGGAAATAGAGCGAGAATACCCAGTCGGGTAATAAGACAAAAGGAAATAAGCAAGGGAGGGAGCCATGTGCAACGTGTGGGAAGAACCATGTAGGAGTTTGTCTGAAGAAGAATGGAGTTTGTTATAACTACGGGCAAGAGGGACACATGTCACCCAATTTGTCCCAATCCGAAGAAGATACAAGGTTACTTTGCGTGTGGATCGACGGATCATCTGGTACGAAACTGTCCAAAGAGGAATGCTGAGAAGGAAAGTGTCAACAAGGGACCCGGTGGTGGAACCTTAGCAATTCAAGGACCTGCACAGCCAGGAAGACCAACGGCCCGTAGAACATGACGGTGCGGGATATGGTGGCTGTCCAGGAAGTGGTAGCAGGTAACAATTTCGTTTAGAAATTTAATTACGCGAGAATTATGAGTCATATAATTCTGTGAACTGTTTTCTTTTATAGACACAAGTCACAGGTTAGAATTTGAGACACAATTTAATATTATGTTGATAAAAAGGAATTGATGATACAACTTTAAAAGATTGTAGATAATAAAATAGCGGTGATTCCGAGGACGGAATCCTTTTAAGAAGGGGTAAATGTGATAATCCAAGATTTCGAATAATCCAAATTTTATGAATAATTTTTTAAATTTAATATTGGCATTGATTGTTAATATTGTACTGTGTATCTATGATGCGAGTCTCGAGAATTAGTTAACTTGTGTATTGACTGAGAAATTAGAGTAGAGTTATGCTTAACAGCTTTAAAAATCCTAACCCTAATTTACGGATAGGGATTCGATAAAAAATATAATAATTATATTGATATGTATGTGTTTATACTGTTCAGAATTAGTGATCATTGATTGAACGGATAAGGTTTAAAATTCTAAACCCTAATAAGAGATTAAAAATCCTAATCTCAGGACTAGAAACCCTAATGCGCAGTTAAAAACCCTAATCGAAAGCCGAGAAACCCTAATTTTAAATTCGAGAATCCTAAACCCTAATCCTAATTAGCAAGCCTAAAGCGATTAATATGTGTTAATATAATTAGGAAACCCTAATTATACTTTAGAACTATTAATTTCTATTTAAAACCCTAATTATATTTTTGAAATTTTAATGTTTCTAATTAAAACCCTAATTGAAAATTTTAGAAGCTAATATTTTAAAACCTAAGGGTTAGAACCTTAAGGTTAAACACTAAGGGTTTGAGCAATTGCCCATAATGCCATTAAAATTTCGTGTACTAAGACCAAAATGCCCTTTTTACATTTTTTGAGTAAGTAACTTGTAAAAAATTGCAAAACCTTTAGTTGGTAACCAACCACATTGACTTTGCATAACCTACAAATCCAGCAAATCAGTCTATTTCAGCAGCTATGTAAGCAACATACATTGCATCAAGTGGATATAAAAGAATTAGAGAGAGAAAGTCTAGTATTTTATTTATTTTGCACTTAAGCTCTCACCAACTCTCTATCTCTCACCAAGACCTCCGAATTTCTCAAGTATTTTAGTCACATTTTAGCCCTCTAAAACCTCTAGATCAGATTGGTAAGGCAAGATCAAAGCATATTCAAGAAAAGGTAAAAACCCTAAGTTTCATTTTGATCTTGTATGCTAAGACAACTTTTGTGTT
Source organism: Panax notoginseng (assembly GCA_016801055.1). Taxonomy (NCBI): domain Eukaryota; kingdom Viridiplantae; phylum Streptophyta; class Magnoliopsida; order Apiales; family Araliaceae; genus Panax; species Panax notoginseng. Next base: position 128,533,667 of record CM029020.1, on the reverse strand, counting down.
TATGTGTTTAGACGTTTGCCAGAAGGTGTTTTATGATGATCTATGGTGATATACCACAGATCCATAGCATCAAAATGCTTTAAAATGATGATTTTCCAAAACTGCCCAAGAACATGGTTTGTGATCTGACAACCAAATGTCAGTGGCCACAGATCCTTGTTCGTTTATGATTTGTGTTGTTTTAAAGTTTTAATCTGTAGCATGTCATGTTGTCTTTGTGACAACTCGAGAAATTAGACAATTTATTCGAATCTTAAATGTTGGATTTAAGGTCAAATAATAGACCTAGACAGAAAATAAGTGTATGTGTTTGATATTTTTGAGAAGGAATTTTGAAGATTTCAAAATTCTGTAAAAAATTTAGGTGAATTATTCAAAATTAAGGGTATACGTGAATATGTTCTGTGAGTATGGTCATTTATGTGTTCAGAATGTGGTTAAGGGTCAAGGTTTGACCAGATAAAATTATATATGTGGCAAACCCTAAGTATATATTAAGAACGCCAACGTTCAGTTAAAAAATTCTTACTACATCAAAAATGGCCTCTAGTGAAGGACAAATCCTTCACTAGAGGCCCTATATCTCTCACAAGTGATTTATTGCGAAGAAATATTTCCTTCACACGAGTGCTCGCATTAGACCCCCTCGCAATTGGGTATCCTTCGCTAAGTAGTAACTAAATATTTTTTGTGAATGATATATTGTGAATAACTTATTCCTTCACAAATTGTATTTAGTAATAGAATATTGTTATTTAGTGAAAGATTGGTTTCCTTCACAAATAATATTTTAAGAACGATTATTTGAAATTAGTGAATAACTTTATTCCCTCACAAATAATATATTATGAAGAACAAATTTATTTAATGAGAAAAAATTTTCCTTCACTAATTATAAATTGAGAATGTATCTTCAAATTAGTGAGAGAAATAATCCTTCACAAATTATAATTTTGTAAATAAAAAATTATTTGCTAAATAATCAAAATTCATTAAAAATTATAATTGACTTTCAAATCGATGATTTCATATTTATTATTATTATTATTATTATTATTATTATTATTATTAATCTCTATAAGAAATATTAAATTTATTTTTCAAGTAAATATAAATATTGTCATACTTAAAATTAATTGATAAGCTAATGCATAAAGAGCTAATAAAATCAATACTTCACAAATAAATAGATAATACTCGAGTCACAATATCTACAAAATTTGTTATTGTATCTTGGTCTACTAAGGACCATAGTACCTACAAAATTTATGAACTAAGAGATGATGCATATATTAACCAAATCATATGACGACTGTAAACGGAAATTTAGACTATATGTGTATATACATATATTACCATCCCCAGAATGACCAATCCGGGAAAACTATGTCCAATGTTTCATTATCACCACAATACTGAAACAAAGGTGGTGGGGCTGTGACATTGGGTCCTCCGCGAGTCTTCCGATTTGATAACAAGCCAGTCAACACAATCAAACATCAGGTCCAAATTAGGAATCTTGCCAGGGTACCTTCGTAACAACTGTAGGATTCCCCACTGTGTAAAATTGTCCCTGGTTTGGAGCCCCTTTACATGTCTCTACATAGCTCTCCCATCCAGTATCACCAACCTGAAGTTTGCTGTTCTATTGGCTATCTCCACCATGTCCTTTATGATACCAGTCTCCCTCTATGGACGTAGATCTTAATGGATCCAACGGAAATAAATGGGACACCTTGAGGTTGAGCGGTCCTTCTGGTCATCAACTGTTCTGAACCTCATTGGGTAATAATTTGCTGGACATGTTCTAGTGTTGTTGCTACTAGAACAATTTAGTGAAAATCCTATTGCAGTCATCATTGCTTTGTTTACCCAGCTTGTCATAAAAATTAAAGATCACTAAAGTTATTAAGATCCAAATAGTAGTGTTATGTGGTCTTCACAAAACTAAGAAGAGTTATTATATGCCAATATATACAGGGAATTATGTAATACTTTTAATTGATTAATGTTGCTTGTGAGTGACATTTAAATTAAAGGACACTTACAAAAACAGTACTGGTCTCAAGCAAGCGAATGGATATGAACACGCCGAGGCAGAGGAGAAGAACGAAGAGAAAAAGTTGGGAAGACCTTGCAATGGGGTTCCTCCCGAGAAGTGGAAGCCAACTTCTCTCCATCAAATATCTATAAATTCCAGATGCATGCGAAGAATCTCTCTCCCGTACCGTCTCTCTGTCTTTCGCTATATATGCAAATAGGCTAAATCCCTGCAATCAGCAGCTATAAAAATATAAGACAAGTCTACTTTAAAACATAAAGAGGCTTGAATATGTCTGGCAGTCTGAATTGGAGCCGTGAACTAATAAAATATAGAAAGGATTAGATTAAATGTTGGTCACCCAGTGTTAACATGATTACAAAGCTAAGGAGATCAAATAGAAGTGGAACAATAAAACGTGCGCATATCCGAAAAAGTAGAGTTACAGAGATCAGTACTTTTAATTCTCTCATCCATTATTATTGTTATTACCATATATTTGTTTATTGATGTTGAAATTCATACATGCTCGTAAATCAGAAAGAGTGATATATTTTACTTCAAGTATCCACAACACCCATGCATATTCAATTTGTTGCCAAAAATTACATTACAGATAAATAACTTAACCTGCGGCCAGATAATAAATAAATAAATAAATTGTACTCGATGTAATGAATTAAACATCAAACATTACCTAATTAATAAACGATCAGATTGTTTTTGCATGCGCATGATGTTTTCTTCCCCTCGTATTACTGTCGTTTCTTCTCCTCTGTGTATTGCATGATGTGGGTATATATATATATATATATATATATATATATATATATATATATATATATATATATATATATATATATATATATATATCAGAATTCTGTAAATTAACATTTTGCCATCCAATATGAAAAATAGAAATAATATTACATGCATGTAACCGGAATTGATTTTGGTTATGTAGGGAATGATTTCTTACATCGGGTATTAATTCATCATGTAAACTCACCATACAGGATGACAATGAGCCCCAGCAAGAAAGCAGAGTTTAATCGGGGTACCTTGGTAATGGTAGAACCAAGATGGCAATGAGCCCCAACAAGCTTCAATTCATTAGGATGTTCCTTTACAGCATCTAGAAACCATTGTAGTTTCTCATTTCTAATACCAAATTTGGAGCTCTTATTCCCAGTGGCAATATAAGGATGGACCTAACAAAATGTTATACAAATGCAGTTATTCAGAATCTGACCATAACAAAAATGAGAAATTAATGTTTCGGAAATTTTCAGGGAAAAGAAAAATAAAAATTGCAACTTGCAACAACAAAGTAAATGTAGTCTAATTTCTGAGGTAAAATATTATTGCCGTCATTAACTCTACCAAAGGAACTCTAATTCAAAATCTAACTGATGACAGGATAATAGGGAGATAGATTCACCAAGGTGGAAATGGTGTGGATCAAGAAAATGTAGTGTGGAAGAAGAGGTCCAAACTCTGAAACCATTAATGCTGATGCTTGTTTCATATAGAACTAGTGTCACAGGTGATGATAGTGGTAGGTTGTGAATCTTTTGTCATAATGATGTCAGGGTTAAAGGTATTCTCAGAGTGCATTGCAAAAGTCAGAACTTAGAAGGTCTTAACAGGAATGTTACAAACTACCCCCGTTCTTTTTAGTTTTATACTTTTGCTTTGGGAAAAGATCCTTTTCTTCTGTCAACTAACTTAAAAAAGCCGTTGAGTATTGCTTCAACAACTAAAAGCAATAGAGAAAGAACAGACTAAATATTCGTCAAAAATTCATTCAGATTGCGAAGTGTTCAATACATTTCTCAAACATGCATTGTGACCTTACAAAAGACACTCAGTAAACCTCACCTTCTTCAATCAATCACCTAATTTCTCACTTTTTTAACCATACATACAACAAATAATAGCAATACTTTCCCTATTTGCACATAGTAAAGTAATGAGCGTGTATAACCAACGTTGTCATAACTCATAATACATTTAACTTTCTAGAAAACATAGAAACTTTCGGATTGTAATTACGAAAAGGAATAACACATCAATCCACTAAAAACTCTTCATACAACTGCAACTTAAGAAAATATAACTGATCTAATGGGGTTCATTCACAAAAACAATAGCTATTAACTAGACCATTGCTTAGAAATAGTGCTAACTGCAATAAAATAAATTTATAAACACACATATATCTTCATGGAGAAAAAATAAATGAACTAACAATCCATCTTGCAGCTTTTGCAATGCCAATGCTGGTAAGCGTGGTAACAAGCAATTGAAGAAGTCTGAGTGAAGTTCACATATATAGGATATATCATCATCACCTGCAAAAACAAAAATAAAAACAAAAGTCAGTTCCTACAATTAAAACTTCCCCTTAACTAAACAATAAATTCGAAATTCTGCAAAAACTCACCATACAGGATCGCATTTTTGATAGAGTCCAAGCATAAAACGAACAGTGATAGAGCTTCACTCATCTCTACGCCTTTGACTATTTAGAAATTATAGAGCTGAAATACAAAGTATGAATGTAAGAATTTGAGTTCAAAATAAACAACAGAAGATCAAACACATACGCCTTCATTCTATAGACGAACTCTGAAAATTGAAAGTACCCAGAACAATTAACTCATCTAGAGTTTTTATCAAAAATTCATTTAACTTCTTTAGCATATCTCATGTCTTTTACTGCATTAGACTTAACAAACCAGTACAAAAGAACCATTGTACCACATTGAAACGCAAGCATGTATGATCCATTGGAATTAGACAAAAATATAAGTCCACTGAGCAAAATATGCAATACAAAAGAAAGCAAATCGCTGGAAAGAGTAACAACTCAAGTTAGTCAGGAGAATAGAGAAATAGACAAACTAGAAATTACGAGATAACCACATCCATAGAACAAAACCACCTTTTTCTTCGGAATATCCTAGTCTCCCCTATTTCTAATATCGTATCAAGACCAGAGTATGGTCTTAACCTCAACACTGGGCAGACTCATTCTCTCTACAAACGTATAAAATCTTGAACTAGAACTCTCACTAAATTCATAATCACCAATAACCTCAAATTATTAAGGAAAACAGAAAACATAGGCATAATTAGTACATTTTCAACAGAGAAAGGGTATTCTTGTGATGGGCAAACAGAGAGGAAAAGAACAAAGAAGAAATTACGGTTCCAAATTGAGAAAAAAAAGAGAAATTAACTAGAAGTTACAATTTGTGAGAAATAGAGATAAGTTTTCTATAACAAGCTATTACAGAAATTTACGGTATAACATACCAGCGTCAATTTGACGGTTGAGAGTTTCAATTTGAGAGAGGACGACTTCAATTTCAGATAAAAGAGTTTAAATTTTGAGACCAGTGGCAAGGTAGCAACGAGGTAGCGGCGGCGACAAGGCAGGGAGACAAGGCGGCGACAAGATATAGATCTACAAGGAACTTTGGAGAGGGTGGAGTCACTATTGGGGATTTGGGGTTTTGGGTTAGGCTAGAGACAGCGAGAGAGCCAGAGACTAATTTGGGTAATTATTGTCGAGCAGTCGTGCAGCCTTACTGTTTTAGCCTTTTAAGTAAAAAAAAAAATTATGCTAGGAAGGAAAGGTAAAACCCAAATTGATCTATGTTTTAATTTTTATGCGACTATTCCAAAAAAAAAGAGTTTGATAATATTTAAGAAAAAATTATTTTAAAAGTAAAATTATATGTAAAATTATTATTTTAAAAATTTAAACATGAATCTAAATTTAAATTTTAGGATATTATAAATTAATTATAACAAATTGAAATATAACTCCTTGTAGAATAAAAAAGAAATATTTTAATATTTGTAATATGTTCTACAAAAAGAGTCATAATTATTATAATTTTGTTTATTTTCAATTTAATATATTTTAAATTTTAAATTATTGTAACTTGATATTTTAATAAGGCTCAAATCCTATCCCCTCCCGAATTAGCAACAAAAAAAAATTAACTCTTTCTGTAGAACATGAGTATTTTTTGGCATTTGTATTCTATTCCACAAAAATGCGTCACTATTTTCTTCTTTTTTCTCTTTTTTTTGGGTCATGATCAATGTATGAAATTTAAAAGTTTTAACGTAATGTAAAGTTATTTACTTTATAATTGATTAAAAGAAATAGTTGATTTTATAAGTTACTTAAAAAGTGTAATTATTATAAGTAAATTTACTAATGTAAAAAATTTAATGTATTTATATTACAATTTATATTCACCACAATTAATTAAAAAAAAATTATTTAGAACAAGATAGCGACCAATTTTATCCCTCGCAAAAAACTTCTGAATAATGATATATAGTGAGTAATAATTCCTTCACTAAATAGATTTTTTTCTCACAAATTTTCATCATAAATTGGCTCCAAAATTTTTTCTATTACCCCAATTTTGCGAGGAAAAAAATATAAATTGTGAAGGATATTTCTTTCGCTAATAACTATATTGTTACTATACTTTTTTCCATTACTATTCATTCGCTAAACAACTCCTCATGTGAAGGAATAAATTCCTTCATAAAATTTTCTTCGCTAGAGGCCATTTTTGGTGTAGTGTTACGAATTATAAGAAACCCTAAAATCGGTTCTGAAAACACTAATTTTAGTTTTGGGAATTCGAAACCCTAATTCGGAAGTTGAAAACCCTAATTTGGGAATGCAGATGCAAGTATAAGGTTTAAACATTATATATTATATTTAATTAGGGATAACCCTAATTGATTTTTAGAAAACCTTAATTTCTGGATTAGAAACCATAATTTATAATTAGGGAAAACTTAATTGTTAATTTAATAATTTTAATGGCAATTAGGAAACATTAATCCTAATTTTCAAGTTATTAGTAACTAGAAAACCTTGATCTAATTAGGAAAGCTAATTTCTAAATTAGAAAGATTATTTTTCTATTTAAAACCCTAATTCTTGGGTTATAAACCCTAATATACAATTGTGACCTTAATTGTTAAATTAGCAAATTTAATTAGGAAATACTAATCCTAATTAGCAAGATTGAATTTATGATTAGTAAATTTTAATATAATTTGTGACGCCCCCAAAATTAGGTATACATCACCCATCTTGGGTCGTCAGATACATAGTACAGAATACAAATACAACTTACTAATACAACTGTCGTGTACAATACGACAAAACATAAACTATGAGTTTGAATACAAATATTATCTTCTAGAGAGTATTCATACTCAAAAGGAGTCCTCATTACATTTATTAACACACTATTACATAGAATAGTGAGGACTACTAACTAATACTATCATTCGGACCATCACTCCGTTCCCCGACTTGCCCCAGCTACGTTCTCATTTCCTGAAGAGAACAGTGAAAGAAAGGGTGAGCTCAACTAGCCCAGTAAGAAATATTATGACTAAGATAATGCAAAATAAATTATCATTAGCCTTCAACAATGTTAAACTGATAAAATATAATAGACATCAAGTTTAACTGCAGCGGAACAAGCAATCCATTAAAAGAGTCAAGTAGAAAATAAACTCTACTATCTTTTATGATTTAAAAGGTTTTTCAACACTGTGATCGCTGGGACTCAGCTTAATAAAATAATCCACATCATCGAATCACCCCTGCACTACAGCCAATGATATTCGTGTATTCATTAATGGTCATGATCATGCCAACAACTGTCCATCAATGCACTACGGGCCAATGAGGACTTTTACCACATTATTTGTAACATTACGGTCATGATTATACTGAATAATCCCTGGTCATAATCATACCAAGTCCATCTTATGCACTACAGGCCACAGATGACTTTCAACATTTTATAAACATGAGGATGATGACAATGATATAAGAATTCAATAAAACAAGTTCAAGAATTAATTTATCCAAGAATTAACGTCCAAATTGTCAACATGATACTGCTTTGTGGAGTAAAAATCAAGAATGCTTAGAAGAATATTTTCATGAAAAGATACTGGATGAAACGCAATTATCAAGGATATTTCACAAATTTCATGGAGTATAGAAGTCAAAACTTAACCAACTGAGTACAATAAAGAATGGAATAACAAAAGAAATCACCATGCATGCGATAGACCGTACAGACAGGTTATTCCAACAGAATAATAAATAATGGAACCAGGTCCGGCGTAAACGCACAGACAGGATATTTCGACAGAATAATAAATAATGGAACCAGGTCCGGCGTAAACGCACAGACAAGATATTCCGACAAAATAATAAATAATGGAACCAGGTCCGGCGTAAACGCACAGACAGGATATTCCGACAGAATAATAAATAATGGAACCAGGTCCGGTGTAAAACACACAGACAGGATGTTCCAACATAATAATAACAAGACGGAACCAGGTCCGGTGTAAAACACACAGACAGGATGTTCCAACAGAATAATAGAAGAATGTCACCAAGTATAGGGTAGACCGCGTATACTGGTTATTCCAACAGAATAATAAAGAATGGAATAACAGAAGTTCTCTTCATGAATATAAAAGAAATAATATTCTCTACCTTAAAAGAACTGGATATTAGAAAAGTGAAGTAGCAGAATACTTTTATTCTCTCTCTCTTATTCTCTTTGTACTTTCTCTCTCTATAGCTTGAATGAATTCGTGAAAAATAATGAAGCCCTATGCCTCTATTTATAGAAAAACTGAGGGTGGCTCTTGGTCTTAATGAAGGGTCAAATGACTCTTGGTAATATTGAAGGGACAACTACTATTGACGAAAGTAATTACTATTAACCAAGGTAAATACTATTGACGAAGGTAATTACTATTGACCAAGGTAAATACTATTGACGAAGGTAAATACTATTGACCAAGGTAAATACTATTGACGACGGTAATTACTATTGACGACGGTAATTACTATTGACGAAGAGACTCTTAGATGATGACATATGGCCCCCCATAAAAATAACCAAATTTACCACAACGTCTCAATTATTGATTTAATAATATAACATATTATACAGATGATACTATGACAATAATTTAAGAGATATGATGCAGCAATTACTGTAGCAATAATTGAGTATAGCTGAGTGACTTCTCACGTAAGCATCAATAATCAATACCGTGTGCTACTATGCAACCACGCGTATTACTGTACTTTTACTACCGGGTAGTTCAACAGTTTTAATGGTTTTAACGGTAACACCTCAGCCGTTATTTTTATAGAAAGATAATTTTGTCGTTTTCTAACTACGACTATACTTCTGTTGTGGGGTCCACCAATGATTGTGTCGTTGTACGAATATTTCCCGACAAAAAGAATATTCCCCGACCAAAAGAATATTTTAAAACAACTTGCTTACTTTGCAAAATTTATAAATAATACCCACAACTATAATATTATATCAAATCCATACCATAATTATTTCGAGAAAATTAAATATTTATTCATAAAATCTGGGATCTCACAATCTCCCCTCCTTATGGAATTTCGCCCTCAAAATTTACGTACATACCTGGTATGCCGAACAGGTGAGGATACATTGATTTCACTTCAAATTCTAACTCTTGAGGTATAACCTTTGAGCGTCGAATATGATCCTTCTTATCCAAGATTTTAACACGTATCTCCTCAAACATTAAATCATCCGCTATCTCGTCCGGTTCTAAATTAATAATGTTGTTCGGGCCGTCCACATATTTACGTAACATCGATACGTGAAAAAAAAATGTTATGAACACACGACATGCTTGGCGGTAAAATGAGTCTATAGGCCACAGTTCCTACTTCATCGAGGATTTCAAATGGGCCAATTAAATCGAGAGTTGAGATTTCCTCTCTTCGTCGATTCTTGCTTCTAGAATAACGCCCTCTTGAACCTTCTTCTTCACATTTATCAGCTCTGAGTATGTAGCTTGAGCGGCTTTAACTTTATCGATTAAAGTCAATTTTAATCGTATATTCGTTATCTTCACGTGGGTTCGTATATTCGCACTTGTAACCGTATACGATCTTCTACACAACGCGTCAGCTACCACGTTCGCTTTTTCACGATGTTATTGAATGGTACGATCGTAATCTTCAACAGCTCGAGCCAACGTCTTTGGCGCATAATACGTTCGTTTTAGTTGAAGAAATATTTGAGGGTTTAAGAAATGTGTTTTGTACTGGGGTCAATACAAAATTCAATTTTACGCTATGGGGTAGGCTAAGAAGTCTTCAAGAATACGTCAAGAAATTTATTAACAATAGAAATATCGTTCAAAACTGTGACCCTCATCCAAGACTTGGATAACACGTCACATTGATACCTATCAACTTGCCATCGTCATTTACAACGTCTCCTACGGAAAGTCTAGCTTCAGTGCATTCCACACCAGGAAGTCAACAACGAAAGGAACGGGGATTTTTACTTATGGCTTGATATGACAATGATTGACTTTAGTGGTTTGGTTACTTTGAATTTGCATAACAGATTGGTTAGGAATATGAAAGCTAACAACCTTACGAAAAGTATGATGAGCAGTTAACCAATCGTTTCCAAAAATCACATCAATGCAAGTATTTTCAAAGAGATAAGATCAACAGGTAACGTGAAAGTGTTGATTTGAACAAGATTTATAAATAGTGGAGGTAACAAAGGTTTCTCCCAACGGAATTTCAACAGAGAAATCAAAGTCTAATTTCTTCGGAGTTAAGTTCAAATATTGAACACAACTAGGTGAAATAAAAGAGTAAGTAGAACCGGTATTTAACACGGTATAGACTTCGCAAGAGTTTATGACTAACATACCCGTGATAATTTTATTCAGGTTCCTCGTCACGAGAAAAACGCTCTCTCTTAAACTACTGGCTTTGGTTTTTCTGGGACGGTCTTTGGTGCCTCCATCCTATCTGAACTTATCTTCGGTGAACGACAAAATCGGGCTAAGTGACCTTCTCTTCCACAATTATAGCATGCTTTGGATGGCATCGCGCAGTTTGGACTGATGTGTCCCTCCCCTCCGCATTTGAAGCATATGATAGGTGGTCGTTCTCCTTCCTTAACAACGGGTGCTGGTGCTGACGTCTTTCCATCATTGTTGAATTTCCTCTTCTTGAAAAGTCCATTCTTATTGTTTTGACCATGATTACCATTGAAGTGGTTACCATTTCTAGCATGTTGATTCCCTTTATGCTTATTGTCACCGCTTTGATGACTGTTATCACCAGTATTATCATTTTTCCGGCTGCTCTCTTTTGGTTGCGTTGACTCGTTATCGCGCTCCACTAACTGAGCCCTATTCACAACATCTGAATACAAACACAGTTTATGAGAAATAAGATATTGACGTATCTCCGGTTTCAAACCTCTTAAAAACATCCGCGTCATTCTCTCTTCATTATCCACCAAGTGGGATGCAAATCGGGACAACTCGGCAAACTTGGCTTTGTACTGCGACACGGTCATGTTGTTTTGCTCCAACTTGATAAATTCCACCTCCTTCACGTGACAAATACTTTCGGGAAAGTACTTGTCATTGAACAGTTCTTGGAACTTCTCCCAAGACATCTTGAGTGCGTCAGGCTGGGTACGTTTTATAGATTCCCACCAGTAATCTGCCTCTTCACGCAACATAAAAGTGGCAAAGGGAACCTTTTGCTCCTAGGAGCATCCCAAGACATCAAATATCTTGGTGATCTGCTTTAACCACGTCTCCGCCTTAAGTGGTTCTGGCTTTCCCAAAAACTCTGGTGGTCCTAGCTCCTTGAATTGCTTAGTGGTGACCAACCGTGGGTTGTCATTGTTTCCTCCTTCATTTTGGATAGGAGCCGCTCTCGCCCGTTGTTGCATGAATTGTTCCTTGAACTGCTTAGCGGTGACTGTCCGAGAGTTATTTTGTTGTTGCATGAATTACATAAAGTCTCTGACCATCCCATCATTCACCATTTCATAGGTGTTATTATTTTCATGAGGATTATTGTCCTCTGGTTGCACATTACCCTGAGCATTGATCGTTGGTGATTCAATGGTCTCATGTGCTTCATTGTTTATCTCAACATTTTCGGATGCCATTTGCAAATACTGCAACAAAACAAGGGTTAATTAACATATAACATATTATCCATATACTTTGACCGACCAATTAAATACCAAATAAACTTAGGTAGGTCATACTAGCGAAGGAATTCCCCGTCTCTCCCCTCCTAGTTCTATTCTCACATCCTAGCCAGGGATCATATCCCTAAGCTCTGATACCAACTGTGACGCCCCCAAAATTAGGTATACATCACCCATCTTGGGTCGTCAGATACATAGTACAGAATACAAATACAACTTACTAATACAACTGTCGTGTATAATACGACAAAATATATGCTGTGAGTTTGAATACAAATATTATCATCTAGAAATTATACAAACTCAATGGAGTCCTTATTACAATTATTATCACACTATTTCACAGAATAGTGAGGACTACTATTTCGTGTATTCATTAATGGTCATGATCATGCCAACAACTGTCCATCAATGCACTACGGGCCAATGAGGACTTTTACCACATCATTTGTAACATTACGGTCATGATTATACCGAATAATCCCTGGTCATAATCATACCAAGTCCATCTTATGCACTACAGGCCACAGATGACTTTCAACATTTTATAAACATGAGGATGATGACAATGATATAAGAATTCAATAAAATAAGTTCAAGAATTAATTTATCCAAGAATTAACAACGTCCAAATTATCAACATGATACTGCTTTGTGGAGTAAAATTCAAGAATGCTTAGAAGAATATTTTCATGAAAAGATACTGGATGAAACGCAATTATCAAGGATATTCCACAAATTTCATGGAGTATAGAAGTCAAAACTTAACCAACTGAGTACAATAAAGAATGGAATAACAAAAGAAATCACCATGCATGCGATAGACCGCACAGACAGGTTATTCCAAAAGAATAATAAATAATGGAACCAGGTCCGGCGTAAACGCACAGACAGGATATTCCGACAGAATAATAAATAATGGAACCAGGTCCGGCGTAAACGCACATACAGGATATTCCGACAGAATAATAAATAATGGAACCAGGTCCGGTGTAAAACACGCAGACAGGATGTTCCAACAGAATAATAACAAGACGGAACCAGGTCCGGTGTAAAACACACAGACAGGATGTTCCAACAGAATAATAGAAGAATGTCACCAAGTATAGGGTAGACCGCGTATACTGGTTATTCTAACAGAATAATAAAGAATGGAATAACAGAAGTTCTCTTCATGAATATAAAAGAAATAATATTCCCTACCTTAAAAGAACTGGATATTGGAAAAGTGAAGTAGCAGAATACTTTTATTCTCTCTCTCTCTTATTCTCTCTGTACTTTCTCTCTCTATAGCTTGAATGAATTCGTGAAGAATAATGAAGCCTTAGGCCTCTATTTATAGAAAAACTAAGGGTGGCTCTTGGTTTTAACGAAGGGTCAAATGACTCTTAGTCTTAACGAAGGGTCAAATGACTCTTGGTAATATTGAAGGGACAACTACTATTGACGAAAGTAATTACTATTAACCAAGGTTACTATTGACCAAGGTAAATACTATTGACCAAGAAGACGTAATTACTATTGACCAAGGTAAATACTATTGACCAAGGTAAATACTATTGACGACGGTAATTACTATTGACGAAGAGACTCTTAGATGATGACATATGCCCCCCCATAAAAATAACCAAACTTACCACAACGTCTCAATTATTGATTTAATAATATAACATATTATACAGATGATACTATGACAATAATTTAAGAGATATGATGCAGCAATTACTGTAGCAATAATTGAGTATAGCTGAGTGACTTCTCACGTAAGCATCAATAATCAATACCGTGTGCTACTATGCAACCACGCGTATTACTGTACTTTTACTACCGGGTAGTTCAACAGTTTTAAAACGGTAACACCTCAGCCGTTATTTTTATAGAAAGATAATTTTGTCGTTTTCTAACTACGACTATACTTCTGTTGTGGGGTCCACCAATGATTGTGCCGTTGTACGAATATTCTCCGACAAAAAGAATATTCCCCGACCAAACAAATATTTTAAAACAACTTGCTTACTTTGCAAAATTTATAAATAATACCCACAACTATAATATTATATCAAATCCACACCATAATTATTTCGAGAAAATTAAATATTTATTCATAAAATCTGGGGTATCATATAATTAGAGAATTCTAATTATAATTTAACAATTTTAATTTTTAAAACCGAAATTCAGAAATCTTAGAAATTTAATTTGTAAAGTTAAGAGTTAAACCCTAAACCTTAAGGGTTAAACCCTAAACCCTAAGGATTTGGACAATATACTTATATGCCATTAAATGTATAAATCAAATGACAATTGTACCCTTTTTGCATTTCTTTAATAGGTAGCTTGTAAATCTTGCTAAAATAAGTGTTAGTGACCAACTAAAGGCAGCCATCTCAATCATATCTGATCCCACAGTGACACCTAGCAATTAGATACAATGAATCAAATGGATTAAAAGAGAAAAGTAAGAAAAATCACTTACTTTTATTTCTCAAACCAACCAAGCCTTACTATCTCTCCAATTTCGAAAAAGTATAGTGATAGTGGGTGATCAGTTGAGACAATATCATATCTTAACAATCCATGATCAACAACCAAGAATCAGAATCCAAGATCAAAGCTTAAAAGGTATAAAAACCCTAAATTTCGAAATCCTTAGATTTGATGTTAGATATTGTTATGATTTGTTGTTTAATGTTGAGTAATAAGATGTCATTTAGTGATCTGGGTTGTTAAATCCCAGATCCATAACATCAAAGTGCTCGAAATTGAAGATTTCTTAAATCTGAAAAAAAAACTTGAAAAAGTGGCCTGATAGCCATATGTAAGGGCCCATAGATCGTTATCTGTTAGTTGGTTGTTGTGTTTTATGTTAGAAATCTGTTCTATGCCATGTGGTCTTTATTCTGGAACTTGAAGCATGATCAGATCATGTATATAACTCAAGTTATTAGTGGTCAAAGGTCGTTGACTGACCATGACTGAACGAATCTGGGTAACCCAGATTACCCAGAAAAGTCTGACAACCATTTTTGAAGGCTTTGATCTTGCACGAGTTTAGTGGTTTGGCTAGTTTGTTGTTTGGATATTGTAGCCTGACATTAGGACTAGACACTCATGCCTTTAGATCACCTAGATCCTTACCAGAATCAAAAATAATGATGGTCAAACCACCATTGACCGACTGCCCGGATGAAGATTTTAGAAAACTTAGAATCTTCAAGAACACGTTTTCTGTCTAATATTGACCGGCATTGATCTCTCAGCTGTGATGTTGTTAGGTTGATGTAATGTAAAAGAATTGTACCCTGTCATGTATACTTCATGTGTGAACTTTTAGATCATAGAAATAATGACCAGGATCAAAGTTATAAAGCTTCAAAAGTGACACCTTGAGCTGTTCTTCATTTCTGGGTAACCTAGAAAATGAAGAACAGTCTCTGACAAAACTTTAATGCACTATATCTTCTTGATTTGATGCAGGATGGCCATGAATTTGGTTTATGGTTATAGTATTACATTATTACTACAACTCTATCACCATTAAAAGTTCATAAATCAACTGAAACATAGGATTAGAACTGGTCAAACAAGGTAACTTGAACAATGACATGAAGCTCAAGAACAGGCCCAAGAACACCCATAGCGAGGGTTCTATCGCTATAGGGCCATTTATTAGTTATTGATTTTCGAAAATTATTTATTTTAATTAATAAATTGAAATAAATGGTTTTTAATTATTAAAAATACAAAATAAATTCCTAAAAATTATTTTAAAGTCTAAAAATTAGTTTTTAATTATTTTGAGTATATTTCATAAATATATAATATTTTTGGAATATAAATGGTATTTAATTTATTTAATTATAATATTAAATAAATTATTTAAAAATAATTTTAATTCATGAAAAATCATGAAAAATTATATTATGGTAAAAGAAAATATTTTAAGTTATTTTAAGTTATTTTTAATATTTTGTGAGGAATTTCATTAATTAATTAATATTAATGATAATTAATTTATTTAATAAATATATTAAATAAATTATGAAAAAATAGAATTAATGATTTAAAAATCATATAAAAATGATTTAAGTATTATAAAAATATTTTAAGTGTAAAAAGATAACTTTTAATATTTTGTCATGAAAATATTAATATTTTAATATTAATAGAAATTATCGGATAATGGATTTAATTGTTTAAAAAGCATATAAATATGGTTTTAAAATATTAAAAATAATTTGTGATATTATAAAAATATTATAATATTATGACATGACTTTTATTAATATTTGATAATAAATAAATATTAATGATAATAGAATATTGTGGTATTTAATTCATATAAATATGATTTTAATGATTGAAAATTCATGATAAATGATAATAATTATTTAAAAATTATTATGAGATTTGAAAAATTATTTTGACTGATATTAAAATTATTTGAGGTAATTGTTAAGTGATTAGACAGAGTTTAATTGAACTTAAACTCGACGATTGTCCGACTAGACCATTAGGATATCAACATTATACCGAACTTGACTCGGACTTTAAAAGTTTGACTTGAGGTTAAGTTGTATGTGTGTTATAGACTAATAGGGTAATGTGATAATGTGTTTAGGTTATTTTAAATACTGTGATGATATTATTCTAATGTATAGATCAGTATTATTTATATTAGGTTCAGACAAAGCTTAATAAATTGTATAACGATAATCAACGGTTCATACAAGTATTTCTTAACTCGACCTCGAGTTATATTATTCGGTTATATTTATGGTTAATCAATTCTGATTGCCATGTCTAAGAATTATTAAATTGCATCATGTGCGTATGACATGTATTTATCAGGTATGAAAGGCTGATCACCTTCATTATCATTCGGTCTAGATATATTTGTTCATGTTAAATGCTTTTTCAATCAGAAAATTTGTTCGTGTTAATTTACAACTATATTGTTGAATTATAGCCATCTTATTATTCAAATTCTTTTAATCATGATGTATCCTCAAATAAACTTATACTTGTTGGGCAAACTTATGCTCACCCTTGCTATATCATGATAAAACATTACAGATTAAGGCGAATACTTCAGATACAAAGAAAGGTTAAAGACAGTCACATCTTAAAGTTAATATGTGCGATTAGATTTGTAATAGTATGGTATGATAATAATGTTATGTGTTAGTCAAGTTATGAATTGTGTATAAGTTAATGTTACTCGACCTTGGGGAATAGTGTGTAAAATTTATTGTATAAACAATTTATGTTTATATCTTCCGCAATAGTTATAGAATGATTGTACCAGATCCGTGGTGATTTGGGACCCGGATTTGGGGCTACTACAGTCTTTGACCTGGAAATGGATTTACAGTCATTTAATATCTAGATTTCAAGTTATAATCGGTTAAAGTCGGTTGATCGACCTTGACCGAGTGAAAATCTAGGTAACCCATAAAGTATGAAACCGAGTCTGATAACATTTCTCGAAGCCCAGATCTGTCAGGTATTAAGTGATTTGATGTTGTTGTTATGAACATGTTGTAGCTGGTAATATGGACTGTAGACCCATGCCTTAAGATCCCATAAACAATTAATAGATCGATCGTAGCAAGTGGTCAAAGTAGGCCACTTGCACTGATTTACATTTCTGGGATTTTCTAGAAACATGAAGAACAAGCTGTCTGACAAGGTTTGACCAGATTAAATCTGGTGGTTGTGTTATAGTTTGACTGTGATAATGTTATGTCGTTGTTCTTTGTCATATGTACTACTTGTTTAGATCAATAACCAACCTATTTGATGACAAGAACACCTAAATAAGTGGGGTGGAAAGTGACCACATGCAACTGCCTGGGTTTCTAGGTTACCCAGAAAACCCAGGAACACCCTGACAACGACTTTGGTGGCTTGAATCTTTAAAGTGTGTTGATGTTTGGCTCAGATTATTAGTTATAATTGTATTGTTACATAAACACTACAAGATCTAAGTTTTAGATTAGACAGATCATGCAAGAACAAGCAATTATAAATGGTCAAATTAAGGCTTCTGTGAAGCCGGCTGTCAGTGTTCTTGAGCTCAAGAACACCAACATTGACGCTTAGTATCGCTAAAGGTCTTTAGCGACGGTTTTATTATTTTCTAATTTTTCAAGAAATTATTTAAAAATAGAAATAAATTATAAAAATTATTAAAAATAGTTTTAAAAATTATTTTAAATTATGAAAAATAATTTTTGACCAATTGGAATATTTTTTTAATATTTATAATTATTTAAATATTAAAGGTATTTAATTTATTCAATTAGTATATTAAATAAATTAGAGAAAAATGATTTAATATTATAAAAAATCATTTTAAATAAGAATAATGTATTTAAAAATAGTTTGAGTTATAGAATGTAACTTTTAATAGTTTTAGAGAATTTTTATTAATAATTTAATATTAATGATATTACATTTATTTAATTATTAAAGTAAATAAATAAGTTAAAAATAATTTTATTGATTTAAAAATTATTTTAAATAAGAATAAAGTGTTAAAAAATATTTTAAATTATAAAATATAATTTTTAATATTTTTGGAGAATTCTCATTAATAAATTAATATTAATGATATTTGATTTATTTAATTATTAAATTAAATAAATGATAGAAAAATGATTTTATTAATTTAAAAATTTTTTTAAAAATATGGAAAATAATTTAAAAATATTTTAAGTTTTAAATAATGACTTTTGATATTTTGATGATAATTTTATTAATATTTAAATATTAATGGTGATGGTTTAAAAATAATTTTAATTAATTTAAAAATTATTTAAGTAGAATATTGATGATTTCAAAATATTTTAAGTTATTAATAATAACTTTTATATTTTGACTAGTATAACATTAATATTTTTATATTATTAAATAGTAATGCTGATAATATTATTTGATAATGAAATCATTTAAAAATGATTCTGATGTTCAAAAAATTATTATAAATTATAATAATTGTTTATAAATTATTAAAAGCTTCTGAAAAATATTATGAACGATATTTGACTTATCTAAAATAATATTGAAGCTTAGACACCGAGTTTAATTGACAATAAATATGTTAATTATCAGATAGGGTGACCAGAATACCGAGATGAGACCGAAGTCCAACCAGATCAAACTAGTTAGACGTGATAAGTGTTTATATAGGTTATAAATACTAATGTGGCTATGTGGTAATATGCCTAGGAGAAGTTTGACTATAAAATACAGTGATACGTGTTGTGAATTATTGTACTAATTGTGAGACCGATATTGTGATTATAGGTCTTTCAAATGCAGATAAGTTTATTGTGTAGCTGTAATCAGCGGAGAAGACAAGTTTCCTAACTCAACCTTGAGTTAATATTGTTTAAATATTATAGTTGTTAATTATTGTTAATTATATCACGTCCAAGAATTTATTGTTGATTATTCGCAGTTAGTGCATGTTTAATAATTCAAACTGAATTACTAAATCGGAAAATATACATTCGTAGACTAACTGTTACTGGATATTCATATTAGTAGAAGATATAATTGATAGTACAAATAATTCCTGTTTATTGTCAAATTATGTTGAGAAATATCTTAGTCAATTATTCTGGCTAGACGAACATTTGTTAGAACTTGATAGGTTCGAGAAGAGGATTCAATTATTATTGACAGATCGATGCCAATTATTTTGGCTAGATCGAGAAGTAATTAGAAATTGAAATCACAGTATTTCGTTGTTAAATCAAAATCTTGATTCTGAGACTGAGAAGAACAACCTTTTATATAAAGGGAACATTTTTAGTCGTATATTCGACCATTGCGCGCGACTTAAGTATTATGCATAATATAGGGTACAAGGAGTTGGCTGGCTCTAAGTACTTGCAGATGGGTATGATTTAATCTTTATGGTTATTTGATACACCTGGGTATATCAAAGTCAAACCTTTGATAGTTACTCTATAAGAGAAGTTCAAGATCCAACGGATCGCTCAGCATAAATCTAAAAAACATTCCACTTTGCTATTTCATAGAATTAATTCTTGATTATTCATCAGAATATCGTAGAAAACCTTGAAAGCGTTATACTATTTCATTATTAGATTATTGTTACATAGAATGCGAGAAGACCTGTTATTTATTCATATACATTTATCGTATGTCTTAACTTACGGGGCAAACTTGTTTCACACCCTTGCAAAATAAAACATTTCAGCTAGGGAAGAAGCGGCCAGCGGGTCCAAGAAGAACAAAGGCAAAGACAAAATGCTGGAATAGTTATGATTAACATTATGTATTACGCTATGTTTGTTAACCCTTTTTGTATATCTAAAGGGTATGTTTGTAATGTTAAGGTCAGAGGACCTGGGACTATTGTATTAATAATCTCTGTTAATGACTTATGTATTATTAATTCTATATGAATGGGAAGTTAGATGTTATTATATTGTGGATCGTGAGCACCAAAATCGGGAGTCAGGTAACCCGAATTTGGGGGTGTCACAAATGCTCACTTGAAATGACAATGAATAATAACAACATAATAACTATAAGAACCCGAATTTTTAGAAAATATTAAAATAAGAATTTAGTAAATAAAATTCTTAAGGCATGAGAAGGGTTCAAATAAGAATATATATGTGTTATGAGGTATGTAGTATTGTATTACATAGGGTGATATGAGCTATGCAATAAGTGATGTCATGTTTAATAAATATATATCATTATTATATATTTATTATAAATGATAGAGATGAATTAGGAAGAAGAAGGATAAGATTTATCTATCGGCATTAAATAATTTATGGAATTATTTTATCATAGTAAGTTGGTGACATTAAATATCTTTGATAACCACCAATTTCTTGAGTATTTGTACGAGTAAGTATAAAGTCTAAGGTAGTGCAACCGTACTCTTTAATGGTAGATGTATAAGAGCTAGGCTAAACAATTCCTTTAGAGAGCGGAGGTATATACGAATTAGTAACCGATCTAACTCACTGTGAAAACAGTGTAGACGAGACGAAAACTAATTTGTTAGTTGTTTGTGGAAAACCACTCAGTGTACTATATTGAATACCATTAACGACTCGATGTGTGCTAGGTTTGGACTTGTATATATGGACGTTGTTGACGAGAAAAGAAAGTCGATATATCTTTAGATAAATATTGGTTAAAGATTTATGGACTAATATTGGGATATGGGTAAATGTATAGATTAAAGAAAGAAGAGTTGAACTTGAAGTTTAATTTCTAAGTTATTGAAGAATGTAGAAATTGATATTGTGAAGTCAAAAAGGAAATTGATTTTTGTTAGTGTAAAAAGATAGCATGTAGGGAGCATGCTAAAGGATTTCTAAGTTAAGTTCTGTTTTTGTTAAAGTATAACATGTCTGTGTCCTAACTTAAGGTGGCGCGACCGCGCCACTCTCAAGCCTAAGACCAGCACGGCCGCGCCGGTCTGTAGACAGTTCAAGATAAGTTTGTAAAATTCGATAAGTTGTGTAATCTGAACTATATGAATTGTATATTATTGGCTAATATGTTATCATATGGGACATATTTAATACTTATAGTGTCCATGAATGGATTAAGATAGCGAAACATGAATTGAATGAGAGTTAGTTATGGAAATTAACTAAACAAGAATAAATATTAGTTAACTTAAATTAAGTTAAAAATTATATTATGGAATAATATAATTTAAGTATTAAAGCCTTGTGGTGAGGCAGTGGCGTGATAGTAAATTGAATGAATGGAGTAATTTACTTAAGTAAAATGGTGAATTAATATATGTGCTTTACATGAAGAAACTGAAATGATTATGTTAATTAAATTTAGTATTTTTATATACTACATAATATGGTAATATGTGAAAGAGTTTAATATTTGAAAGATGTTAATGTAAAGATTGAGGAAGTTGTCTTGGGACAATCGAATAATTATACGTATAGTATATAATTTAAATAATTAATAGAGTAGATATTAATTATTTTAAGTGTAAATGTTATACATATTACAAGTGTAAGGTAAGCTAAATAATTTAGCATGGAGGTGAAATGTGTCACACAAACTTTATATTAAATAATGTGTAAAATGGGAAAAATGTGAGTATTAGTATCATATTATTACCTACTGCTTAAGATTAAATGAGGTGTGATAGTTAATTGTGGTTAAGGATATACAAAAATATAGAGTAAAAGTAATTAAATCATAAAGTTGATTTAAATAAATTTGTTCATCTCATCCTATGTGATGAGACAATTATATGTGTACTCTAAAAGATGAAAGTTAATAAATATGCATTATTAAAATATTTATTTCAATACCGATGTGTAAGTAAATAGTAAAAGAAGATATTAAGTTATTAGTGAGCAATTAAATTAAGTTCATACATGTTATAAATATTAAATTATGTGGATTAATGTACATGAATTATATGATGTATAATCCCTAAATTTCCTAATATAGTAACTATTGTACATTAAGATTACATTTTGGGAAATTAAAGTAACTAAACTAAGCTAGTTACTGAGATATAAGCTTGTCCCATTTTGTGAGTCTCATCTCATTCATCACGTAAATAGGCCATTGGCCTAGCCTAGTGTTGCTGCTGAAAACAAGAAGGCTGATGGTGAGAGTTGGTACTACTTTCCACCAACTCTCTCTTAACTGATGGCTTCCCCTTCTTCCCGTTGGTTTAATTTCTTGGGTAAAACTCCCAATTGGACAATAGTTTGGCTATATAAGGAAGCCTTCCCCTTCATTCTCAAGGCTGATAAATTGCTGAGGTTGTTGTTATTGCATAGAGAGAGTGAGGTTGCTGAATTTGAGCTATAATCAGAAGTCTAAGGGACAATGTTTAGTCATTTAAGCTTCACAAAGGTATAATTCTTAAATCATGTTCTAAAGTTTGAGTTTGAAGAATTCCTGAGAATTAGAATGGATTTCTTGATAATTAGTGTTAAATTGAATGTCATGGTATTATCAGAATTTTATGTTCGATATGATTTTAATGTATTGTTCTGAGAATGCTAAATGAAAGTGTATTGGTTATTTGGGCTTGAATTTGTAGAAGCTGAGGCCAAGTCTGGGTTGGTACCGAAGTGGCGCCGCCCGCACCATTTTCCAGTACAATCTGTGACAACCCGAAAATTTATAAAATCTTTAATGATTAGAATAAAGGTTAAAGAATAAAACCTATAAGAGAATTTGAGGTTTTATTTTCAAATTTTAAGAAGAACCTATACGGTTCTTAATTGAATAAGAATAGAGAAATATGGGTTACAAAATTTCAAAACCCTAGAAATGAATTTAGTATGTACTTGAAGGAATATCAAGAATAATGTATTACGATACCTGTAAATTCGATGTGAACTGAATAGTCTAGGAAATGTTATATAAGTACATATGAAAATTTTATTAAGGAGATAATATTTCACATAAAGAGATGTTATGAGGTTAAACGAAGATGAGTATATGTCTAAAAATATATATACTTAGTAAGGTGCTATATATATTTTAGCAAGAGGAATGAAGAATTAAGTTAATGATATAAGGATCAAGATAAAACTATTTAGTAATTAACATAGTTTGACCATTGGCCTTGACTGGCAAATAAGAATTTGCATAAGTATAAAGTCGTTAGTTAATACGATTAGTAATAAGAAGGGAGTAATTTAAAACTCAAAATTTGAGTTAGAGATAGAATTTTGAAGTACGGACTGCTCTGTTGTATCCGAAACTTCAAGTTTAGTCAGAATGGACAGTAAACACAAAATGTGTAAATGTTAACTTTTGGTCAAAGTTAACAGTTGACTTTTTATGGAAAAAAATCAAAATTAATATGAGAAGTGAAATATGTTATGATTATGTGAATTATGTGTGTGAATAGATAAATATACATTATATAATGTGTATACATTTATTTTCTATGTAAAAGTGAATTAAGAATTAAGTTATGTAACCTAATATATATATTAGGTGTGATAATTAGATAACCTAAGAGGTTATGATATGGTAGAATATTAATATATAAATATATATAATAATTTTAAGAGATTTATTTTATACATCTCAATTAATTAATTTTATAACCTAATTATAGCAAGTCTAATTGGGTTAAGAAAATAAATGTGTATGAGTAATGATTTATGTTATAATTGATGAAATAAAAACCCTAATTAAATAATTAGGGAATGGTAATATTAATAGTATTAGAATATAATATTCGTTGTAGCCAAACATTTTAATTTAGAAGCCCAAAATAATTAATTGGGAGCCCAAAACTTAGCCCAATGGAAGTGGGACTTGTTAGTCATTTGATTGAAGTAAAATTGGTAAATAAAAGTAAAGCAAATTTGGATATTTAAAAGGGGGGAGTATCCGGCCATGTAATGGCAAAGTGGAGCATGTGACTTGCTCCATTAGTTACTTGTTTTAGTTGCTAAAGTGTTTCACCCACTCCTACCAACTCCTCCTATGCGTCCTCATTTTATTTAGCCAACACTTTGGCATTTCTTCCAAGTAAAGCTTTGGTGGTTTAATGAGAGAGAGAGAGAACTTGGAAGAGTAAGTAAACTTTACTTTTCATTTCCAAGTTAGCTAGCAAACGAAAGACATGGGAGAGAGAGAGCCGTATGGCTTGGTAGAGGAGGAGAGAGAGAGTTTTCTTCAAATTCTCCTAGCTCCATAGCCATCTTGGGAAGAAGAAGAAGAAATGGAGCATGAAAGTCAAATGTATAAATACATTTTGTTATGTATTTTTGATTACTCTTAATCAAATCTTGAATCTATAGTTCTAAACTCAAAAACCATGTATATACATGTTAATGAGTGTTTCATGTTTAGATATACCCATATTGGGTGTTATTTTATTTGGAAATCAAAATAAAAGAAAAGTGATTTTTCAAGTTATTAAACCATAAAATTTCTATGTACTTTGGATTTCCACCGTTTTTGATCTACACTTTCTTTTTGTGATACGTCAAAGAGATGTGCTAGATATGTAAGTTAACTACTAAACCCAAGTGGTAGCACTCAAAAATGTTGAATACACAGTCCGTAGTGACTGATTTAGTAAAATCAGTTTTGTGTCTTTTAAGGAAAAACATACTGTTTTGGACAGTTAAGGGTAGGGGCAGTTTGGTTATTTTTTTGACATTTAAAAATTCTAGAAAATTTTAGGAGGGTACTATGGTAAGTTTTCTAACATCTCCAAGCGGAATCACTGAAAAAGGAGTTGTAGATTTCCGTATGGAATATTTTTAACAAAGCATGAAAAATTGCAATAGGACAAAACGCTACTGCCCAAAATTTTAAAAGGGCATTTTCGGCCACTTAATTTGTGAGAAAAATTCCAGCCTTTTGGTACATTAAAATATATTGTATTAATTACATCTTGTCCAAAAATTAGCTCATTCCAACTTAAAACGGCCAAGTTATGGTCATTTCAATTTTTACAATTTTTCGATAAAAAATGGCTATAACAGGAGTTCTATAACTCTGATGGCCACATAATTTAAACTGGAGTGTCACGTTAACACGTATAAGATTATGTCAAAAGATGGGAATTTCTGGAGTTGAGCATGATAGGGCTAATTTTTTAAGCTACGCACTAAAAATAATTTTTGAAAAATACCAAAGGAAGTTGGAAAATTATGAAAAAATATTTTTTGTGTATGAAATATATGTATATGTGTTTGGACAAAGGATAGAAAAATAATAAGCTGATTTGGTATTTTCGTGAAAAGGATATGGAATCCAGCTTGTTGGATTGAAGAATCTGATGAATCCAACTTGCTGGATTGAAAAACAGTTTACTGAATTAAAAATTTGTTGAATCCAGCTTGCTGGATTGGAATCTAGTTGCTAGATTGCAGTTGGGTTTGTGGATTGACCAGCCAGGTTGCTGGATTTGGAATCCAGGTTGCTAGATTTGGAATCCAGGTTACTGGTTTGGTATTTGACTTAGTAGAGTTTAAAGAAGAACTTATAATATATAAGATTAGAGTGTTAAATCATAATGAATATGATATAGTGATTAAAGAATTATCAAAGGATGATAATAATGCTAATGTTGTGATTAAGTGTTATATAATTGATTGATAAAGTAGTGGTATTATGATACAAAGTATGATATGCTGATTAAAAGACCAATCTTATTAATGATAGGTCTTACAAAAGAAGTTAACTTAAATTGCGTAGCAGTAGTCAACGAATCAGGCAAGTTTCCTAACTCAACTTGAGTTGTATGTTCAAAGCATGTTAGTGAATAATTATTGTTGATTATTCACGTCTATACTGATTATTGATTCGCACGTTATGCATGTTGTAAATGTTCATCAGGTATGAAAGGCTGATCACCTTCATTACCATTTGGTTCAGTTAATCTGATCATATTTATGCTTGACCATTCATTTTTATTGACTTGGTCGTTCAGCTAAGAAAATTTGTTCATGCTCTTTCATAATGTTTATATTGTTGAAAGTTAGCTAGCTTATTGTTCAATTCTTTCAATCATGATATATCATCAAATAAATTTAAACTTGATGGGCAAATCTGTTGCTCACCCTTGCTATATCATGATAAAAATTTTCAGATTAAGGTGAAAGCTCGAGTAAAGACAGAAGCAAAGACAAAGTGCAAGATTAAATTATGGTGCAGTTAAATCTAGTAAATTTTCTGATGAAAATAGCTTTGTAAACCTTTTTAGATATTGAAGGTATGTATTTAGTTAAGGTTGTAGACCTTGGGAATGATGTGTAAAAGTTTATGTATAAACAATTTATGTTTATATCTTCCGCAATAGATATAGAAATGATGTACCAGATCTTAGGTAAAAAGTACCCAGATTTGGGGATGTTACAATTGCTATCAAAGCCGTAGGTTATAAACCTTATGTAGGTGTACCTTAGGATATAACCACGGAGAGAATGATAAGCAATACACTCGAATAGAGTTTAAGCGATAAGAGATGAAATTTTGGAAATTTATTATTAAGTAAAGATGAAGATAAATAAGATTCAAAGAAGAATCTTGAAAAGCTATAAAGATAAGAATCCGGAGTTACCTAACTCCAGTAATAAAAATGAAAAGTTATAATAAATAGATGATGTCTAGAAGATGAGAAGTACAAATAAAATCATAATATAATATGAATAAAGAGAAGAACAAGATTATCGTAATATAAAATGATCGTAAGTATAAGGAGAAATGATTACCAAAAAAAAGTGATCACGATGTGATCAGATTAAATCGTTGAATAACATACGATATGTTAAATGATTAGAATGATATAGCTTGACGCTATAAAGAGAATGTACTATGAAATGGTACTTTGCAAACTCAGAAAAGAGTGATAAATGTTAAGATGCGGATTAAAGAAAATTCGTATGAAGAAAAGAGAACGTTAGAATGGTGTGGGATTTCAATTGAGGACTCAGGTCAGCAGCTGAGTTGTATAATTCCTTGTATGGGCGAGGAATTTGTACTTGATTTTAGAATCACTTAGCTTCCTGGTCGTTATAGTGGTTAGGTTCACCAATTCTTTGTATGGGCGGGAAATTATTCGCTTAGCTTCCTATATTGATTAGTGGCCGAGTTTGGTTTGACAACCACTTAGCTTCTTACATTGATAATCATTTGGAACCTGATGTCGCGCTATTTGCTATATGCATGTTGATAAGGTGATTCTTTTCTCATGTGTTTAACGAATAGGTAGAGAATATAAGGTTAGTTGCGAGTTCTTAAAACTCATACTTATGGTAAGTTCATGACTCATAATCATATGGTATGCTTTGAACCCCTCAGCGAATGGACGCCTATGGTCTGACTAGGATAATGATTGTGGAAAATTCTTGAACTCATAATGTGTGGTAAGTTAGATGAACTAGGTATAGGAAAGTTGTGAATAGAGAATTGAGGATGATAGAATAGATAGATTTATTAAGTAATGGATCATTAGAGAAAGTTATGTTGATGGTGGAAGTATAGGTATTCCAAATCTTCTAGCTATGCTAGATTTCGAAGTTTTTGACATTAAGCTAAATTCGCACTGATGTGCCTTTCAAAATAAAATGAATTTTTGTTATCCTAAACACATGGGGACAAGTGTGTAGGTGTGGACTTCGAGCCACTAACATATCGTTACCTGTTGTGGCATGATGACACCAAAGATGATTTTAAAGGTTTTTGAACGGTTTAAAGAAGAGTCTATGCTAATTGATTCGGCTAGACGAAAATGATTTGAATTATCAAAATGTATTTTTATATCATTAATGCATCATGCAACCTAGTGTAAAGATGATAAAAATGATGGAGTTATCAATGCAGAATTATTTAGTGTCGGATGTGATCTAAAGATCATCAGCCACTATAGTATGATGTAGTATGACAAAGTCACAAAATGACGAAATCCTCAAATAGACTGTAAATACAGTGCGGTATCATGCCGTCATAAAATAATTTTAAGAATTTTAAAGGTAAATTATTGCCAACTGAATGTGGCTAGCAATGTTTCGATTGAAATTTAAATTATTTGATATGCGTCTAAGCTATTTAATTCAGCTAGACAAATATTTATGAAAATTCAAAGTATTTTGGGGAATTTATCCCGAACCAAATTGTTTTAGTGCGGAATCCTATGATAAGACTGAGGTAAACTATGTTGATTAGATAAAATAATCCAATCTAGTAGCGTAAATATTCGCTAGACATGATTGATACGTTATGCATGACGTAAGAGTACGATAGTCTAATCACCTAAAGTACTAGCAACGGTAGTTTACCTTCTTTGTGATTGTAAACATACCTAGTAATTTACTGTTTTGCGATATAAATATCGTTAAAACTGTGTTCATGGTCTATATGACCCCTCATTATGATTTGAAAAGTTTTAACTCCTTAGACTGAAGTCATGGAAGAATGTGATAAGTAGCAGAGCTCCTCATAGTAGGAAGCAAGATGTACTCATTAAATTGAGAATGAAATCAAGTAAAGGTTAATTTGAAAACCTAGTTTTGATGAATAAAAGGAGTGGTGATTGTGACGCCCCCAAATTCGGGTACTTGAAACCTAAACTCGGTGCTTCACGATACCATTTCTATAAGCTGAATAATACTAATAATAATAACAATAATATAAAATTCAAACTTAATTTACATATGCATCAAAGTTTACTCCCAGGTACGAGATCTTTAAACATTCATTACATCATAGATAATAAGTAACATTATCTTAATAAACTATAATTATTACACAACATATTAGAAATCTCAATCGAACAGCTTTCCTTTCCCCTTGTTCTTGCCGGAGCCTTCTGGTTGATCATACTTAATTGAAAATATTTAATTTAAGAAAGAGTGAGCATTTGAGTGCCCAGCAAATAATAACAATTATAAATATTAGCTGAAAGGGTTAAATGTTTTCTTTGTACTACCCTTCTACAATAAGTCAATAGTTGTGAAGTAATCTGAACCGATAATAATAACATAACAACTCTCTATCAAATTTTTGAAACTATGTAATGACTATAATTGGGGTTAAGGTGACATACTATGAATATTATTTTCAATTTTCGAATAGGTTTAGCAGAACTTCATCCGCAAACCGTCATAACTTACGGGCATGGGGGTGATCAGCCCGTTATGCCCTGTATTGATCAATACTACATGCAAGAACGATGTTATCGTTCACTCTGTCCACCTTGGGTGCATAAAAAAAATTTCCCGTGTACGAGATGTTCATACTTGTCGGGGTTCCGAACCAAAAGTTTTATCTTGTTCAACAATAATCTATAATTCAATATATACATATACGGGTAATTAACAAAGGTGTATCAACATGTGATTAAATACAATGATTATCCAAGTGGGGACACTTGTATAACCATTTATAGAAATTAACAATCAGAATATATATATCTGAATTACCATATACTAACATGTTGATAATCAATGAGCGTATATAGTATAGAGTTAATAATTTGTACAGTAATAATATAATTCTAAAACATTCTTACTCATGCCCATTGCATAAAGGAAATGCAAAGGTAGGATACTTGCCTGAGCTGCTGCTTACAATAACGCAACTTAGATTAATCTTTTATACAATGACCTATCAGTAATAAGATCATTCGTTCGATTAGAATAATATATCGTAACACATAGCACTGCTTATTACAGTCAGCACATTATCTAATCACATTGTCACATATGTTTAACAGCCATTGAATCACAAATAAACATTTATCAAGTTAAATTATCTAAGTTCAGATCAATTTTTGAAATATTTCAGTGTACCGACGGCTTTATCGGGTAATTATCGAGTCTAAAACTCTATCGTATAGTTCAATAACTGAAAATATCAGTCATATTATTTTTAAAATGATTTATAATAATTTTAAAATATTTTATTATAATTTATCATGAATTTTCAAACATCGGAATCATTATTAAATGATTTAAATATTTACTAATACTGTTATCATTAATATTTAATTAATATTAAACTATTAATGAAACCATTGCCAAAATATTAAAGTTATTTATGATAACTCAAAATATTTTTAAAGTATTAATATTACCCTTAAATGATTTTTAAAATATTTAAAATTATTTTTAAATAATTATCATTAATATTAGAATATTAATTTATTATTTATCAAAATATTAAAAGTCATTGATTATAACTTAAAATATTTTTAATTCATTTATTTCCTTTTTAAATGATTTTTTATTTAATAAAACCATTTTAAACTATTTATTTAATATAATTATTAAATAAACTTAATATCGTTAATATTTAATTATTAATGAAATTTACCTTTAAATATCAAAAGTTATATTTTATAACTTAAAATATTTTTAAACTATTTATTTTCATTTAAAATAATTTTTATAATATTAAAATCATTTTTAATTAATTTATTTAATATAATTACTAAATAAATCTAATATCATTAATATTTAATAATTAATGAAACTTATTTTAAAATATTAAAAGTTATGTTTTATAACTTAAAATATTATTAAATACCTTATTATTATTTAAAATGATTTTTAATACAATAAAATCATTTTTAATTAATTTATTTAATGTATTTATTAAATAATTTAAAAACCAATAATATCCAAATAAATAGTAATATTTATGAAAAAAATATGTGAAATTATTAAAAGTTAATTTTTATAACTAAAAATAATTTTTAAAACTGATTTTATAATTTTTAGGAATTTATTTCTATTTTTAATGTATTTTTCAGAAATTATAAAACAAAAATAATTAAATCCGTCGCTAAAGGCTTTAGCGACAAATTCTGTCGCGATATGTGTTCTTGAGGCTCAAGAACAGTGACAGCCAGTGCTTAAGGGTACCTCCTTTGACCTTGATTAATTCGTTATGTGTAGTGTTTCTGGGCTAGCTATAACTTTGATCTTGTAGTATTTATGTAATACTACAAGTGTAAATCAACATCTGTGTCAGATCATAACATATGAGCCAGATATAAATCTTTGAAATAACTGTCAGATATGTTCATCATGTTTCTGGGCTACCCAAAATTTTTGGTCATGGCCGGTCAACGACCTTTGTGGCCTTCTAATATGAAATCTGTTCAATGTTAAAGTTTTCTGCTCGTCGGGCTGGCTAGACAAACTATCATAGAACATGTTTCAATCCATGGTCAAGGCTAAACATAAATAATCAAAACAATCTAAGCTAGCAAACATGCTGCCAGTGCTGTTCTTCATTTCTGGGTTTACCCAAAAATGAAGAACAGATCGAGTGACCACTTTTAAGCTTCTACTATATGATGATCGTGAAATATTTTTGTGATCTAAGAGTTCGAGGTTGTAGAATACATGTAACTAAATAGATCTATTACAAAACATCACTAACACAACAACAAAACAAGAAGATATAATCTGGTCAAACTATGCTAGAGAAACTGCAATTCATGAATCTGGGTTTTTCCCAGAAACTCATAAGGCTGGTGGTCAACCCTAGTTTGACCACCCATATCTTTGATCATGTAACAGATCTGGTTGTTCTATGGGTTTTAAGATATAGGGTTCGTGTCAAACTACAAGTCTATAACAACAACATGGCCTAAAGAATTACAAGGAGAAAGATCAGAGGCCATCAAAATGCCTGTCAGACTTTCTGAGCAAATTCTGGGCTTCAAGAACAGGCAGTCAATGCCGGTCAACCCACTTTGACTTTAAATAACTTTTCATCTACAACAGTTATGGCCCTGATTCAAGTTGCAAATTAAAGATCTCCTAACGGACTACAAGAACAAACTTTCAAAACACAAAAACACATAACAGATCAAGATTGATGGGGACTAACATTCACTGTCAGACCCTTATTTTTACAATTTCCAGATTTTTGAAAAACTTAATTTTGAGCACTTTGATGTTACGGATCTAACAAATACCAACCCAGATCAACTATATGGACTACAAATAACATGTTTTAACAATAAATCATAACATCTAACACAAGACCAAAAGTCAAATTTCTAAATTAGGGTTTACCTCTTTATGATCAAATTCTAATTTCTATATTTCTGATTTGATGTTGGTGTTCATGGGGCTTGATTGGGGACTGATCGAGCAAGTAATTTCGAAGGTTTTGTCTTGAGAGAATATGGCTATGTGTTTGTGAACAATTTAGGCCAAAATGAGGATTTTCGCTCTCTTAAATTATGTAATGAATTGATACAATGAATTTGTAATGGCTGATGTGCTGTTAATCTAGCTGCTAGGTTGATAGGGTAGGGTGGCTGCAGATTTGCAAAGATTTGTTAGCCAATAATTTAACTAATGGGAGAAAAAGGGCACTTTGGTAATTTTGCTTATAATCTCAAGGGTATTCTTGTCCAAGGTGCTTGAATCTATGGTTTAATCACTAGATTTTACATCTCAAAGTTTCCCAAATAATTTCTAGGGTTTAAAAAATTAAAATTAAAGTGTAATAAAATATTAATTAAAACACACTAATTTAAAATTAGGGTTTTTAATAGAAAATTAGGGTTTTTAAATTAGGGTTCCTCAATATCATTAGGGTTCCCAAATTAACAATTAGGGTTTCGTAATTATCCTTATAATTTACAAAAATAATAATTAGGGTTTCTAATTTTAGCAAATTAGGGTTTTCAAATAATAATTAGGATTTCTCCTAATTACAGAAATTCTATAATACACAGTAAAATTCATAAAACACAATTACTACACAGTCTCGAACTCATAAATGAGTTTAACAATTTGGGTTTAATAACAAGATATAAGGGTCATGACATAATTTATCATAATTGACCCACCATTATCAGTCTACACATTTACAGTGCATATTTATAGCACTAAAAAATCAAAATATAATTAATATTATATTATTATTCTCATCCTTTGATCAAAAATCCAAATTTAGGGTTTGGATACCATATCTGGTTTATCCTTCATATATAACATCATTAATTAAGTTAAAATCATTAACTTAATAATCTGAACTAAAATTCATAAAATAAAATAATAATTATAATAATTCCAATAATCATTTCATATATTTTTTAAATAATATAAAAATCATATTTTCATGGAAAATAATTAATAAAGACATTTCTACTATAAAATTAATTATTATAAGAATATATTTTATAATGATAAATAATTCTAAAATTAAATTATTTGAAATTATTCATGAAATAAATAAATTTTATTTATCACATAAATACATGCACATTACTTGACACTTATTCTCATCATTAAGATAAATAATAAAAAAAAAATTATATGCAAAATTTCTTATTTATTTTATATTAAAAATATCGGGTTATTACATTCACCCTCTCTTATAAGGATTTCGTCCCCGGAATCACCGTTTTAAAACCCATACATACAAGGGTACATAGCATACGCAATCATTGCAAATAGATCTCGATCATAATTGATCGAACAACTCTTTAACCATTCAACATAAAGCTTGTCTGTCTGATTAAACGGAAGTTTAGTTTTTAAAAGAACTCAAATTCCTCCCTCAAAATTTCTTTATAACATAATTTGCTATATATAGGAAAAGCATATATATACAAAAATAAAAGTTATTCAAATAATACCTGGAGTTCCATTTCCAGCTGCCGCAGTATCCTGGATCGTCATATTGAAGACTCTCGCGGTTGGTTTGTTGGTTGAAGTCTGTCCTGTGATTGCCAGAGTCCCGCTGCCTTTTCCCGTGGTTACACTTCCTGCCTCTATTTTTCTCTTTGGACAATCCTTCACCTTATGTTCAGTCGATCCACATAGAAAACACCCACTGTTCATCCTTGGGTTGGGGCTGTTGGGAGAGATATGGCCCTCCTGCTCGCACTTGTAACATACAAACTTACCCTTCAAACACTCACCAGAGTGATTCTTCCCTCAATTCTTACACTGCACAATCTATTTCTTCACACCTTCTTGTTTCACTTGAACATTCCCGAAATAATTTCCTTTTCTCTTTTCACTCCTATTCCCACTATTAGCTTCCACCTTCACAGCTCCTCCTACCTTGCCTTTGTTCTTCTTCTCTTTGTTGTAGAAGTTCATGGCCTCACTTCCCTCCTCAGCTATGATAGCCTTTTCCATGAGTTCTGCAAAAGTATTGATCTGCAACACCGCCACTGTGACACCCCCAAATTCGGGTTACCTGACCCCCGAGTTTGGTGTTCACGATCCACAATATAATAACATCTAACTACCCATTCATATAGAAATAGGAATACATAAGCTTCATTAACTGATTTAGTTAATACATTACCCCAGGTTCTCTAACCTTAACATTTCAAACATACCCTTTAGTTATACAAAAAGGGTTCACAAATACAACATAATAATAATGTTATTCATAACTAATTAATCACTATGTCTTCGCCCTTGTTCTTCACAGCACCTTCTGCCACTTCTTCCCTAGCTGAAAAGTTTTATTTAGCAAGGGTGAGCAACAAATTTGCCCCGCAAGTTAAGGTATACAATGAATGTATAAGTATCAGAATAATAGACTATCTATTTTGATAGAATGATACCAAAGTTCAGGGAACTTTGAAATAGCTGAACAATTAGTTAATCAATAACAAGTTTTCTCGTATTCTAGGCAACGCAATAATCTGATTATGAAAGAGTACAACGCTTTCAAAGTTTCTATGATATTCTATTGAATAAACAAGAATCAATTCTACGCAATAACAAAGTGGAATATTTTCCAGATTTATGCTGAGTGATCCCACCAGATCTTTGAACTTATTTTCTCGGGTATCTATCAAAGATTTACTTTGATACATAAGCAGGCGTATCAGATAACCATAAAGATTAAATCATATCCCTCTGTAAGTATAACAAGTGATCAGCTTTATTATACCCTATATTATGCATAATACTTAACAGCGCGTAATGATCGAAAATACGACCCAAAATGTTCCATTTATATAAAAGATTGTTCTTCTCAGTCCAGAATCAAGATTTTTGATTTAACAATGAAATACTATGATTTCAAATTCTATCTACTTATTGATCTAGTCCAAACAATTGGCATCGATCTATCAATAACAATTGATTTCTCTTCTCGTATTTATTAAGTTCTAACAAATGTTTATCTAGCCAGAATAATTAGCTAAGACATTTCTCAATATAATTTGATAATAAACATGAATTATCTGTACTTTGAATATTAGTTTCTACAGATATAAATATCCAACAACAGTAATTCTACGCATAGATATTTTTCGAATCAGTAATTCAACTTGAATTATTAATCATGCACTAACTGCGAATAATCAACAATAACTTCCCTGGACATGGTATAATTAGCAATAATTAACCATAATAATTGAATGAATATAACTCAAGGTTGAGTTAGAAAACTTGTCTTCCGCGTTGATTACAGCTACATAATATAATTAACTGCGTTCGTAAGACCTATAACCAATAATATCGGTCTCACAATTAGCACAATATTTTATAACACGTAATACTGTAATTTACAGTCAAACTTCTCCTAGGCACATTACCACATAGCCACATTAGTGTTTATAACCTATATAAACACTTATCAAGTCTAACTAGTTCAGTCTGGTTGGACTTTGGTCTCATCTCGGTGTTCTGGTCACCCTCTTCGATAATTAACACATTGATTGTCTAACAATCTTAGTCTCTAAGCTTCAATATTATTTTAGATAAGTCAAATATCGTTTATAATATTTTTCGGAAGCTTTTAATAATTTATAAACAATTATTATAATTTATAATAAGTTTTCAAACACTTAAATCATTTTTAAATGATTTAATTATCAAATAATCTTATTATCATTAATATTTAATAATATAAAAATATTAATGTTATATTTGTCAAAATATTAAAGTTATTGTTAATAACTTAAAATATTTTTAAATCATCAATATTCTACTTAAATGAATTTTAAAGTAATTAAAATCATTTTTAAATCATTACCATTAATATTTAAATATTAATAAAATTATTATCCAAATATTAAAAGTCATTAATTATAACTTAAAATACTTTTAAAACATTTTTCTCATTTTTAAATCAATAAAATTATTTTTAATTCATTTATTTAATATCATAATTAAATAAATCTAATATCATTAATATTAATTTATTAATGAGAATTCTCCAAAAATATTTAAAATTATATTTTATAATTTAAAATATTTTATAACACTTTATTCTTATTTAAAATAATTTTTAATTTAATAAAATCATTTTTATCTTATTTATTTAATTTAATAATTAAACAAATCTAATATCATTAATATTAATTTATTAATAAAAATTCTCTAAAAATAGTAAAAGTCACATTTTATAACTCAAAATATTTTTAAATATATTATTCTTATTTAAAATGATTTTTCATAATATTAAATCATTTTTCTCTAATTTATTTAATAGACTAATTAAATAAATTAAATACTTTTAATATTTAAATAATTATAAATATTAAATAAAAATATTGTAATTGGTCAGAAATTATTTTTCATAATTTAAAATAATTTTTAAAATCATTTTTGGTAATTTTTAGAATTTATTTCTATTTTTTTATTAATTTTTAGAAATTCAGAAAATAAAATAATTAAAACTGTCGCTGTTGGTCTTTAGCGACAGAAAGCGTCGCTGTTGGTGTTCTTGAGCTCAAAAACACTGACAGTCAGTGATTGAGGGTCTTAGTTTGACCACTTGTAATTCTCGGCTTAGTCATGTTCTAGGCAATGTTAAACACTGATCATGTAGTGGTTTTGTAACACTACATGAATCAATCATCATCTCAGTCATACAACAAATCATCAAGGTGATCAGGACATGCAAACCTACTGTCAGACGCCACCTTGGTTTTCTGGGTAACCCAGAAACCCAGCCTGCTTCGTGGGTCTACATTTGAGCTCCATTAATTCTATGTCTCGATCTTGATTCGTGTTATTTAATGGTTTACACTTAGAGTCCATGTGTCAATGAACATAAATACAACAACATTACAGTTCAACAACCACATACACACCAGATCCAATCCGGTCAAACGCTGTCAGAAAGCGTGTTCTTCGTGTATCTGGAAAATTCCCAGAAACGCAATTCAGTGCAAGTGGCCTACTTTGACCACTTGGTACGGTTGATCAGTTTATTGTTTAAGAGTTCTAAGGACATGGGTCTAGAGTATAAACAACCGGCTACAATCTAGATCCAACACATAATCAAAACACTAACACTACTGACAGATCAAAGAGCTTAAAGATGTTGTCAGACGCTGAAAACGAATTTCTGGGTTACCCAGAATTCAGCCGGTCAAGCTCGGTCAACCTACTTTGACCATGAATAACAAGAAATCTGGACATGTAATGGTTGTGATTTCACTTCCAGATTACATTCCTTATGTCAGACAACAGTTCCAAAACATCAAACAACAAAAATCATTAACACACACGAATCTGTGGCGCCTGACATTAGCTTGTCAGACCACAAATTGTGTTCTTGACAGTTTTTGAAAAACTTCGATTTTTACCAACTTTGATGCTATGGATCTATGATAGATCATAGATCATCTACAAACATCGTATAATACTTATATAAACACAAAAAACATAATTTTTACCGAAGCATACAAGATCAAAATAGGTTTTCGAGTTTATACCTCTTTGTTCTAAATCTTGATCTTTGATCTCCAATCTGATCTTGGGTTAGTAATGAGGTGTTTATGCGACTAAAACACTTTAAAAATTCGGAGGTTTGGAGAGAAGGTGAGTTGGGGAGAGCTTGAACACAAAATATGCCAAATACTAAACTTTCTCTCTCTCAAATCTCTTATATACCACTTATATACATTGAATGATCTCATATAGCTGTCAAATAAGGGCTGAATTGCTGGATAGTTTGTACCAAAGTCAAATTAGTTGGTGAACAACTAAAGTTTTTGCCAATTTTGCAAGTTAACTTACTAAAATAAACAAAAAGGCATTTTGGTCTTTCTTTAAATATTTTTAATGGCAAATTGGACAACAACCAAACTCTTAGGGTTTAGGGTTTGGGTTTGGGTTTGGGTTTGAACCCTTTAGGGTTTAGGGTTTGAACCCTAGGTTTTCAATTTAATTCTCAAGATTTTCGAATTTCGGTTTTCAAAATAGAAAATTAATATTTCTAAATTATAATTAGAATTTTTTAATTATATTAAAATTTCTTAATCATACTAAAATATTGCTAATTTAGGATTAATAATTCCTAATTAAAATTGCTAATTAAGCAATTAGGGTCGTAATTGGTCATTAGGGTTTACAACCCACGAATTAGGATTTTAATTAGAAAAATAAATTTTTTAAATTACAATTAGGGTTTGTAAAATAGAAATTAAGATAACTAAAATATAATTTGGGTTTTCTAATCATATTTAAGTTTAATACACACATTAGGCTTACCAATTAGGATTAGGGTTTCCTAATTTAGGGTTTAGGATTCCCGAATATGAAATTAGGGTTTTCCGGCTTTTGATTAGGATTTCTAACGGTACATTAAGGTTTTTCATCCTGAGATTAGGTTTTCTAATCTCTTCTTAGGGTTTATAAATGTTAAACCTTACCTGATCAATCATTGATCAATACTACCACACAGTACAAACACGTAATCAATAATATAATTATTTTAATTATATTTTATATCGAATCCCTATCCGGACTTAGGGTTAGGGTTTCTATTCTCCGTTAAGCACAACTCTACTCTATTTTTATTAGTCAATACACAAATTGACCTTCTCGAAACACGTATCACCGATACTTGTCACATAAATGATAATTAATATTAATATTAAATAAAAAAAATTTATTCGTAAATTTTGGATTATTCGAAATCCCGGGTTATCACATTCACCCGTCCTTAAAAGGATTCCGTCCTCGGAATCACCGCTTCCTTATTCTCTACAATCTTTTAAAGTTGTATCATCAATTTATTTTTAACAACACAATATTAATTTGTGTCATATTCTAACCTGTAACTTGAATCGTATAAAAGAAAACAAATCACAACAATATCTAACTCGTATTTCTCGCGTAATTTAATTTCTAACCGAACTCGTTACCTGTCACCTCTTCATGGGCAGCTGCTGCATTTGGAACTGTCATGCTAAAAGTGAATGTTGTTGGTCTTCTTGGCTGTGCAGGTCCTCGAATCGCCAAGGTTCCGCTACCGGGTCCCTTGTTGGCACTTTTCCTCTCTACATTTCTCTTCGAACAATTCCGAACCAGATGATCGGTTGATCCACACGCAAAACAACCTTGTGTCTTCTTTGGAATGGGACACTAGGGTGACATGTGTCCCTCTTGACCACAGTTGTAACAGACTCCTTTGTTCTTTAAACAAACTCCTTGATGATGCTTCACGCAAACTACGCACCGCATGCCTTTCTTCCTAATCTCTACTGGATTATTAATGTTACCATTCCTCTTACGTTTATTAAGATTACTACCTCCACTATCACTTATCATAATATTTCATTCTGCCTCCCTTCTTTGTTCTTGACTATTCTTCAATACAGCTTCAATTTCTCCTTCAGCGATAATGACTTTTTCTAATAACGTTGAAAATGAACTAATTTGCAGCACATCCAACTTCTCGAGTACCAACGATTTCAATCCGTTCCTAAAATATCGTGCTTTAAGCTCCTCAGTGTCCACTCGATGTGGAACAAATTTTACTAACTCGTTGAACTTGACAAAATATTCTGTCACCGTCATATCTTCCTGCTTCAGATTCAAAAATTGCTCTTCCATATTTCTCTTTAGACTTCCCTTCCTTGGCGGCATTATCTGATAAAAATCTTACATTAATTCTCCTTCTTTAAACAGATTCTTATTAATAGTACAATAAAATTAAAAATTCCACATATAATCGCATATAGCACATAGTGCATTTAGCTCTTAACACATAGCACTATCCCTTTTTAAATAATATCAGGATTTACAGCACAACTTTAAACAAAAGTTGTAATTCTCCATTCACACATAACTATTTCCAGTTCATCAAACTTACCACACCTAGGGGTTCAGGAACTTGCCACAATTATATGAGTGTATGAACTTATCCTAGTCAGACCTTTGGTGTCCATTCGCTGAGGGGTTCGAAACATTTCATATAATTATGAGTCATAAACTTACCATAAGTATGAGTTTTAAGAACTCAAAAATTATCTTAAATCTTATATTCATATAGAAAATAAAGATTTCATTCATACATAAATATTTACAAATGTTCACACATCTTTCTCGATACACTATCAAAAAAAAATACTATCGCTTAAACTTAAGCTATCTACCGTCAATTCCCTTCACCCGTCTTCTTCTTACTGGAACACTTGATGAATCCATGACCCGTTCTCCCACATGAGTCTTTCCACACTTGCTGCAGACTTGCTTCTTCTTCGGGTTTGAACTTTTTAGAATCATCGATGTCGTTGACCCTCTTTCTCTTTTTCTTGCCTTTCTGCTGCTTGATTGTTCCTTCAGATGATCCACCATTTTTGGTCTTCATACTTTCCACATGCGCCTTCATCTCGTTTCGTTCTTCGGTCATTTCGTGTAACGCTTGCTCCGTCTTCCACAACTCCTCCAAGAGAAACACTTTACTTCGGAGTTCTTGAACTTCTGCAGATACTTGATCTTGTTCTCCAACTTTGATCTTTTTCTCATTCTCCACCTTAGCTTCTTCGAACTCCGCCTTCTCATCACCACTCCGATACATCTCGGGATAATCATCATGATCACTCCCAAGATTAACCATTGGTTCATCTTCTCCCACCTCTTTTAACTAACTCGCTTTGCGCTGACACCTTGGCTACTGGCACTAGTGCAACAGCCGCTAGCATCTCTGCACTCATTTCATCTTCTCCAGACATCCTACCATCAGTCTAATTGACTTGATTAATACTTCTCCTGTACGAACTTCTCACACTATGTGTCCACACATCTCACTATCGATACGCTTCGGCAATCCCTCACTTAGAACTCTAAATGAGTTTTCTCTATTTCACTTATGGTTATATTCCTAGGGTTTTTCCCCACCCCACTTAAGGTTTATAACCTACAACTCTTCTACTAACTGGTGACACCTTGGTCACTACAGCTCTGATACCAACCTGTGACACCCCCAAGTCCGGGTTACCTGACCCCCGAGTTTGGTGTTCACGATCCACAATATAATAACATCTAACTACCCATTCATATAGAAATAAGAATACATAAGCTTCATTAACTGATTTAGTTAATACATTACCCTAGGTTCTCTAACCTTAACATTTCAAACATACCCTTTAGTTATACAAAAAGGGTTCACAAATACAACATAATAATAATGTTATTCATAACTAATTAATCACTATGTCTTCGCCCTTGTTCTTCACAGCACCTTCTGCCACTTCTTCCCTAGCTGAAAAGTTTTATTTAGCAAGGGTGAGCAACAAATTTGCCCCGCAAGTTAAGATATACAATGAATGTATAAGTATCAGAATAATAGACTATCTATTTTGATAGAATGATACCAAAGTTCAGGGAACTTTGGAATAGCTGAACAATTCGTTAATCAATAACAAGTTTTCTCATATTCTAGGCACCACAATAATCTGATTATGAAAGAGTACAACACTTTCAAAGTTTCTATGATATTCTATTGAATAAACAAGAATCAATTCTACGCAATAACAAAGTGGAATATTTTCCAGATTTATGCTGAGTGATCCCACAGATCTTTGAACTTATTTTCTCGGGTATCTATCAAAGATTTACTTTGATACATACGCAGGAGTATCAGATAACCATAAAGATTAAATCATACCCCTCTGTAAGTATAACAAGTGATCAGCTTTATTATACCCTATATTGTGCATAATACTTAACAGCGCACAATGATCGAAAATACGACCCAAAATGTTCCCTTTATATAAAAGGTTGTTCTTCTCAGTCTCAGAATCAA
The DNA here is from genome assembly GCA_016801055.1 of Panax notoginseng. NCBI lineage: Eukaryota > Viridiplantae > Streptophyta > Magnoliopsida > Apiales > Araliaceae > Panax > Panax notoginseng. The sequence continues at coordinate 128,491,001 of CM029020.1, read as the reverse complement.
GATTTTTGATTTAACAACGAAATACCGTGATTTCAAATTCTATCTACTTATTGATCTAGCCGAAACAATTGGCATCGATCTATCAATAACAATTGATTTCTCTTCTCGTATTTATTAAGTTCTAACAAATGTTCGTCTAGCCAGAATAATTAGCTAAGACATTTCTCAATATAATTTGACAATAAACAGAAATTATATGTACTGTCAATATTAGTTTCGACAGATATAAATATTCAACAACAGTAATTCTAGGAATAGATATTTTTCGAATCAGTAATTCAACTTGAATTATTAATCATGCACTAACTGCGAATAGTCAACAATAACTTCCCTAGACATGGTATAATTAGCAATAATTAACCATAATAATTGAATGAATATAACTCAAGATTGAGTTAGGAAACTTACCTTCCGCGTTGATTACAGCTACACAATATAATTAACTGCGTTCGTAAGACCTATAACCAATAATATCAGTCTCACAATTAGCATAATATTTTATAACACGTAATACTGTAATTTACAGTCAAACTTCTCCTAGGCACATTACCACATAGCCACATTAGTGTTTATAACCTATATAAACACTTATCAAGTCTAACTAGTTCAGTCTGGTTGGACTTTGGTCTCATTTCGGTGTTCTGGTCACCCTCTCCGACAATTAACACATTGATTGTCTAACAATCTTAGTCTCTAAGCTTCAATATTATTTTAGATAAGTCAAATATCGTTTATAATATTTTCCAGAAGCTTTTAATAATTTATAAATAATTATTATAATTTATAATACTTTTTCAAACACTTAAATCATTTTTAAATGATTTAATTATCAAATAATCTTATTATCATTAATGTTTAATAATATAAAAATATTAATGTTATATTTGTCAAAATATTAAAGTTATTGTTAATAACTTAAAATATTTTTAAATCATCAATATTCTACTTAAATGAATTTTAAAGTAATTAAAATCATTTTTAAATCATTACCATTAATATTTAAATATTAATGAAATTATTATCCAAATATTAAAAGTCATTAATTATAACTTAAAATACTTTTAAACATTTTTCTCATTTTAAATGATTTTTAAATCAATAAAATCATTTTTAATTCATTTAATTAATATCATAATTAAATAAATCTAATGTCATTAATATTAATTTATTAATGAGAATTCTCCAAAAATATTGAAAATTATATTTTATAATTCAAAATATTTTCTAACACTTTATTCTTATTTAAAATGATTTTTAATTCAATAAAATCATTTTTTATCTTATTTATTTAATTTAATAATTAAATAAATCTAATATCATTAATATTAATTTATTAATAAAAATTCTCTAAAAATATTAAAAGTCACATTTTATAACTCAAAATATTTTTAAATATATTATTCTTATTTAAAATAATTTTTCATAATATTAAATCATTTTTCTCTAATTTATTTAATACACTAATTAAATAAATTAAATACTTTTAATATTTAAATAATTATAAATATTAAAGAAAAATATTCTAATTGGTCAGAAATTATTTTTCATAATTTAAAATAATTTTTGGTAATTTTTAGAATTTATTTCTATTTTTTATTAATTTTCTGAAATTCAGAAAATAAAATAATTAAAATCGTCGCTGTTGGTCTTTAGCGACAGAAAGCGTCGCTGTTGGTGTTCTTGAGCTCAAGAACACTGACAGTCAGTGATCGAGGGTCTTAGTTTGACCACTTGTAATTCTCGGCTTAGTCATGTTCTAGGCAATGTTAAACACTGGTCATGTAGTGGTTTTGTAACACTACATGAATCAATCAACAAAAAATCATCAAGGTGATCAGGACATGCAAACCTACTGTCAGACGCCACCTGGGTTTTCTGGGTAACCCATAAACCCAGCCAGCTTCGAGGGTCTACAGTTGAGCTCCATTAATTCTATGTCCCGGTCTTGATTCGTGTTATTTAATGGTTTACACTTAGAGTCCATGTGTCAATGAACATAAATACAACAACATTATAGTTCAACAACCACATACACATCAGATCCAATCCGGTCAAACGCTGTCAGAAAGCGTGTTCTTCGTGTATCTGGAAAATTCCCAGAAACGCAATTCAGTGCAAGTGGCCTACTTTGACCACTTGCTACGGTTGATCTGTCGATTGTTTAAGAGTTCTAAGGACATGGGTCTAGAGTATAAACAACCAGCTACAATCTAGATCCAACACATAATCAAAACACTAACACTACTGACAGATCAAAGAGCTTAAAGATGTTGTCAGACGTTGAAAACGAATTTCTGGGTTACCCAGAATTCAGCCGGTCAAGCTCGGTCAACCTACTTTGACCATGAATAACAAGAAATCTGGACATGTAATGGTTGTGATTTCACTTCCAGATTACAGTCCTTATGTCAGACAACAGATCCAAAACATCAAACAACAAAAATCATTAACCCACACGAATCTGTGGCGCCTGACATTAGCTTGTCAGACCACAAATTGTGTTCTTGACAGTTTTTGAAAAACTTCGATTTTTACCAACTTTGATGCTATGGATCTATGATAGATCATCATAGATAATCTAAAAACATCTTATAATACTTATATAAACACAAAAAACACAATTTTTACCGAAGCATACAAGATCAAAATAGGTTTTCGGGTTTATACCTCTTTGTTCTAAATCTCGATCTTTGATCTCCAATCTTATCTTGGGTTAGTAATGAGCTGTTTATGTGACTGAAACACTTTAAAAATTCGGAGGTTTGGAGAGAAGGTGAGTTGGGGAGAGCTTGAACACAAAATAAGCCAAATACTAAACTTTCTGTCTCTCAAATCTCTTATATACCACTTAGATACATTGAATGATCTCATGTAGCTGTCAAATAAGGGCTGAATTGCTGGACAGTTTGTACCAAAGTCAAATTAGTTGGTGAAAAACTAAAGTTTTTGCCAATTTTGCAAGTTAACTTACTAAAATAAACAAAAGGGCATTTTGGTCTTTCTCTAAATATTTTTAATGGCAAATTGGACAACAACCAAACCCTTAGGGTTTAGGGTTTGGGTTAGGGTTTGAACCCTTTAGGGTTTAAGGTTTGAACCCTAGGTTTTCAATTTAATTCCCAAGATTTTCGAATTTCAGTTTTCAAAATAGAAAATTAATATTTCTAAATTATAATTAGAATTTTCTAATTATATTAAAATTTCTTAATCATACTAAAATATTGCTAATTTAGGATTAATAATTCCTAATTAAAATTGCTAATTAAGCAATTAGGGTCGTAATTGGTCATTAGGGTTTACAACCCACGAATTAGGGTTTTAATTAGAAAAATAAATTTTCTAAATTACAATTAGGGTTTGTAAAATAGAAATTAAGATAACTAAAATATAATTAGGGTTTTTTAATCATATTTAAGTTTAATACACACATTTGGCTTACCAATTAGGATTAGGGTTTCCTAATTTAGGGTTTAGGATTCCCGAATATGAAATTAGGGTTTCCCGGCTTTCGATTAGGATTTCTAACGGTACATTAAGGTTTCTCATCCTGAGATTAGGTTTTCTAATCTCTTCTTAGGGTTTATAAATATTAAACCTTACCCGATCAATCATTAATCAATACTACCACACAGTACAAACACGTAATCAATAATATAATTATTTTAATTATATTTTATATCGAATCCCTATCTGGACTTAGGGTTAGGGTTTCTATTCTCCGTTAAGCACAACTCTACCTTATTTTTATTAGTCAATACACAAATTGACCTTCTCGAAATACGTATCACCGATACTTGTCACATAAATGATAACTAATATTAATATTAAATAAAAAAAAATTATTCGTAAATTTTGGATTATTCGAAATCTCGGGTTATCACAGCCACCTTGTTGTAGAGCCAGGGCTTTAAGCCCAGCTCAAACCTTCTTACCTTCCTAGCCTCCGTATCAACTTGATGTGGTGCAAACCTAGCCAACTCATTAAACTTTGCGGCATACTCCGCAACAGTCGTGCTATCCTGCTTTAACTCCAGAAATTTTACCTCCATCCTAGCATGCATACTAGCTGAGAGATAGTTTTCAAAAAATAAAGTCTTAAACCTAGCCCAAGTAACTACTGCTTCTCCTGCCCTTGTTTGATTTGCCTCCCACCAAAAGTTAGCCTCTCCCTTCATCATATAAGTGGCAAAAGTGGTCTTTTACCCCTCATCTACCCTAGCAATTACGAATGCCTTTTCTATCTCGTTAACCCATGTCTGGGCTTCTATAGGGTCAGCTGATCCCCTAAATTCTGGTGGTCCTACTGCCTTGAAGTCTTTAAATTTTGCCAAGGGATTGTCTAGCTGGTTCCTTGCGGCTGGTATTCCCTGCTACATAGCCTGAGCTACCATGTTCGTAAAGTTCTGCATTGGGTCTTGCGGTTGTCCCTCAGCATTGTTGACAGATTCTTCTGCCCTTTGATTTCGAGTTCGACGTCTTGGCGGCATTATCTGATTACATAAAATCATACATTTAACTTACATTCTAAACTCTATCATATAAGTTTAATATATTAAACTTGGTTCATTTCTCAAACATAGATTCGTATTTATTAATTCCAACTACTTTACATAGCACAACACATACTGCTATCCCTACAAAAGTTGGGATTTTCAGCCTTGACTAATACAAAAGTTGGGAACATTACATTACACATGTACATTATCAAACATACATAATCAACTACTATTCCTACTTATTTTCTAAGTCACGATCTTTTCTCTTTCTTTTCCCCTTCTTGCTCGGAGCTGCGCATGGTATGTTGCTTGTGTGTCCCATCTGATCAATTTATATTTTAAGCTTATCTTGTTCTTCCATTGTTTCTAGTAAGGCTTTTCGCAACTGACTATTTAGTAGCTTTTCTATTTTTCACAGCTTCTCCAGAGAAGAAACCTTATTCCTCAGATCCTGCACTTCCGTTGATGCTTGATCAGCTTCAACTTTAGTGTCTGTATCACTATCTGTCAACTCTAACATCTCCGGATCTAGTACTACGTTTTCCAATACCATCACCTCATCCGAGTTGGTTTCATTGTGAGCCACTATTTCAGCTATTGGCTTCGATATTAGCTCGGGTGTATGGATTTGATCCTCCTTCTTGCTATAAGCATATAACAAGCCTTTTCCACCAGACATCTACACACATAAATTGTGACGCCCCCCAAAAATAGGTATACATCACCCATCTTGGGTCGTCAGATACATAGTACAGAATACAAATACAACTTACTAATACAACTGTCGTGTACAATACGACAAAATATAAACTGTGAGTTTGAATACAAATATTATCTTCTAGAGAGTATTCATACTCAAAAGGAGTCCTCATTAGATTTATTAACACACCATTACATAGAATAGTGAGGACTACTAACTAATACTATCATTCAGACCATCACTCCGTCCCCGACTTGCCCCAGCTACGTTCTCATTTCATGAAGAGAACAGTGAAAGAAAGGGTGAGCTCAACTAGCCCAGTAAGAAATATTATGACTAAGATAATGCAGAATAAATTATCATCAGCCTTCAACAATGTTAAACTGATAAAATATAATAAACATCAAGTTTAACTGTAGCGGAACAAGCAATCCATTAAAAGAGTCAAGTAGAAAATAAAATCTACTATCTTTTATGATTTAAAAGGTTTTTCAACACTGTTATCGCTGGGACTCAGCTTAATAAAATAATCCACATCATCGAATCACCCCTGCACTACGGCCAAGGATATTCGTGTATTCATTAATGGTCATGATCATGCCAACAACTGTCCATCAACGCACTACGGGCCAATGAAGACTTTTACCACATCATTTGTAACATTACGGTCATGATTATACCGAATAACCCCTGGTCATAATCATACCAAGTCCATCTATGCACTACAGGCCAAAGATGACTTTTAACATTTTATAAACATGAGGATGATGACAATGATATAAGAATTCAATAAAACAAGTTCAAGAATTAATTTATCCAAGAATTAACAACGTCCAAATTGTCAACATGATACTGCTTTGTGGAGTAAAATTCAAGAATGCTTAGAAGAATATTTTCATGAAAAGATACTGGATGAACCGCAATTATCAAGGATATTCCACTAATTTCATGGAGTATAGAAGTCAAAACTTAACCAACTGAGTATAATAACGAATGGAATAACAACAGAAATCACCCGGCATACAATAGACCGCACAGACATGTTATTCTAACAGAATAATAAATAATGGAACCAGGTCCGACATAAACGCACGGACAGGATATTCTGACAGAATAATAAATAATGGAACCAGGTCCGACGTAAACGCACAGACATGATATTTCGACAGAATAATAAATAATGGAACCAGGTCCGGTGTAAAACACACATACAAGATGTTCCAACAGAATAATAATAAAAACTGAACCAGGTCCGGTGTAAAACACAAAGACAGGATGTTCCAACAGAATAATAATAAAAACGGAACCAGGTCCGGTGTAAAACACACAGACAGGATGTTCCAACAGAATAATAGAAGAATGTCACCAAGTATAGGGTAGACCGCGTATACAGGTTATTCCAACAGAATAATAATAAATGGAATAACAACAGTTCTCTTCATGAATAAGAAAGAATAACACCCCTTACCGTTTTAAAGAAGAGCTGAAATAAGGAAGTAGTTAAGTAGCAGAATACTCTTCTTCTCTCTCTCTATAGTTTCTCTCTCTAGAGTTCAGTGAATTCGTAAGAAATAATGAAGGAATGAGCTGCTATTTATAGAAAAATAGAATGCATACTAACTAATCCATGAACGGTCCAGATTGATTACTTTATTCTGACGGTCCATATTTAAAGAAAAATCTTTTAAATAAAATATAATATATTCTATTTATATAATAATTTTAATAAAGTATTCTATTTTATATAAAAAGATGTTTCTGTTTTATTACGTTAATAATACGAATAAAACAAAACGTCATTATCGCTAAATAATTCATATTATTAACTGACAATAATTGAATCAAACTGAGTGACTTCTCACATAAGCATTAATAATCAATACCTGTGCTACTATGCAACTACACGTATTACTGTACTTTTACTACCGAGTAGTTCAACAGTATCAATGGTAAAACTTTCGCCGTTATTTTTAATAAAATATTTTTATCATTTTCTCAATCCGACAATAATTTCGTTGTGGGGTCCACCAATGATTGTGCTGTTATACGAATATTCCCTGTTAAAACTAATATTCCCCGACCAATCGAATATTATATAACAACTTGCGTACTTTGCAAAATTTATAAATATTACCCACAACTATAACATTATATCAAATTAACTCCATAATATTCAAAAATGATATTTATAGAAAATTCATCTTTATTTATAAAAGTTGGGGTCTTACATAAATTATCCTGATTAGCATATAGTATATACACATAACAAACAATAGTTTTATAAAAGTTATCTTTTATTTTGTTTAACGATGAATTTATTTAATTCATCTTCTTTTAAACTCTATATAAGTTACTTATATTTTCACCGTTTCCATCTGTCCTAAGGTTATAGCCTAAGGTCGATCCCACCTAAGGTTTCTAACCCTAAAGCTTTAATACCAACCTGTGACGCCCCCAAATTCAGGTACTTGAAACCCGAACTCGGTGCTTCACGATACCATTTGTATAAGCTGAATAATACTGATAATAATAACAATAATATAAAATTCAAACTTAATTTACATATGCATCAAAGTTTACTCCCAGGTACGAGACCTTTAAACATTCATTACATCATAGATAATAAGTAACATTGTCTTAAGAAACTATAATTATTACACAATATATTAGAAATCTCAATCGAACAGCTTTCCTTTCCCATTGTTCTTGACTGAGCCTTCTGGTTGATCATACTTAACTGAAAACATTTAATTTAGGCAAGAGTAAGCATTTGAGTGCCCAGTAAGTAATAACAATTATAAATATCAGCCGAAAAGGTTAAATGTTGTCTTTGTACTACCCTTCTACAACAAGTCAATAGTTGTGAAGTAATTTGAGTCGATAATAATAACATAACTACTCTATCAAATTTTTGAAACTACGTAATGACTATAATTGGGGTTAAGGTGACATACTATGAACATTGTTTTTAATTTTCGAATAGGTTTAGCAGAACTTCATCCGCAAACCGTCATAACTTACGAGCACGGGGGTGATCAACCCGTTTTGCCCTGTATTGATCAATACTACATGCAAGAACGATGTTATCATTCACTCTGTCCACCTTAGGTGCATAATTTTTTTTTCACGTGTATGAGATGTTCATACTTGTCTGGGTTCCAAACTAAAAGTTTTATCTTGTTCAACAATAATCTACAATTCAACATATACATATACGGGTAATTAACAAAGGTGTATCAACATATGATTAAATACAATAATTATCCAAGTGAGGACACTTGTATAACCATTTATAGAAATTAACAAACAGAATATATATATATCTGAATTAACATATACTAACATGTTGATAATCAATGAGCGTATATAGTATAGAGTTAATAATCTGTACAGTAATAATATAATTCTGAAACATTCTTACTCATGCCCATTGCATAAAGAAAATGCAAAGGTAGGATACTTGCCTGAGCTGCTGCTTACAATAACGCAACTTAGATTAATCTTTTATACAACGACCTATCAGTAATAAGATCATTCGTTCGATTAGAATAATATATCGTAACACATAGCACTGCTTATTGCAGTCAGCACATTATCTAATCACATTGTCACATATGTTTAACAGCCATTGAATCACAAATAAACATTTATCAAGTTAAATTATCTAAGTTCAGATCAATTTTTGAAATATTTCAGTGTACCGACGGCTTTATCGGGTAATTATCGAGTCTAAAACTCTATCCTATAGTTCAATAACTGAAAATATCAGTCATATTATTTTTAAAATGATTTATAATAATTTTAAAATATTTTATTATAATTTATCATGAATTTTCAAACATCGGAATCATTATTAAATGATTTAAATATTTACTAATACTGTTATCATTAATATTTAATTAATATTAAACTATTAATGAAACCATTGCCAAAATATTAAAGTTATTTATGATAACTCAAAATATTTTTAAAGTATTAATATTACCCTTAAATGATTTTTAAAATATTCAAAATTATTTTTAAATAATTATCATTAATATTAGAATATTAATTAATTATTTATCAAAATATTAAAAGTCATTGATTATAACTTAAAATATTTTTAATTCATTTATTTCCTTTTTAAATGATTTTTTATTTAATAAAACTATTTTTAAACTATTTATTTAATATAATTATTAAATAAACTTAATATCGTTAATATTTAATTATTAATGAAATTTACCTTTAAATATCAAAAGTTATATTTTATAACTTAAAATATTTTTAAACTATTTATTTTCATTTAAAATGATTTTTATAATATTAAAATCATTTTTAATTAATTTATTTAATATAATTACTAAATAAATCTAATATCATTAATATTTAATAATTAATGAAACTTATTTTAAAATATTAAAAGTTATGTTTTATAACTTAAAATATTATTAAATACCTTATTATTATTTAAAATGATTTTTAATACAATAAAATCATTTTTAATTAATTTATTTAATGTATTTATTAAATAATTTAAATACAAATAATATCCAAATAAATAGTAATATTTATGAAAAAAATATGTGAAATTATTAAAAGTTAATTTTTATAACTTAAAATAATTTTTAAAACTGATTTTATAATTTTTAGGAATTTATTTCTATTTTTAATGTATTTTTCAGAAATTATAAAACAAAAATAATTAAATCCGTCGCTAAAGGCTTTAGCGACAAATTCTGTCGCGATATGTGTTCTTGAGGCTCAAGAACAGTGACAGCCAGTGCTTAAGGGTACCTCCTTTGACCTTGATTAATTCGTTATGTGTAGTGTTTCTGGGCTAGCTATAACTTTGATCTTGTAGTATTTATGTAATACTACAAGTGTAAATCAACATCTGTGTCAGATCATAACATATGAGCTAGATATAAATCTTTGAAATAACTGTCAGATATGTTCATCATGTTTCTGGGCTACCCAAAATTTTTGGTCATGGCCGGTCAACGACCTTTGTGGCCTTCTAATATGAAATCTGTTCAATGTTAAAGTTTTCTGCTCGTCGGGCTGGCTAGACAAACTATCATAGAACATGTTTCAATCCATGGTCAAGGCTAAACATAAATAATCAAAACAATCTAAGCTAGCAAACATGCTGCCAGTGCTGTTCTTCATTTCTGGGTTTACCCAAAAATGAAGAACAGATCGAGTGACCACTTTTAAGCTTCTACTATATGATGATCGTGAAATATTTTTGTGATCTAAGAGTTCGAGGTTGTAGAATACATGTAACTAAATAGATCTATTACAAAACATCACTAACACAACAACAAAACAAGAAGATATAATCTGGTCAAACTATGCTAGAGAAACTGCAATTCATGAATCTGGGTTTTTCCCAGAAACTCATAAGGCTGGTGGTCAACCCTAGTTTGACCACCCATATCTTTGATCATGTAACAGATCTGGTTGTTCTATGGGTTTTAAGATATAGTGTTCGTGTCAAACTACAAGTCTATAACAACAACATGGCCTAAAGAATTACAAGGAGAAAGATCAGAGGCCATCAAAATGCCTGTCAGACTTTCTGGGCAAATTCTGGGCTTCAAGAACAGGCAGTCAATGCCGGTCAACCCATTTTGACTTTAAATAACTTTTCATCTACAACAGTTATGGCCCTGATTCAAGTTGCAAATTAAAGATCTCCTAACGGACTACAAGAACAAACTTTCAAAACACAAAAACACATAACAGATCAAGATTGATGGGGACTAACATTCACTGTCAGACCCTTATTTTTACAATTTCCAGATTTTTGAAAAACTTAATTTTGAGCACTTTGATGTTACGGATCTAACAAATACCAACCCAGATCAACTATATGGACTACAAATAACATGTTTTAACAATAAATCATAACATCTAACACAAGACCAAAAGTCAAATTTCTAAATTAGGGTTTACCTCTTTATGATCAAATTCTAATTTCTATGTTTCTGATTTGATGTTGGTGTTCATGGGGCTTGATTGGGGACTGATCTAGCAAGTAATTTCGAAGGTTTGGTCTTGAGAGAATATGGCTATGTGTTTGTGAACAATTTAGGCCAAAATGAGGATTTTCGCTCTCTTAAATTATGTAATGAATTGATACAATGAATTTGTAATGGCTGATGTGCTGTTAATCTAGCTGCTAGGTTGATAGGGTAGGGTGGCTGCAGATTTGCAAAGATTTGTTAGCCAATAATTCAACTAATGGGAGAAAAAGGGCACTTTGGTAATTTTGCTTATAATCTCAAGGGTATTCTTGTCCAAGGTGCTTGAATCTTGGGTTTAATCACTAGATTTTACATCTCAAAGTTTTTCAAATAATTTCTAGGGTTTGAAAAATTAAAATTAAAGTGTAATAAAATATTAATTAAAACACACTAATTTAAAATTAGGGTTTTTAATAGAAAATTAGAGTTTTTAAATTAGGGTTCCTTAATATCATTAGGGTTCCCAAATTAATAATTAGGGTTTCGTAATTATCCTTATAATTTACAAAAATAATAATTAGGGTTTCTAATTTTAGCAAATTAGGCTTTTCAAATAATAATTAGGGTTTCTCCTAATTACAGAAATTCTATAATACACAGTAAAATTCATATAACACAATTACTACACAGTCTCGAACTCATAACTGAGTTTAACAATTAGGGTTTAATAGCATGATATAAGGGTTATGACATAATTTATCATAATTGACCCACCATTATCAGTCTACACATTTACAGTACATATTTATAGCACTGAAAAATCAAAATATAATTAATATTATATTATTATTCTTATCCTTTGATCAAAAATCCAAAATTAGTGTTTGGATTCCATATCTAGTTTATCCTTCATATATAACATCATTAATTAAGTTAAAATCATTAACTTAATAATCTGAACTAAAATTCATAAAATAAAATAATAATTATAATAATTCCAATAATCATTTCATATATTTTTTAAATAATAAAAAAAATCATATTTTCATGGAAAATAATTAATAAAGACATTTCTACTATAAAATTAATTATTATAAGAATATATTTTATAATGATCAATAATTCTAAAATTAAATTATTTGAAATTATTCATGAAATAAATAAATTTTATTTATCACATAAATACATGCACATTACTTGACACTTATTCTCATCATTAAGATAAATAATAAATAAAAATTATATGCAAAATTTCTTATTTATTTTATATTAAAAATATCGGGTTATTACATTCACTCTCTCTTATAAGGATTCCATCCCCGAAATCACCGTTTTAAAACCCATACATACAAGGGTACATAGGATACGCAATCATTGCAAATAGATCTCGATCATAATTGATCGAACAACTCTTTAACCATTCAACATAAAGCTTGTCTGTCTGATTAAACGGAAGTTTGATTTTTAAAAGAACTCAAATTCCTCCCTCAAAATTTCTTTATAACATAATTTCCTATATATAGGAAAAGCATATATATACAAAAATAAAAGTTATTGAAATAATACCTGGAGTTCAATTTCCAGCTGCCACAGTATCCTGGACCGTCATATTGAAGACTCTCGCGGTTGGTTTGTTGGTTGAAGTCGGTCCTGTGATTGCCAGAGTCCCGCTGCCTTTTCCCGTGGTTACACTTCCTACCTCTATTTTCCTCTTTGGACAATCCTTCACCTTATGTTCAGTCGATCCACATAGAAAACACCCACTATTCATCCTTGGGTTGGGGCTGTTGGGAGAGATATGACCCTTCTGCTCGCACTTGTAACATACAAACTTACCCTTCAGACACTCACCGGAGTGATTCTTCCCGCAATTCTTACACTGCACAGTTTATTTTTTCACACCTTCTTGTTTCACTTGAACATTCCCGAAATAATTTCCTTTTCTCTTTTCACTCCTATTCCCACTATTAGCTTCCACCTTCACAGCTCCTCCTGCCTTGCCTTTGTTATTCTTCTCTTTGTTGTAGAGGCTCATGGCCTCACTTCCCTCCTCAGCTATGATAGCCTTTTCCATGAGTGCTGCAAAAGTATTGATATACAACATCGCCACCTTATTGTAGAGCCAGGGTTTTAAGCCCAGCTCAAACCTTCTTGCCTTCCTAGCCTCCGTCTCTTTAACCCATGTCTGGACTTCTATAAGGTCAGCTGATCCCCTGAATTTTGGTGGTCCTACTGCCTTGAAGTCTTTAAATTTTGCCAAGCGATTGTCTGGCTGGTTCCCTGCGGCTGGTATTCCCTGCTGCATAGCCTGAGCTACCATGTTCGCAAAGTTTTGCATCGGGTCTTGCTGTTGTCCCTCAGCATTGTTGACAGATTCTTCTACCCTTTGATTTCGAGTTCGACGTCTTGGCGGCATTGTCTGATTACATAAAATCATACATTTAACTTACATTCTAAGCCCTATCGCATAAGTTTAATATATTAAACTTGGTTCATTACTCAAATATAGATTAGTATTTATTAATTCCAACTACTTTACATAACGCAACACATACTGCTATCCCTACATAAGTTGGGATTTACAGCCTTGACTAATACAAAAGTTGGGAACATTACATTACACATGTACATTATCAAACATACATAATCGATTACTATTCCTACTTATTTTATAAGTCACGATCTTTTCTATTTCTTTTCCCCTTCTTGCTCGGAGCTGTGCATGGTATGTTGCTTGTGGCTCCTATCTGATCAATTTGGATTTTAAGCTTATCTTGTTCTTTCATTGTTTCTAGTAAGGCTTTTCACAACTGACTATTTAGTAGCTTTTATATTTTCCATAGCTTCTCCAGAGAAGAAACCTTATTCCTCAGATCATGCACTTCCGTTGATGCTTGATCAGCTTCAACTTTAGTGTCCGTATCACTATCTGTCAACTCTAACATCTCCGGATCTGGTACTACGTTTTCCAATACCACCACCTCATCCGAGTTGGTTTCATTGTGAGCCTCTATTTCAGCTATTGGCTTCGATATTAGCTCGGGTGTATGGATTTGATCCTCCTTCATGCTATAAGCATATAATAAGCCTTTTCCACCAGACATTTACACACATAAATTATCCTGATTAGCATATAGTATATAAACATAACAAACAATAGTTTTATAAAAGTTATCTTTTATTTTGTTTAACGATAAATTTATTTAATTCATCTCCTTTTAAACTCTATATGAGTTACTTATATTTTCAACGTTTCCTTCTGTCCTAAGGTTATAGCCTAAGGTCGATCCCACCTAAGGTTTCTAACCCTAAAGCTTTGATACCAACCTATGACGCCCCCAAATTCGGGTACTTGAAACCCGAAACTCGGTGCTTCACGATACCATTTCTATAAGCTGAATAATACTAATAATAATAACAATAATATAAAATTCTAACTTAATTTACATATGCATCAAAGTTTACTCCCAGGTACGAGACCTTTAAATATTCATTACATCATAGATAATAAGTAATATTGTCTTAATAAACTATAATTATTACACAACATATTAAAAATCTCAATCGAACAGCTTTCCTCTCCCCTTGTTCTTGCCTGAGCCTTCTAGTTGATCATACTTAACTGAAAACATTTAATTTAAGTAAGAGTGAGCATTTGAGTGCCCATCAAGTAACAACAATTATAAATATTAGCTGAAAGGGTTAAATGTTTACTTTATACTACCCTTCTATAATAAGTCAATAGTTGTGAAGTAATCTGAACCGACAATAATAACATAACAACTCTCTATCAAATTTTTGAAACTACGTAATGACTATAATTGGGTTTAAGGTGACATACTATGAACATTGTTTTCAATTTTCTAATAGGTTTGGCAGAACTTCATCCGTAAACCGTCATAACTTACGGGCACGGGGGTGATTAGCCCATTATATCCTATATTGATCAATACTACATGCAAGAACGATGTTATCGTTCACTCTGTCCACCTTGGGTGCATAAAATTTTTTTCCCCGTGTACGGGATGTTCATACTTGTCGGGGTTCCAAACCAAAAGTTTTATCTTGTTCAACAATAATCTATAATTCAACATATACATATACGGGTAATTAACAAAGGTGTATCAACATGTGATTAAATACGATGATTATCCAAGTGGGGACACTTGTATAACCATTTATAGAAATTAACAAACAGAATATATATCTGAATTACCATATACTAACATGTTGATAATCAATGAGCGTATATAGTATAGAGTTAATAATCTGTACAGTAATAATATAATTCAGAAACATTCTTACTCATGTCCATTGCATAAAGAAAATGCAAAGGTAGGATACATGCCTGAGCTGCTACTTACAATAACGCAACTTAGATTAATCTTTTATACAGCGACCTATCAGTAATAAGATCATTTGTTCGATTAGAATAATATATCGTAACACATAACACTGCTTATCGCAGTCACCACATTATCTAATCACATTATCACATATGTTTAACAACCAATGAATCACAAATAAACACTTATCAAGTCAAATTATCTAAGTTCAAATCAATTTTTGAAACATTTCGATGTACCGACTGCTTTATCGGGTAATTATCGAGTCTAAAACTCTATCCTGTAGTTCAATAACTGAAAATATCAGTCATATTATTTTTTAAAAGACTTATAATAATTTTTAAACATTTATTATAATTTATCTTGAATTTTCAAACATCGGAATCATTATTATTTAAATATTTACTAATACTGTTATCATTAATATTTAATTAATATTAAATTATTAATGAAACCATTGCCAAAATATTAAAGTTATTTATAATAACTCAAAATATTTTTAAAGTATTAATATTACCCTTAAATGATTTTTAAAATAATTAAAATCATTTTTAAATAATTATCATTAATATTAGAATATTAATTTATTATTTATCAAGATATTAAAAGTCATTGATTATAACTTAAAATATTTTTAATTCATTTATTTCCTTTTTAAATGATTTTTAATTCAATAAAACTATTTTAAAACTATTTATTTAATATAATTATTAAATAAAGTTAATATCATTAATATTTAATTATTAATAAAATTTACCTTTACATATCAAAAGTTATATTTTATAACTTAAAATATTTTTAAACTATTTATTTTCATTTAAAAATGATTTTTATAATATTAAAATCATTTTTAATTAATTTGTTTAATATAATTACTAAATAAATCTAATATCAATAATATTTAATAATTAATAAAAGTTATTTTAAAATATTAAAAGTTATGTTTTATAACTTAAAATATTATTAAATACCTTATTATTATTTAAAATGATTTTTAATACAATAAAATCATTTTTAATTAATTTATTTAATGCATTTATTAAATAATTTAAATACCAATAATATCTAAATAAATATTAATATTTATGAAAAAATATGTCAAATTATTAAAAGTTAATTTTTATAACTAAAAATAATTTTTAAAACTGATTTTATAATTTTTAGGAATTTATTTCTATTTTTAATGTATTTTTCAGAAATTATAAAACAAAAATAATTAAATCCGTCGCTAAAGGCTTTAGCGACAAATTCTGTCGCGATATGTGTTTTTGAGGCTCAAGAACACTGACAGTCAGTGCTAAAGGGTACCTCCTTTGACCTTGATTAATTCATTATGTGTAGTGTTTCTAGGCTAGCTATAACTTTGATCTTGTAGTATTGATGTAATACTAATAGTGTGAATCAACATCTGGCTCAGATCATAACGTATGAGCAAGATATAAATCTTTGAAATAACTATCAGACAAGTTCACCATGTTTCTGGGCTGCCTAGAATTTCTGGTCATTGCCGGTCAACGCCCTTTGTGGCCTTCTAATATGATATCTATTCAATGTTAAAGTTTTCTGCTCGTCGGGCTGTCTAGACAAACTATCATAGAACATGTTTCAATTCATGGTCAAGGCTAAACATAAATAATTAAAACGATCTAAGCTAGCAAACATGCTGCCAGTGCTGTTCTTCATTTCTGGGTACCCAGAAATGAAGAACAGATCGAGTGACCACTTTTAAGCATATGATGATCGTGAAATATTTTTGTGATCTAAGAGTTCCAGGTTGTAGAATACATGTAACTAAATAGATCTATTACAAAACATCACTAACACAACAACAAAACAAGAAGATATAATCTGGTCAAACTATGCCAGAGAAACTGTTCTTCGTGAATCTGGGTTTTTACCAGAATCTGGGCAAATTCTGGGCTTCAAGAACAGGCAGTCAATGCCAGTTAACCAACTTTGACCTTAAATAACTTTTAATCTACAACAGTTATGGCCCTGATTCAAGTTGCAAATTAAAGATCTTCTAACGGACTACAAGTACAAACTTTCAGAACACAAAAACACATAATAGATCAAGATTGATGGGGACTGACATTCACTGTCAGACCCTTATTTTTACAATTTCCATATTTTTGAAAAACTTAATTTTGAGCACTTTGATGTTATGGATCTAACAAATACCAACCCAGATCAACTATATGGACTACAAATAACATGTTTTAACAATAAATCATAACATCTAACACAAGACCAAAAGTCAAATTTCAAAATTAGGGTTTATCTCTTTATGATCAAATTCTGATTTCTATGTTTCTGATTTGATGTTAGTGTTCGTGGGGCTTGATTGGGGACTGATCTAGCAAGTAATTTCGGAGGTTTGGTCTTGAGAGAATATGGCTATGTGTTTGTGAACAATTTAGGCCAAAATGAGGATTTTCTCTCTCTTAAATTATGTAATGAATTGATACAATGAATTTGTAATGGCTGATGTGCTGTTAATCTAGCTACTAGGTTGATAGGGTAGGGTGGCTGCAGATTTGCAAAGATTTGTTAGCCAATAATTCAACTAATGGGACAAAAAGGGCACTTTGGTAATTTTGCTTATAATCTCAAGGGTATTCTTGTCCAAGGTGCTTGAATCTAGGGTTTAATCACTAGATTTTACATCTCAAAGTTTTCCAAATGATTTCTAGGGTTTAAAAAATTAAAATTAAAGTGTAATAAAATATTAATTAAAACACACTAATTTAAAATTAAGGGTTTTAATAGAAAATTAGGGTTTTTAAATTAGGGTTCCCAAATTAACAATCAGGGTTTTGTAATTATCCTTATAATTTACAAAAATAATAATTAGGGTTTCTAATTTTAACAAATTAGGGTTTTCAAATAATAATTAGGGTTTCTCCTAATTACAGAAATTCTATAATGCACAGTAAAATTCATATAACACAATTACTACATAGTCTCGAACTCATAACTGAGTTTAACAATTAGGGTTTAATAACATGATATAAGGGCCATGACATAATTTATCATAATTGACCCACCATTATCAGTCTACACATTTAAAGTACATATTTATAGCACTGAAAAATCAAAATATAATTAATATTATATTATTATTCTCATCCTTTAATCAAAAATCCAAATTTCGGGTTTGGATTCTATATCTGGTTTATCCTTCATATATAACTTCATTAATTAAGTTAAAATCATTAACTTAATAATCTGAACTAAAATTCATAAAATAAAATAATAATTATAATAATTCCAATAATCATTTCATATATTTTTTAAATAATACAAAAATCATATTTTCATGGAAAATAATTAATAAAGACATTTCTACTATAAAATTAATTATTATAAGAATATATTTTATAAAGATCAATAATTCTAAAATTAAATTATTTGAAATTATTCATGAAATAAATAAATTTTATTTATCACATAAATACATGCACATTACTTGACACTTATTCTCATCATTAAGATAAATAATAATAATAAAAAATTTATATGCAAATTATTTTATTTATTTTATATTAAAAATATCGGGTTATTACAGTGATTAGTAGACGAAAATTTCGAGGACAAAATTCTTAGAAGAAGGGGTGAATGTGACAACTCGAAAATTTATAAAATCTTGAATGATTAGAATAAAGGTTAAAGAATAAAACCTAGAAGAGAATTTGAGGATTTATTTAAAACTTTTAAGAAGAACCTATATGATTCTTAATTGAATAAGAATAAAAAAATATGGGTTACAAAATTCCAAAACCCTAGAAATGAATTTAATATGTACTTGAAGGGATATCAAGAATAAGGTATTACGATACCTATAAATTCGATGTGAACTAAATAGTCTAGGAAATGTTATATAAGTACATATGGAAATTTTATTAAGGAAATAAGATTTCACATGAAGAGATGCTATGAGGTTAAACGAAGATGAGTATATGTCTAAAAATATATATACTTAGTAAGGTGTTATATATATTTTAGCAAGAGGAATGATGAATTAAGCTAATGATATAACGATCAGGATAAAACTATGTTAGTAATTAACATAGTTTGACCGTTGGTCTTGACTGGCAAATAAGAATTTGCATAAGTATAAAGTCGTTAGTTAATACGATTAGTAATAAGAAGAGAGTAAATTAAAACTCAAAATTTAAGTTAGAGATAGAATTTTGAAGCACTAACTGCTCGGTTGCATCCGGAACGTCAAGTTTAGTCAGAATGGACAGTAAACACAAAATGTGTAAAGGTTGACTTTTGGTCAAAGTCAAAAGTTGACTTTGTAACGACCCCAAAATCCATACAATTTAAAATCTCAACTTCGGTCGTTAACCGTACATTAAATCTCTAATTTTACATCATTATTCGATATTAAAAACACTAAAATAGCAGAATATTTAAAACGATTATACATTTCCTTCTTTCTTGCCCTGAATCGCAACCTTTACACTACATCTCTTTGATTCAATCTTATATCATGAATCGTTACAACAAAATGACTATACAAAGTCTTACATCATAACTAAATATCCATATACATTGGATAGCTCAACTTACAACTTAACAACATATTACGTTCAAAATATGAAATACATTTCTCATAAAACATAAGTAATCTTCGTGAATATAGATCTCTATAACTCACTTAGCACATATCTTTACCTTAAAATCTTGACCTGCAAAAGTGGTTATTTTCAAGAGTGAGCTCGACAGCCCAACAAAGTCTAACAATTTTTATGCATCACATAACACATAATAACATGCTCGATATACATCTCATTAAAGTAACATGGCATACATGCTTTTAATTCACATAGCAAATATAAAGATTGAGTTCCTTGCTCAATCATCATTACTTAGCCAAAACAATGCAGTCATATATTGACTTTAACATTTCATGATTCAACATGCATAACATATCATGCAATTTAAAACAGTTCATCAAGTCCACGTAGAAAATAGGAATCGAAAGACTTGCCTTGATCATTATTTACCAATAATAGCTTAACAGCTTACAGTCATCTGCACTTCACGTGCCCTACACAATTATATAATCATACACATCAACTATTAGTCACATAACAATACATAAAAATTGTAATGTAAACTCTACTCCACATCTCATAATATTTCCTATTAATTAGCACATAATGGTCAATTAGATTGTGTTAACTTTGCGACTTATGACTCACTATATTTCTTCTTAGTCAAACTCGAAGTTCAAGTGCTTAAGTCTTGCTAGGACTACTTATTGGTTTTATATTAAACCCATTCCATATCTTATAATATCCATTTCAACGAAATTGAAACACTTTTTAAGTTCATTAACACTTGGCACGGCGTTTCGACGTTCAATCGTCACACGTCCGATTTGCCTCTCTTGTGTATGCTTGCTATGCTTCTATAACTTATCTAATACATTATTTATTAATGTTAAGCATCATTATATTTACTAACATACATGTTTTGTAACTTAGGACATCATCTTTTATCGTCAGGAGCACTACACATGCATATGTGCATGCCCGACGCCCTCCGATTGCCCCCAAAAACGCAACTGTCCTAAAGATGACCATTTTGACTACTGTTACAGACCTCAAATTAAAAAACTTAAAGCATGAAAGTTGTAGGTCTACTCGTCCTCGTTCCGGATCATCTTGAATTACCTCAATCGGAGTTCGTATAAGAAAGTTATGGCCATTTTACTAAAGGAGGTTAAAACTGTCCGAGTCAGACTACAAATCCGGCGCTGGGGCGCGAGGACTAAGCCAACTAGTGGCACTGGGGTGTGAGATTGGTGCTGGGGCGCGAATTTCAGCGCTGGGACGAGAACTTCTGGCGCTGGGGCACGAATTTTGGCGCCGGGGCGCGATTTTTAGCGTTGGGGCTTAAATTTTGGCACTGGGGCGCCGAAACTTGCAGAACCCAACCACGAAGAACAACACAAAGCTACTATCTTTATTTTTAACAGCAATTAATCCCAATTAACATGTACATCTTCACGTAATTTACACATAAACGCTAACAATCATTCATATACTAGTTACTAACCACTAAACAACGATTTCAGAAAACTTAGTTCTTTGAAAACACTGTTTTAAAACCAAAACTCCATAGTTGATATATTTTAACACAGTAAACACTGTAAATTCTAATAACAACCAATTTATTTACTTTAACTACAATTCTCAGAAATTTCTAACAAATGAATTAACATAATCATAGTTTAATCTCTCAATTAGTATAATTTAATTTTATTATCATACAAAATTTAACAATCATTATTCATATCTTTACTGTAAAACTATTTCCTTCTTGTAACCGTAAATTAGCATACAATCTTATATATACATCAAGCATACAATCATATATATACATATATACATGCTAGTTATTACCAAAACACATGATTTAGTAAAGCATAATTACAGATAATTTTTGTAAGGAACCTTATATTACAGTCAAATTCACATATACATAGAGACTTTAGGCACAATTACGTAAAACATATATACGTATAAAGGTTATGCCACATACCTTATAATTGCTCAGTAATCCTTGCTAACACCACTGAAATTGTTTGAAAACCTCATGTACACTCATAATTTCTCTGATAATTCTCTCCCAAAACTTTCTGACCAAAATCTCTACTCTTCAAACCTTTCTATTTTCTTCTCTTATCTTAGACTTACGTTAAGTCCAAATGCAGTTTACGTAAAAATCAAAGCCAACCACGATTTACAAACATCTAAAAAAACTGACGTTACTAATAACCTTATTAATTCAGCCGTTACCAAAAATTACTATATATATTTATATATTTTTTTAATTTATATTATTAATAAATCACATTTAAAAAGTCCAAAAGTCATAGGGCTTTGTTTGACAAAATAAATTAAAACTACTTTAATTTATTTTAAAAATCACTTATAATATAGTTATTTATCACACTTCTAATTAATTAAGTTTTCATACTTAATTTAATTAATTCTAATAACAATTCATTGCATAATATAATAATTTATTTAATCATTATAAACTCTCTAACTTAATTATTGAATTAAATTAGATTACTATTTCAAAATAATTACTTTCCTTAACTCATTAATTATTTATTAAACAAATAAATAATCAAATCACATCAAATCAATTAAACAAATACTTATTCAACGATAAACACAACCATTAAATACTTATATAATTTAATAAATATTTAAATATTATAATTAAAAATCTGGATTGTTACATCATTCCCTTCTTACAAGGATTCTGTCATCAGAATCACAACTCAAACCACTCATTCGTTACAATCTTCCCCACTTACAAAGATTATGTCCCCAGAATCGAAGACAGAAATTAAATAATTAACTCAGAGTAATCTTTCATCATTTTATCTAAATATAGATTTTATATTTCCTACTACATTCATTACTTTAACAAATTCTAGGTTTCATTTCATAACTTTCACTTGAACTCAATTATATTCTGAATATTCTTAACCCATTCATTTCCTTTTCTAAGGATCGCTATCATAAACACTCGGGATATTACATTCACCCTTTCTTCTAAGAATTTCGTCCTCGAAATTTTATTTATTAATTTTTATTCATTCATTCTATCAAAGTAGATTTTACGTCACTACTTCATTCATTCATTGGTTTCTATAACCACTTTCTTTACACAAAGATCATTCTACAATTATTAACTTTTCTATTAAAAGTTTCACATTATTCTTTGATAATTCATATCCTTCTCACTTCAAAATCTTTTTTCTCACTTATTCAACATACTCATCATCCAGTGTTGCATTCTACGACTTACTTCTTTCTAAGGAATATTTTTCTTTTTCACTTCCATCTTGCAGAATAACAAGAATATTCCACAATTGTTCAATAATTGGGAAGTAGTTTGAATAACTCAGGAATTTAAAAGATTCCAAATCATGCTGAGGGTCATAAGACCACGAACTATGTTCACAGTTGCAAGTAATCTTTCAACTTCAACTTTAACAGTCATAAGACTATAAGGACCCCCGTACTTAAGGTGTTAAGCCCTTCGTACGATGTATTATGCACAAATATTTAAACGCTATGAGTATGTCCATAGTTATAAGTAATCTTTCAACTTAAACTTTAACAGTCATAAGACTATAGGGACTCCTCGTACTTAGGGTGATCAGCCCTTCGTACAATGTATTGTGCACAAACATCTCAACGCCTCCGCGTAATCCCCTATAAAAGGGTTGTTCATCTCAGCTTTTCAACATCTGAATCCGCACCAAAATAATTTGGTTTGGCATAACTTCTCAAGAAACGCATGCATCTCATGAACATCTTTCAATATTTGTCTAGCTAAATCAAATAGCATAGACCTCTACAACAATTCGAACATCAATCAAAATATACATATACATACATACATATGTATTCTCATATCTTAAAGAAATCTCAAAAATCTTTTTATGACGTCATGATACCGCACTGTATTTACAGTCCGTTGAGGATTCCGTCATTTGGTGATTTTATCATACTACATCATACTATAGTGGGTTGACGATCCTTAGATCACATCCAACACTAGGTAATACTGCATTGATGACTCTATCATTTTTATCATCTTTGCACCAGGTTACATGATGCATTAATGATATAAAATACATTTTGATATATTGTAAATCATTTTTGTCTAGCCGAAGCAATTAGCATAGACATACGAATAACAGTATTGTTGTTAAAACTCATTGGTTCCATCATTTGATCTAATATTTTTCAAGAAAATAAAAGTGTAAACATCAGCACGAAGTCAATAAATTTCGAAAGTCTAGCATAGCTAGTAGATTTAGAATACCTATGCTTCCTCCATCAACTCCACTTTCTATAATGATCCATTGCTTAATAGGTCTATCTATTCATATCATCCTCAATACTCCATTTACACTTATCTATACCCAGTTCGTCAACTTACCACACGTTATGAGTTCAGGAACTTGCCACAATCATATGAGTTTAAGAACTTATCCTAGTCAGACCATAGGCGTCCATTCGCTGAGGGGTTCAAAAAACATACCATATAATTATGAGTCACGAACCTACCATAAGTATGAGTTTTAAGAACTCGCACTTAACCTTATAATATTATCTAACTATACTCTACTTATCTGTTATACACATGAGAAAAGAATCACCTTCTCAACAGGCATATAGCAAATAGCGCGACACAAACATTCCAATGATTATCAATGTGATAAATTGAGTACAAGCACAAAACCCTCGCCCATACAAAGGTATTTATAACTCAGCCACCACCTGAGTCCTCAATTGAAATCCCACCTAACTCTATCTTACTCTTAACTTGCTCTTTGCTCGATACGAATTCCTCGTATCACATTATCTCTAACTCCTCGCGAGTTATCTCGTACTTTTTCATAGTACACCACCTTCACAGCATTAAGCTATAATTATTCAAACATTACATACCATCTTTCAGATCACTTAAACAGACCATGTCATGATCTTATTCTATAATCATCTCCCTTAAAATTCTTTTCTTAACTCGTGATCGTTTTGTTTTACGATTCTCATTCTTTCCTTTTTTTCATCATTTACGATATTATTTGTTATCTTGGCTTTTTGAGTTAGGAAACTACCATTTCTTATCTTTATATCTCTTCAAGATTCTTCTTTGAATCTTCTTGTTTATAAAAATAATTCTTCATTTAAGAATTTCTAACTTCATTTACATAGCTCAATATTTCATTCGAGTTCTACACTTTCAGCATACGTGTCTATTTCTACGCTTGGTACACCTCAAGTCTCTAACAGTTTCAATATGGTACGCTGAGTGGTTTCCCACAAACAACCAACAAACTAGGTTCCGAGTTGCTAGTTCGTATATATCTCCGCTCTATGAAAGAATCGTTTAGCCCAGATACCATACATCAACTACTAAAGAGTACAATTGCACCATACTTAGATATAACTCTCTTTTCTTAACTTCTTTATCATTCTCTTTTTATAGACATTGTCTATTTATTATCACCTTACATCCTTATTATTGGAGTTGGGTAACCCCACATTCATATTCCTGATAACTCTGCGAGATTCTTCTTTGAATCCTTTCACGCAAGTTTAAATCCCCTCTTTATAAATTGCTTAAATTACTTCTTATTATTCAAACTCTATTTGAGCTTATTCTTTCATTATAGTCTACGGTACTCCTACCCACGGTTTATAACCCACAGCTTTGATACCAACTGTAGCGACCCCAAAATCCATACAATTTAAAATCTCAACTTCGGTCGTTAACCATACATTAAATCTCTAATTTTACATCATTATTCGATATTAAAAACACTAAAATAGCAGAATATTTAAAACGTTTATACATTTCCTTCTTTCTTGCCCTGAATCGCAACCTTTACACTACATCTCTTTGATTCAATCTTATATCATGAATCGTTACAACAAAATGACTATACAAAGTCTTACATCATAACTAAATATCCATATACATTGGATAGCTCAACTTACAACTTAACAACATATTACGTTCAAAATATGAAATACATTTCTCATAAAACATAAGTAATCTTCGTGAATATAGATCTCTATAACTCACTTAGCACATATATTTACCTTAAAATCTTGACCTGCAAAAGTGGTTATTTTTAAGAGTGAGCTCGACAGCCCAACAAAGTCTAACAGTTTTTATGCATCACATAACACATAATAACATGCTCGATATACATCTCATTAAAGTAACATGGCATACATGCTTTTAATTCACATAGCAAATATAAAGATTGAGTTCCTTGTTCAATCATCATTACTTAGCCAAAACAATGCAGTCATATATTGACTTTAACATTTCATGATTCAACATGCATAACATATCATGCAATTTAAAACAGTTCATCAAGTCCACGTAGAAAATAGGAATCGAAAGACTTGCCTTGATCGTTATTTACCAATAATAGCTTAACAGCTTACAGTCATCTGCACTTCATGTGCCCTACACAATTATATAATCATACATATCAACTATTAGTCACATAACAACACATAGAAATTATAATGTAAACTCTACTCCACATCTCATAATATTTCCTATTAATTAACACATAATGGTCAATTAGATTGTGTTAACTTTGCGACTTATGACTCACTATATTTCTTCTTAGTCAAACTCGAAGTTTAAGTGCTTAAGTCTTGCTAGGACTACTTATTGGTTTTATATTAAACCCATTCCATATCTTATAATATCCATTTCAACGGAATTGAAACACTTTTTAAGTTCATTAACACTTGGCACGGCGTTTCGACGTTCAATCGTCACACGTCCGATTTGCCTCTCTTGTGTATGCTTGCTATGCTTCTATAACTTATCTAATACATTATTTATTAATGTTAAGCATCATTATATTTACTAACATACATGTTTTGTAACTTAGGACATCATCTTTTATCGTCAGGAGCACTACACATGCATATGTGCATGCCCGACGCCCTCCGATTGCCCCCAAAAACGCAACTGTCCTAAAGATGACCATTTTGACTACTGTTACAGACCTCAAATTAAAAAACTTAAAGCATGAAAGTTGTAGGTCTACTCGTCCTCGTTCCGGATCATCTTGAATTACCTCAATCGGAGTTCGTATAAGAAAGTTATGGCCATTTTACTAAAGGAGGTTAAAACTGTCCGAGTCAGACTACAAATCCGGCGCTGGGGCGCGAGGACTAAGCCAACTAGTGGCACTGGGGTGTGAGATTGGTGCTGGGGCGCGAATTTCAGCGCTGGGACGAGAACTTCTGGCGCTGGGGCGCGAATTTTGGCGCCGGGGCTCAAATTTTGGCGCTGGGGCGCCGAAACTTGCAGAACCCAACCACGAAGAACAACACAAAGCTACTGTCTTTATTTTTAACAGCAATTAACCCCAATTAACATGTATATCTTCACGTAATTTACACAAACGCTAACAATCATTTATATACTAGTTACTAACCACTAAACAACGATTTCAGAAAACTTAGTTCTTTGAAAACACTGTTTTAAAACCAAAACTCCATAGTTGATATATTTTAACACAGTAAACACTGTAAATTCTAATAACAACCAATTTATTTACTTTAACTACAATTCTCAGAAATTTCTAACAAATGAATTAACATAATCATAGTTTAATCTCTCAATTAGTATAATCTAATTTTATTATCATACAAAATTTAACAATCATTGTTCATATCTTTACTGTAAAACTATTTCCTTCTTGTAACCGTAAATTAGCATACAATCTTATATATACATCAAGCATACAATCATATATATACATATATACATGCTAGTTATTACCAAAACACATGATTTAGTAAAGCATAATTACAGATAATTTTTGTAAAGAACCTTATATTACAGTCAAATTCACATATACATAGAGACTTTAGGCACAATTACGTAAAACATATATACGTATAAAGGTTATTCCACATACCTTATAATTGCTCAGTAATCCTTGCTAACACCACCGAAATTATTTGAAAACCTCATGTACACTCATAATTTCTCTGATAATTCTCTCCCAAAACTTTCTGACCAAAATCTCTACTCTTCAAACCTTTCTCTTTTCTTCTCTTATCTTAGACTTACGTTAAGTCCAAATGCAGTTTACGTAAAAATCAAAGCCAACTACGATTTACAAACATCTAAAAAAACTAACGTTACTAATAACCTTATTAATTCAGCCGTTACCAAAAATTACTATATATATTTATATATTTTTTTTAATTTATATTATTAATAAATCACATTTAAAAAGTCCAAAAGTCATAGGGCTTTGTTTGACAAAATAAATTAAAACTACTTTAATTTATTTTAAAAATCACTTATAATATAGTTATTTATCACACTTCTAATTAATTAAGTTTTCATACTTAATTTAATTAATTCTAATAACAATTCATTGCATAATATAATAATTTATTTAATCATTATAAACTCTCTAACTTAATTATTGAATTAAATTAGATTACTATTTCAAAATAATTAATTTCCTTAACTCATTAATTATTTATTAAACAAATAAATAATCAAATCACATCAAATCAATTAAACAAATACTTATTCAACGATAAACACAACCATTAAATACGTATATAATTTAATAAATATTTAAATATTATAATTAAAAATCTGGATTGTTACAGACTTTTTACGGAGAAAAGTCAAAATTAGTGTGAGAAGTGAAATATGTTATGATTATGTGAATTATGTGTGTGATTAGATAAATATACATTATATAATGTGTATACATTTATTTTGTATGTAAAAGTGACTTAAGAATTAAGTTATGTAACCTAATATATATATATTACGTGTGATAATTAAATAACCTAAGAGGTTATAATATGATAGAATATTAGTATATAAATATATATACTAATTTTAAGATATTTATTTTATACATCTCAATTAATTAATTTTATAACCTAATTATATCAAATCTAATTCGGTTAAGGAAATAAACGTGTATGAGTAAGTATTTATGTTATAATTGAGGAAATGAAAACCAATGGTAATATTAAGATTATTGGAATATGTTATTTGTTGTAGCCAAACATTTTAATTTAGAAGCCCAAAAGAATTAATTGGGAGCCCAAAACTTAGCCCAATGGAAGAGGGACTTGTTAGTCATTTGATTGAAGTAATATTGGTAAATAAAAGTAAAGCAAATTTGGATATTTAAAAGGGGGGAGTATCCGGCCATGTAATGGCAAAGTGGAGCATGTGACTTTCTCCATTAGTTACTTGTTTTAGTTGCTAAAGTGATTCACGCACTCCTACCAACTCCTCCTATGTGTCCTCATTTTATTTAGCCAACACTTTGGCATTTCTTCCAAGTAAAGCATTGGTGGTTTAATGAGAGAGAGAGAACTTGGAAGAGTAAGTAAACTTTACTTTTCATTTCCAAGTTAGCTAGCAAAAGAAAGATATGGGAGAGAGAGAGCCGTATAGCTTGGTAGAGCAGGAGAGAGAGAATTTTCTTCAAATTCTCCTAGCTCCATAGCCGTCTTGGGAAAGAAGAAGAAGAAAGGGAGCATGAAAGTCAAATGTATAAATACCTTTTATTATGTATTTTTGATTACTCTTAATCAAACCTTGAATCTATAGTTATAAACTCAAAAACTATGTATATACATGTTAATGAGTTTTTCATGTTTAGATATACCCATATTGGGTGTTATTTTATTTGGAAATCAAAAGAAAAGAAAAGTGATTTTTCAAGTTATTAAACCATAAAATTTCTATGTACTTTGGATTTTTACCATTTTTGATCTACACCTTCTTTTTGCGATCCGTCAAAGAGAGGTGCTATATATGTATGTTAGCTACTAAACCCAAGTGGTAGCACTCAAAAATGTTGAGTACACAGTCCATAGTGATTGATTTAGCAAAATTAGTTTTGTGTCTTTTAAGGAAAAACAGACTGTTTTGGACAGTTAAGGGTAGGGGCAGTTTCGTCATTTTTCTGACATTCAAAAATTCTAAAAATATTTGGGAGGATACTATGGTAAGTTTTCTAATATCTCCAAGTGGAATCACTAAAAAAGGAGTTGTAGATTTCCGTATGGAATATTTTTAACAAAGCACGAAAAACTGTAAAATGACAAAACGCTACTGCCCAAAATTTTAAAAGGGCATTTTTGGCCACTTAATTTGTGAGAAAAATTACGGCCTTTTGGGACATGAAAATATATGGTATTAAGTACCTCATGTCCAAAAATGAGCTCATTCCGATATAAAACGACCAAGTTATGGTCATTTCAATTTTTGTGATTTTCTGACAAAAAACGGCTATAACCGGAGTTCTATAACTCCGATGGCCACAAAATTTAAACTGGAGTGTCACGTTAACACGTATAAGATTGTGTCAAAAGATGGGAATTTTTGGAGTTGAGCATGATATGGCTAATTTCTTAAGCTATGCAATAAAAATGATTTTTGAAAAATACCAAAGGAAGTTGGAAAGTTATGAAAAAATATTTTTTGTGTATGAAATATATGTATATGTGTTTGGACAAATGATAGAAAAATAATAAGCTGATTTGATATTTTCGTGAAAAGGATATGGAATCCAGCTTGCTGGATTGAAGAATCTGATGAATCCAGCTTGCTGGATTGAAAAACAGTTTACTGAATTAAAAATTTGTTGAATCCAGCTTGCTGGATTGCAATCTAGTTGCTGGATTTGGAATCCAGTTTGCTGGATTGCAGTTGAGTTTGTGGATTGACCAGCCAGGTTGCTGAATTTGGAATCTAGATTGCTGGATTTGGAATCCAGGTTGCTGGTTTGGTATTTGACTTAGTAGAGTTTAAAGAAGAACTTATAATATATAAGATTAGAGTGTTAAATCATAATGAATATGATATAGTGATTAAAGAATTATCAAAGGATGATAATAATGCTAATGTTGTGATTACGTGTTAGATAATTGATTGATAAAGTAGTGGTATTATGATACAAAGTATGATATGCTGATTAAAAGACCAATCTTATTAATGATAGGTCTTACAAAAGAAGTTAACTTAAATTGTGTAGCAGTAGTCAACGAATCAGGCAAGTTTCCTAACTCAACTTGAGTTGTATGTTCAAAGCATGTTAGTGAATAATTATTGTTGATTATTCACTTCTATACTGGTTATTGATTCGCACATTGTGCATGTCGAAAATGTTCATCAGGTATGAAAGGTTGATTACCTTCATTACCATTTGGTTCAGTTAATCTGTTCATGTTTATGTTTGACCATTCATTTTTATTGACTTGGTCGTTCAGTTAAGAAAATTTGTTCATGCTCTTTCACAATGTTTATATTGTTGAAAGTTAGCTAGCTTATTGTTCAATTCTTTCAATCATGATATATCCTCAAATAAATTTAAACTTGCTAGGCAAATCTGTTGCTCACCCTTGCTAGATCATGATAAAAAATTTAGATTAAGATGAAAGCTCGAGTAAAGACAGAAGCAAAGACAAAGTGCAAGATTAAAATATGGTGCAGTTAAATGTAGTAAATTTTTCGACGAAAATAACATTGTAAACCTTTTTAGATATTGAAGGTATGTATTTAGTTAAGGTTGTAGACCTTGGGAATGATGTTTAAAAGTTTAATGTATAAACAATTTATGTTTATATCTTTCGCAATAGTTATAAAAATGATGTACCAGATCTTAGGTAAAAAGTACCCGGATTTGGGGATGTTATACAATCCCAGCGCGGTCGCGCCATAGACCAGTCTTGAATTCCATTTTTGTTGCTTTCTGGTATTCCAAGCATGTTAGTTTGACTTAACTAAGTATGTAAAGGGACCTAACATGTAATTTAAAGTTGCTTTGCAATAATGAGTTGTATTAGTTGGATTATAATGATTTTAAAATAGAAAACTTGAAGTTTTGTAAAGCAAAACATGATGGACCTTATATCGTTTAAGTTCTGACCTTTCAAGCATGTATGCTAGGGTATCTTATTCTTCTAGACATGACGGATATGATCACCATCTAGCTAAGCATGATTTAAACTTTTCAAGCATGGTTTATGATGAGATTTCAAGTGTTAAACTATTCAACCTTGGTGTATATGAGTAGAATACATATGAGCATGCATATATGGCTTAGTTAAATGTACAAATGAGTATAAGTTATGATTCAAAGTTACTTTGTATACTAATTGGGTTTAGCATGATTTTTTAAAAGAAAACTTAAAGTTTTGAAAATGAAACTTGACGAACCTTATGTCTTTAAAGTTCCGACGTTGGGAACATGTGAATGTGGCCAAGTTAGGTGTGTGGATGAGTAAGGAATGTAATTTCAAGATACACTGCTTAGTATGTACTTTAAAGAGAAATTTAAAAGTTTTAGAAACTATCTTGATGAGCATTGTATTAAATGCAATATAAACTTATGAATAAGCATGATAGTACTTGTGATGTCCTTAAGCATTATTGCTATGTGCATCCAATTAATTAAGTATGAAAGTTATTCAAGCATGTTGAAGGAAAGGACTATACTAATTGTGTGTAAATGAGTTTGATACACAAAAGCATGCGTATCAAGGATTGTTTAGTATCGTTATGTGACTAAATGGTTAACATAGCGAGTCTTTTATTGAATAAACCTATTTAGGATTGATTGAAGAGTTTTAAAAGGAAGTTGTATGCGTTTATATCAAATTTTGTTTTGGATACATTAGAAGATGTTCAATTTGGTCGATAGTCTATTGAACATAATAATCTTAGTTGAGCAAAGGAATGCAAAAGAAACTAAAAGTTTTAGAAGTTAACATCAACGTTAACAAGTGTGGGAAACCAAATTTGCTTTCAACCATATCTTTATGTGTTAATACTGTGTTCAAAAATATTAAGGTGTTAGCAAGAGAACTAGATTTTGAAAATGTTAGTTCTGATTTTGGCAGGGAGTAGCGCGGCCGCACCACTCCTAAGCTTATACTCAGCGCGGTCGCGCCGTGCTACAGAGTGGTCAAGAGCAGTTTGTTCACTGTCTCAAATTTTGAGCATGTCTATATATATATATATATATATATATATATACTTTAAAGACTATACAAGATGAACTAAGATTGTTTCGAAAGGATAAGCATTAGCGTATAATGAGCTAACAACATAGCTATCCTAAACGTATATTGGAGAAGTGAAATGAAACAATATTTGTTCTTATATTAAAAGCGTATGAAATGTATGAGTGATGAATATGAATCCATTATTATATAATTATGTAGGAATACACGCAGTGCAGATAAGCTTTAAGCAGTTAAGTTGTAAGACCCCAACTTATTAATGAATAAAAGCAAATTTTCTCTAAATATTATTGTGAATAATAAGGGGCTAATTTGATATAATACTTTGGTTATGGGTGAAATGTGCAAATTTTGCAAAATAAGCAAGTGGTTATAAAATATTCATTTTGTCGGGGAATATTCGTTTGGTCGTGGAATATTCTTGCTGTCGGGGAATATTCGTACGACGGCGCAGCCTTGTGTGGGCCCCATAACGGAAAGCGATTGGATGAAGAAAACGACAAGTATAAATAACGGCGTAGTTGTTACCGTTAATACTGTTAGAATACCCGGTGGTTAAAATACAGTAGCACGCGGTATTGCACCAATTATTGATTCTTACGTAAGAAGGCACTACTCAATAATTGTTACAGTAGTTATTGTTCAATATTTTATTTTATTGATTTAATAATTGTTGCATTGATATTTTATATTATTGTTGTTTCAATAATTGTTGCTGCACAGTATTTTCCATTATCAGATCAATAATTCATATTATTTGAATAATATTATTAGATAATATTATTGGCAATGTCTAGAAAGTTCTGTCTAAGGAGAGGTTTGGTCATCTAATTGCGCGCCAGTAAGGAGAAATTCTTATTGGAAAGCCCCCTCTTTCCTGGGAATGGCCTGGTTGTCATAAATGTGATTCTGTAATATTATTTGTGAATAATTAATTATTGATTCATATGATAAGGAAATATTTATTTTATGAGGATATAAATGAGGGATATATTTTTGTGGTTAAAAATGAAGGAGTTAATGTTGAGGTGTTTTATCAGTATTTTTATCGGAATGGAGATATTAAAAATCAAATCAGGGTTTTTGAGAAATATTGCGGATGTTATAATTTTTAATCCGACCGTTGGATCATGGTAATTTTTGGATATGTTATACATATATAAGTTGAGTATATGTCCACAAATTTTGAACCGTTGAAAATGAACGTATGATTTATTATGAATTTTACGAGATGACTGGTTCAGAAATTGTTGAATTTTCGGAGTTTATCATTTTGATGGAAAATTCTAGAATTGGTGGGCCCCACTTGTGGTTGGTAAAGAAATGTGCTGAATTATATTTCAAATGTGGTGGGTGGGAATAGTAGCAGGTAAAGCCATCAGGTTGCAGGTCAAGCCTACTAAAATTTTCCTATAAATAGAGGGCTAAGTTAGAATTGAAAATCACACCAGAAACAAGTTTTCTCTCTTTCTCTCTCTAGATTATTGAGTGTATTTTGTGAGTATTTAGATACTTTGAGAGTTTCTATTCATCAGAGCAAGTTTCTTTCAGCCTTATACCGGTATTCCGACCAGAAGTACTGATATCTTGAGGTAAGGGATATTATTTTCTTCTTAAATGATATTATTTTCTTCAATATCATTATGCTGAAATGTTGATATGAGTTTTTATCAAATTTGGAACTTTTTGTGTCGGGGTTACTATTCATGTATACGGCACTATTCACGTATACGGCACTATTCACGAATACGGCACTATTCACCGAAAAATAAAATTTTTCCTTTTTGTCCAAGATGTCTATTATGGTTACTATCTTTGATTGTATCCATGTTTTGATCTTTATTTTTTAATTCTGCTTCACAATTGATTATTATGAAGTATTATTGATCTTGGATAAACTGTTATACGAGTCCCTACTATTTGTCCTTCTGTCTCATTGGATTCGTCTTTTTTAAGATATTTTTCATCATCCTCAGTCTTAAATGATGATATTACTGAATATCTTTGGCCTGTAGTGCAAAGATGCATGATTACTTGATGAATATCTTTGGCCTGTAGTGCAAAGATGAACAGGTGTTGAGATGAACATGACTGACAGGTGATACAAATGAATATCTTTGGCCTGTAGTGCAAAGATGAATATTTGGATAAAGATGATTATTAATTTATGTTACAGGGATAAAATATTGATGATGGACTTTTAAATCTTAGAAGATAGTAGAATTCTTTCTCTACTTGACTCTTCTAATGGTTTGTTGTTTCCGCTGCAGTTGTTGATCTAAAACTTGTTGTCGATTATATTCTATCAGATTTTTCCCTGTTGAAGACTAACGATAATTTGTTTGTATATTATCTTAGTCATAATATTCTTTACTGGGCTAGTTGAGCTCACCCTTTTCCTTTTTGTTCCATTTTTCTTCTCAGGAGGTGAGAACATAGCAGGATCTAGTCGGGGTATGGAGTGATGGTTCTAGAAAGATGTTTTAGCAGTCCTCACTATTTCTGTAAAATAGTGTTTGAATAATTGTAATGAGGATTTATTTGAGTGTGGATATTGTCTAGAAGACAATATTGGTATTTAAACTCACAGTATGTGTTGTCGTATTTTGCACGACAATTGTATTATTGAAGTTGTAGTTTGTTTTCTGTACCATGTATTTGGCGACTCAGAATGGGTGTTGTATACCTATTTTGGGGGCGTCACATAAGTCGTAGTTGATAAACTATGAATCAAGTAAGTCTTTCAGTTCCTATTTGATATATGAATTCGATAACTATTAGTTTGCAGAGTTATCCAGGTTTGCACCTCATTTGGTCGAAAATGAGGAACGAATGACAAGGATGTTTCTGAGAGGTCTAAAACCCGAGATTCGACAATATCTTATCTCTCATAAATTTTTTTTATATTCAGATGTTTTAAATAGGGCTCAATTATTAGAGCGAGATAATGAGTATGTGCAACCGAGGGACCACAACCAGGGTCATACCGGTGGCGGCAGTCATCGAAGCAATGAAAACCAGCAGGGAGGAAAGCATTCGGACAAAAGCGGTAACCACTCTGGTGGTAATCGTGGTCGTGATAATAGAAGGAGCGAGTCGGGAGGAGATTTCAAGAAGAGAAGGTACAACAATGATAATGTGAAGACGTCAGCACAAACATCAACTGTTTCTAGGGGAGGAGAACGACCACCGGTCGTATGTTACAAATGTGGGAAAGAGGGACATATCAGCCCAAACTGCCCACAACAATCCAAGGTATGTTATAACTGTGGAAAGGAGGGTCATATAGCTCGAGAGTGTTCTGTAGCAAAACCAAGTTCAGCGGGGATGGTGACTCCAAAAGCTGTCCCGGATAAGTCGAAATCAGCGGTTCCTGGAAGGGCGTTTGTCGTTACTGGCCAAAACGCGAGAAACCCGAACGAGGTGATCACGGGTAAGCTAATCTTGATTTCTTGCGAAGTTTATACTTTACTAGATACCGGTTCTACCCATTCTTTTATCTCTCCTGCTTGTGCTTGACTCCGGAGAAATTGGACTTTGACTTATCTGTTGAAACTCCGTTAGGTCCACTGTTTATAAATCTTGCATGATCCAAGTTGGCACTATCACATTACCTGTTGATCTTATCTCTTTAAAGATACTTGCTTTTGATGTGATTTTAGGAATTGATTGGTTAACTACTCATCATGCCAAAATTGATTGCTTTCGTAAGGTTGTTAGTTTTCATATTCCTAAGCAACCTGTTATTCGAATTCAAGCAACCAAACCATTGAAGTCAAACTCTTTCATATCAAGCCGTAAAGTCATCCGTTTATTGAAAAACGGATGTCAAGCTTACTTAGCTATGTCATGGACTTGAACAAAAATACGTCAGATTTGAGTGATATTTCTGTTGTTTGTTTTCTGACGTATTTCCTGAAGAATTTCTTGGCCTACGCGTGATATTGAAATTTGTATCATCTTTGAATCTGGTACAAAACTCACTTCTCAAATCTCATATCGAATGGCTCCTATTGAACTTCAGGAGTTAAAAACCCAACTATAGAAGTTGATAACCGAGCCTCTATCTGGTGATTTTCTTTGTGGAATGCACCAAAGCCAGACTCTCCGTAGGGGACGCCATATTCTTGCGGTAGTAAACTGATAGGTGTCATTGTGACGTGCTATCCAAGGTTGGATTATGAGTCACAGTTGAGAGCAACCTAAGTTAGTAATCGAAATACGTAGCTTTTTAGGCTTAGTTGGTTATTATCGGAGATTCGTTGAAGGATATTCTCGAATCGCTATTCCATTAACGCAGTTGACTCGGAAAGATACAAAATTTGTATGGAGTGA
Organism: Panax notoginseng; assembly: GCA_016801055.1. Taxonomy (NCBI): domain Eukaryota; kingdom Viridiplantae; phylum Streptophyta; class Magnoliopsida; order Apiales; family Araliaceae; genus Panax; species Panax notoginseng. The sequence goes on along the minus strand of CM029020.1, from coordinate 128,453,570 downwards.
GGAATGCGAGAAGAGTTTCCAAGAACTCAAGAGGAGACTCATTTCGGCACCTGTTCTGACAAGACCATCTGGTTCGGATGGATTTGTTATCTACAGCGATGCTTCAGGCAAAGGGTTAGGATGTGTTCTCATGCAACATGGGAAAGTCATAGCCTATGCCTCACGACAACTCAAAGAATATGAGAGGAATTATCCTACTCATGATTTGGAGTTGGCAGCAGTCGTTTTTGCGTTGAAGATCTGGAGACACTACCTGTATGGGGAGAAAGTGGAGATCTATACAGATCATAAAAGCCTCAAATATTTCTTCACCCAAAAGGAACTCAACATGCGGCAGCGACGTTGGCTCGAGCTGTTGAAAGATTACGATCATACCATCCAATATCATCCTGGAAAAGCAAACGTAGTAGCTGACGCATTGAGTAGAAGATCATATGCGGGTACGAGTGCAATGTTGTTAATACAAAGGCCCATTTTGTGTGACTTGCAAAGGATGGAGATAGAGATGAAGGCTCCAAGTACCCACATGATGATATCAAATATACGAGTAGAACCGACTTTAATCGATAAAGTTAAAGCTGCTCAAGCTACGGACATGGAGCTGATGCGTATGAAGAAGAAAGTGCAAGAAGGTGCTATTCTAGAAGCAAGAATCGATGAAGAAGGAATACTTCGAGTCAACTCCAGACTTTGTGTTCCTAACGATTTTGACTTGAAGCATAGAATAATGATGGAGGCACACAACACACCATTTGCAATCCATCCTGGGAGTACCAAAATGTATCACGATCTTCGACATACATTTTGGTGGAGCAATATGAAAAGAGAGATCGCGGAGTTTATCTCGAGGTGTTTAACTTGTCAACGTGTAAAGGCGGAGCATCAAGTGCCAAAGGGTCCATTGCAACCACTTGAGATCCCGAAATGGAAGTGGGAACACATTACTATGGATTTTGTTACGGGTCTTCCCAAGGTTTCTCAAGGCATAGATGCGATTTGGGTTATTGTTGATAGATTAACCAAATCCGCTCATTTCTTGCCGATACGTGAGACTTATTCCCTTGAACGTCTTGCTAGTATGTACGTGAACGAGATTGTGAGATTGCATGGCATGCCAGTATCCATAGTTTCGGATCGTGACCCAAGATTCACTTCACGATTTTGGGTTAGCTTGCAGAAAGCTATAGGCACGGATTTACGATTCAGTTCGGCATACCATCCTCAAACGGACGGACAATCAGAGAGGACTATTCAAACTCTTGAAGATCTATTAAGACTTTGTGTCCTAGATCTCAAAGGGAGTTGGGATAAGTACCTACCATTGGTGGAATTCTCCTACAACAACAGTTATCAGGCGAGCATAGGTGTGGCTCCATTCGAGGCGTTGTATGGAAGAAAATGTCGTTCTCCAGTATGCTGGGACGAGGTGGGTGAAGCAACATTATTGGGACCAGAGTTGGTACGCATTACTACAGAGAAGATCCAAACGATTCGACAACGAATACAAACGGCACAGGATCGACAAAAGAGTTATGCGGATCTTCATCGGAAGGACGTGGAATTTAATATTGGGGATCATGTATTATTACGTGTTGCACCATGGAAGGGAGTTACAAGATTTGGGAAGAGAGGAAAGCTCAATCCAAGATTTGTTGGTCCATTTGAGATTCTTGAGCGAATAGGAAATGTGGCATATAGACTCGCATTACCTCCAAGCATGTCTCGTGTTCATAATGTTTTTCACATATCTATGCTTCGTAAATATGTTAAAGACCCGAACCACATTATTGAGTTAGAACCAGACGAGATAGCTGAAGATTTAACGTACGAGGAGGTACCTGTTAAGATCTTGGATAGGAAAGAGCATGTCCTACGCACGAAGGTTATACCACAAGTTAAGGTTTTGTGGAGAAACCATGCTATTGAAGAAATGACCTGGGAGTTGGAATCAGAAATGAAAGCGAGGTATCCTCACCTTTTTGAAACATCAGGTACGTAAGTCAATTTCGAGGACGAAATTTCATAAGGAGGGGAGGTTGTAAGACCCCAACTTATTAATGAATAAAATCAAATTTTCTCTAAATATTATTGTGAATAATAAGGGGTTAATTTGATATAATACTTTGGTTATGGGTGAAATGTGCAAATTTTGCAAAATAAGCAAGTGGTTATAAAATATTCATTTTGTCGGGGAATATTCGTTTGGTCGTGGAATATTCTTGCTGTCGGGGAATATTCGTACGACGGCGCAGCCTTGTGTGGGCCCCATAACGGAAAGCGATTGGATGAAGAAAACGACAAGTATAAATAACGGCGTAGTTGTTACCGTTAATACTGTTGGAATACCCGGTGGTTAAAATACAGTAGCACACGGTATTGCACCAATTATTGATTCTTACGTAAGAAGGCACTACTCAATAATTGTTACAGTAGTTATTGTTCAATATTTTATTTTATTGATTCAATAATTGTTGCATTGATATTTTATATTATTGTTGTTTCAATAATTGTTGCTGCACAGTATTTTCCATTATCAGATCAATAATTCATATTATTTGAATAATATTATTAGATAACATTATTGGCAATGTCTAGAAAGTTCTGTCTAAGGAGAGGTTTGGTCATCTAATTGCGCGCCAGTAAGGAGAAATCCTTATTGGAAAGCCCCCTCTTTCCTGGGAACGGCCTGGTTGTCATAAATGTGATTCTGTAATATTATTTGTGAATAATTAATTATTGATTCATATGATAAGGAAATATTTATTTTATGTGGATATAAATGAGGGATATATTTTTGTGGTTAAAAATGAAGGAGTTAATGTTGAGGTGTTTTATCAGTATTTTTATCGGAATGGAGGTATTAAAAATCAAATCAGGATTTTTGAGAAATATTGCGGGTGTTATAATTTTTAATCCGACCGTTGGATCGTGGTAATTTTTGGATATGTTATACATATATAAGTTGAGTATATGTCCACAAATTTTGAACCGTTAAAAATGAACGTATGATTTATTATGAATTTTACGAGATGACTGGTTCAGAAATTGTTGAATTTTCGGAGTTTATCATTTTGATGGAAAATTCTAGAATTGGTGGGCCCCACTTGTGGTTGGTGAAGAAATGTGCTGAATTATATTTCAAATGTGGTGGGTGGGAATAGTAGCAGGTAAAGCCATCAGGTTGCAGGTCAAACCTACTAAAATTTTCCTATAAATAGAGGGCTAAGTTAGAATTGAAAATCACACCAGAAACAAGTTTTCTCTCTTTCTCTCTCTAGATTATTGAGTGTATTTTGTGAGTATTTAGATACTTTGAGAGTTTCTATTCATCAGAGCAAGTTTCTTTCAGCCTTATACCGGTATTCCGACCAGAAGTACTGATATCTTGAGGTAAGGGATATTATTTTCTTCTTAAATGATATTATTTTCTTCAATATCATTATGCTGAAATATTGATATGAGTTTTTATCAAATTTGGAACTTTTTGTGTCGGGGTTACTATTCACGTATACGGCACTATTCACGTATACGGCACTATTCACGAATACGGCACTATTCACCGAAAAATAAAATTTTTCCTTTTTGTCCAAGATGTCTATTATGGTTACTATCTTTGATTGTATCCATGTTTTGATCTTTATTTTTGAATTCTGCTTCACAATTGATTATTATGAAGTATTATTGATCTTGGATAAACTGTTATACGAATCCCTACTATTTGTCCTTCTGTCTCATTGGATTCGTTCTCTTTAAGATATTTTTCATCATCCTCAGTCCTAAATGATGATATTACTGAATATCTTTGGCCTGTAGTGCAAAGATGTATGATTACTTGATGAATATCTTTGGCCTGTAGTGCAAAGATGAACAGGTGTTGAGATGAACATGACTGACAGGTGATACAAATGAATATCTTTGGCCTGTAGTGCAAAGATGAATATTTGGATAAAGATGATTATTAATTGATGTTACAGGGATAAAATATTGATGATGGACTTTTAAATCTTAGAAGATAGTAGAATTCTTTCTCTACTTGACTCTTCTAATGGTTTGCTGTTTCCGCTGCAGTTGTTGATCTAAAACTTGTTGTCGATTATATTCTATCAGATTTTTCCCTGTTGAAGACTAACGATAATTTGTTTGTATATTATCTTAGTCATAATATTCTTTACTGGGCTAGTTGAGCTCACCCTTTTCCTTTTTGTTCCATTTTTCTTCTCAGGAGGTGAGAACATAGCAGGATCTAGTCGGGGTATGGAGTGATGGTTCTAGAAAGATGTTTTAGCAGTCCTCACTATTTCTGTAAAATAGTGTTTGAATAATTGTAATGAGGATTTATTTGAGTGTGGATATTGTCTAGAAGACAATATTTGTATTTAAACTCACAGTATGTGTTGTCGTATTTTGCACGACAATTGTATTATTGAAGTTGTAGTTTGCTTTCTGTACCATGTATTTGGCGACTCAGAATGGGTGTTGTATACCTATTTTGGGGGCGTCACAGTTGGTATCAGAGCTTAGGGATATGATCCCTGGCTGAGATGTGAGACAAGAACTAGGAGGGGAGAGACGGGGAATTCCTTCGCTAGTATGACTTGACTAAGTTTATTTGGTGTTTATTTGGTCGGTCAGAGTATAGGGATAATATATGACATGACTATTAACCCTTGTTTTATGGCAGTATTTAAGAATGGCAGCTGAGAACGTTAATAATGGAGTAAATCAGACCGTGGAGACACCTTTGATCACCACCCAGGGGAACGTGCAACAGGAAGGCAATATTCCTCCTGTAAACAACGTTACCGAGCAAACGATGAATGATGGAATGTTTAGGAGCTTTTTGCAGTTCATGCAAAATCAGACGAGGGAGACTCGTGTGCAGAATACGGGTGGAAATGATAACGCGCGGTTTGTCACAGCTAAGCAGTTCAAAGAATTGGGACCACCAGAATTTAAGGGAAAGCCGGATCCGATCATGGCGGAAACGTGGGTCAAGCAAATTACCAAGATATTCGATGTCTTGGGATGCACGGAGGAACAGAAGGTTCCATTCGCCACCTTTATGTTCCGCGGTGAGGCAGACTACTGGTGGGAGTCTGTGAAGCGTACCCAGCCTGACGCACTCAACATGTCCTGGGAAACATTTCAAAAACTGTTCAATGACAAGTACTTTCCTGAAAGTATTCGTCATATGAAGGAGGTAGAGTTTATCAGACTGGAACAAAACAACATGACGGTGTCCCAGTACGAGGCGAAGTTTGCAGAGTTATCCAGGTTTGCACCTCATTTGGTCGAAAATGAGGAACGAATGACAAGGATGTTTCTGAGAGGTCTAAAACCCGAGATTCGACAATATCTTATCTCTCATAAATTTTTTTTATATTCAGATGTTGTAAATAGGGCTCAATTATTAGAGCGAGATAATGAGTATGTGCAACCGAGGGACCACAACCAGGGTCATACCGGTGGCGGCAGTCATCGAAGCAATGAAAACCAGCAGGGAGGAAAACATTCGGACAAAAGCGGTAACCACTCTGGTGGTAATCGTGGTCGTGATAATAGAAGGAGCGAGTCGGGAGGAGATTTCAAGAAGAGAAGGTACAACAATGATAATGTGAAGACGTCAGCACAAACATCAACTGTTTCTAGGGGAGGAGAACGACCACCGGTCGTATGTTACAAATGTGGGAAAGAGGGACATATCAGCCCAAACTGCCCACAACAATCCAAGGTATGTTATAACTGTGGAAAGGAGGGTCATATAGCTCGAGAGTGTTCTGTAGCAAAACCAAGTTCAGCGGGGATGGTGACTCCAAAAGCTGTCCCGGATAAGTCGAAATCAGCGGTTCCTGGAAGGGCGTTTGTCGTTACTGGCCAAAACGCGAGAAACCCGAACGAGGTGATCACGGGTAAGCTAATCTTGAATTCTTGCGAAGTTTATACTTTACTAGATACCGGTTCTACCCATTCTTTTATCTCTCCTGCTTGTGCTTGACTCCGGAGAAATTGGACTTTGACTTATCTGTTGAAACTCCGTTAGGTCCACTGTTTATAAATCTTGCATGATCCAAGTTGGCACTATCACATTACCTGTTGATCTTATCTCTTTAAAGATACTTGCTTTTGATGTGATTTTAGGAATTGATTGGTTAACTACTCATCATGCCAAAATTGATTGCTTTCGTAAGGTTGTTAGTTTTCATATTCCTAAGCAACCTGTTATTCGAATTCAAGCAACCAAACCATTGAAGTCAAACTCTTTCATATCAAGCCGTAAAGTCATTCGTTTATTGAAAAACGGATGTCAAGCTTTCTTAGCTATGTCATGGACTTGAACAAAAATACGTCAGATTTGAATGATATTTCTGTTGTTTGTTTTCTGACGTATTTCCTGAATAATTTCTTGGCCTACGCGTGATATTGAAATTTGTATCATCTTTGAATCTGGTACAAAACTCACTTCTCAAATCTCATATCGAATGGCTCCTATTGAACTTCAGGAGTTAAAAACCCAACTATAGAAGTTGATAACCGAGCCTCTATCTGGTGATTTTCTTTGTGGAATGCACCAAAGCCAGACTCTCCGTAGGGGACGCCATATTCTTGCGGTAGTAAACTGATAGGTGTCATTGTGACGTGCTATCCAAGGTTGGATTATGAGTCACAGTTGAGAGCAACCTAAGTTAGTAATCGAAATACGTAGCTTTTTAGGCTTAGTTGGTTATTATCGGAGATTCGTTGAAGGATTTTCTCGAATCGCTACTCCGTTAACTCAGCTGACTCGGAAAGATACAAAATTTGTATGGAGTGAGGAATGCGAGAAGAGTTTCCAAGAACTCAAGAGGAGACTCATTTCGGCACCTGTTCTGACAATACCATCTGGTTCGGATGGATTTGTTATCTACAGCGATGCTTCAGGCAAAGGGTTAGGATGTGTTCTCATGCAACATGGGAAAGTCATAGCCTATGCCTCACGACAACTCAAAGAATATGAGAGGAATTATCCTACTCATGATTTGGAGTTGGCAGCAGTCGTTTTTGCGTTGAAGATCTGGAGACACTACCTGTATGGGGAGAAAGTGGAGATCTATACAGATCATAAAAGCCTCAAATATTTCTTCACCCAAAAGGAACTCAACATGCGGCAGCGACGTTGGCTCGAGCTGTTGAAAGATTACGATCATACCATCCAATATCATCCTGGAAAAGCAAACGTAGTAGCTGACGCATTGAGTAGAAGATCATATGCGGGTACGAGTGCAATGTTGTTAACACAAAGGCCCATTTTGTATGACTTGCAAAGGATGGAGATAGAGATGAAGGCTCCAAGTACCCACATGATGATATCAAATATACGAGTAGAACCGACTTTAATCGATAAAGTTAAAGCTGCTCAAGCTACGGACATGGAGCTGATGCGTATGAAGAAGAAAGTGCAAGAAGGTGCTATTCCAGAAGCAAGAATCGATGAAGAAGGAATACTTCGAGTCAACTCCAGACTTTGTGTTCCTAACGATTTTGACTTGAAGCATAGAATAATGATGGAGGCACACAACACACCGTTTGCAATCCATCCTGGGAGTACCAAAATGTATCACGATCTTCGACATACATTTTGGTGGAGCAATATGAAAAGAGAGATCGCGGAGTTTATCTCGAGGTGTTTAACTTGTCAACGTGTAAAGGCGGAGCATCAAGTGCCAAAGGGTCCATTGCAACCACTTGAGATCCCGAAATGGAAGTGGGAACACATTACTATGGATTTTGTTACGGGTCTTCCCAAGGTTTCTCAAGGCATAGATGCGATTTGGGTTATTGTTGATAGATTAACCAAGTCCGCTCATTTCTTGCCGATACGTGAGACTTATTCCCTTGAACGTCTTGCTAGTATGTACGTGAACGAGATTGTGAGATTGCATGGCATGCCAGTATCCATAGTTTCGGATCGTGACCCAAGATTCACTTCACGATTTTGGGTTAGCTTGCAGAAAGCTATGGGCACGGATTTACGATTCAGTTCGGCATACCATCCTCAAACGGACGGACAATCAGAGAGGACTATTCAAACTCTTGAAGATCTATTAAGACTTTGTGTCCTAGATCTCAAAGGGAGTTGGGATAAGTACCTACCATTGGTGGAATTCTCCTACAACAACAGTTATCAGGCGAGCATAGGTGTGGCTCCATTCGAGGCGTTGTATGGAAGAAAATGTCGTTCTCCAGTATGCTGGGACGAGGTGGGTGAAGCAACATTGTTGGGACCAGAGTTGGTACGCATTACTACAGAGAAGATCCAAACGATTCGACAACGTATACAAACGGCACAGGATCGACAAAAGAGTTATGCGGATCTTCATCGGAAGGACGTGGAATTTAATATTGGGGATCATGTATTATTACGTGTTGCACCATGGAAGGGAGTTACAAGATTTGGGAAGAGAGGAAAGCTCAATCCAAGATTTGTTGGTCCATTTGAGATTCTTGAGCGAATAGGAAATGTGGCATATAGACTCGCATTACCTCCAAGCATGTCTCGTGTTCATAATGTTTTTCACATATCTATGCTTCGTAAATATGTTAAAGACCCGAACCACATTATTGAGTTAGAACCAGACGAGATAGCTGAAGATTTAACGTACGAGGAGGTACCTGTTAAGATCTTGGATAGGAAAGAGCATGTCCTACGCACGAAGGTTATACCACAAGTTAAGGTTTTGTGGAGAAACCATGCTATTGAAGAAATGACCTGGGAGTTGGAATCAGAAATGAAAGCGAGGTATCCTCACCTTTTTGAAACATCAGGTACGTACGTCAATTTCGAGGACGAAATTTCATAAGGAGGGGAGGTTGTAAGACCCCAACTTATTAATGAATAAAATCAAATTTTCTCTAAATATTATTGTGAATAATAAGGGGTTAATTTGATATAATACTTTGGTTATGGGTGAAATGTGCAAATTTTGCAAAATAAGCAAGTGGTTATAAAATATTCATTTTGTCGGGGAATATTCGTTTGGTCGTGGAATATTCTTGCTGTCGGGGAATATTCGTACGACGGCGCAGCCTTGTGTGGGCCCCATAACGGAAAGCGATTGGATGAAGAAAACGACAAGTATAAATAACGGCGTAGTTGTTACCGTTAATACTGTTGGAATACCCGGTGGTTAAAATACAGTAGCACACGGTATTGCACCAATTATTGATTCTTACGTAAGAAGGCACTACTCAATAATTGTTACAGTAGTTATTGTTCAATATTTTATTTTATTGATTCAATAATTGTTGCATTGATATTTTATATTATTGTTGTTTCAATAATTGTTGCTGCACAGTATTTTCCATTATCAGATCAATAATTCATATTATTTGAATAATATTATTAGATAACATTATTGGCAATGTCTAGAAAGTTCTGTCTAAGGAGAGGTTTGGTCATCTAATTGCGCGCCAGTAAGGAGAAATCCTTATTGGAAAGCCCCCTCTTTCCTGGGAACGGCCTGGTTGTCATAAATGTGATTCTGTAATATTATTTGTGAATAATTAATTATTGATTCATATGATAAGGAAATATTTATTTTATGTGGATATAAATGAGGGATATATTTTTGTGGTTAAAAATGAAGGAGTTAATGTTGAGGTGTTTTATCAGTATTTTTATCGGAATGGAGGTATTAAAAATCAAATCAGGATTTTTGAGAAATATTGCGGGTGTTATAATTTTTAATCCGACCGTTGGATCGTGGTAATTTTTGGATATGTTATACATATATAAGTTGAGTATATGTCCACAAATTTTGAACCGTTAAAAATGAACGTATGATTTATTATGAATTTTACGAGATGACTGGTTCAGAAATTGTTGAATTTTCGGAGTTTATCATTTTGATGGAAAATTCTAGAATTGGTGGGCCCCACTTGTGGTTGGTGAAGAAATGTGCTGAATTATATTTCAAATGTGGTGGGTGGGAATAGTAGCAGGTAAAGCCATCAGGTTGCAGGTCAAGCCTACTAAAATTTTCCTATAAATAGAGGGCTAAGTTAGAATTGAAAATCACACCAGAAACAAGTTTTCTCTCTTTCTCTCTCTAGATTATTGAGTGTATTTTGTGAGTATTTAGATACTTTGAGAGTTTCTATTCATCAGAGCAAGTTTCTTTCAGCCTTATACCGGTATTCCGACCAGAAGTACTGATATTTTGAGGTAAGGGATATTATTTTCTTCTTAAATGATATTATTTTCTTCAATATCATTATGCTGAAATATTGATATGAGTTTTTATCAAATTTGGAACTTTTTGTGTCGGGGTTACTATTCACGTATACGGCACTATTCACGTATACGGCACTATTCACGAATACGGCACTATTCACCGAAAAATAAAATTTTTCCTTTTTGTCCAAGATGTCTATTATGGTTACTATCTTTGATTGTATCCATGTTTTGATCTTTATTTTTTAATTCTGCTTCACAATTGATTATTATGAAGTATTATTGATCTTGGATAAACTGTTATACGAATCCCTACTATTTGTCCTTCTGTCTCATTGGATTCGTTTTTTTTAAGATATTTTTCATCATCCTCAGTCCTAAATGATGATATTACTGAATATCTTTGGCCTGTAGTGCAAAGATGTATGATTACTTGATGAATATCTTTGGCCTGTAGTGCAAAGATGAACAGGTGTTGAGATGAACATGACTGACAGGTGATACAAATGAATATCTTTGGCCTGTAGTGCAAAGATGAATATTTGGATAAAGATGATTATTAATTGATGTTACAGGGATAAAATATTGATGATGGACTTTTAAATCTTAGAAGATAGTAGAATTCTTTCTCTACTTGACTCTTCTAATGGTTTGCTGTTTCCGCTGCAGTTGTTGATCTAAAACTTGTTGTCGATTATATTCTATCAGATTTTTCCCTGTTGAAGACTAACGATAATTTGTTTGTATATTATCTTAGTCATAATATTCTTTACTGGGCTAGTTGAGCTCACCCTTTTCCTTTTTGTTCCATTTTTCTTCTCAGGAGGTGAGAACATAGCAGGATCTAGTCGGGGTATGGAGTGATGGTTCTAGAAAGATGTTTTAGCAGTCCTCACTATTTCTGTAAAATAGTGTTTGAATAATTGTAATGAGGATTTATTTGAGTGTGGATATTGTCTAGAAGACAATATTGGTATTTAAACTCACAGTATGTGTTGTCGTATTTTGCACGACAATTGTATTATTGAAGTTGTAGTTTGTTTTCTGTACCATGTATTTGGCGACTCAGAATGGGTGTTGTATACCTATTTTGGGGGCGTCACATAAGTCGTAGTTGATAAACTATGAATCAAGTAAGTCTTTCAGTTCCTATTTGATATATGAATTCGATAACTATTAGTTGAGCTATATTATGCTATGCAAATGTTGATGTATATATATATGAAATGCATATGAGATATGTATGAATGTTGAAAGTTGATCTTTGATGATATGCTTGTAAAGTAAATCTCTATGCTTGTTATGTGAGAAGTAACATGCGTAGTAAATATTAATTGATTATGAATGCATAAACATAATATGTTATTAAATGCTATGTGATGCATGAAAACTGTTAGAATTACTGGGCTGTCGAGCTCACCCTTGCAAATAACCACTTTTGCAGGTTAAGGAGTCACGCTAAAGTTACGTGCTACTTGATTGATAAAGTTCAATAGTATCGAAGGAGATTGATTTATTATTTAAATAGATGCTCTTGAACCATGTTTAGGTTATAGTAGATGTACATGATAGTAGTTTACGATGTGTAATACATGTTAAGTTGTAAAGTTGTACTAGGCGGTACATAGAGAAATTCGAATTGAGATGTAAAAATTTATACAGTAATTGAATAGAATGAATCATAGCATAATTTGATTCAAGGATTTGTAATTGATTCAAGTTAAGAAATCAATAAAAGATTTTTTCTTTTAAAAGAAAATTGAAAAAGTTTAAATTATTCCACATATATTTATAGCATCAAATATGATGTAAGAGAGGGATGGTAAATGACCAATATTTGAAACATATAAAAGTTTGGGGTCATTACATAGATCCTGGAAATAGAAAGAATTTTTATTCTAATTTGTAATAAGCAAAGTTATATTCATTAAATTATGAATAAAATATATAAATAATATGACGATATTAGTATCGTGGCGGACCGAATTCGAGGTTCGAAGGGACCTGGATTTGGGGGCGTCACAATAACTGTCAATGAATAAGCTCAATTGAACTGAATAACATTCTCTATCATTGATAATCAATAACTGAAATCAGAATTTAGAATTTATTTGAGGGTCACATGACCATGAACTATGTCCCATGTTATAAGTATTGCTACTTAAAACTTTAACATGTATTGTGCGTAAACATCTTAACGCTTCGTACCATGTCCCATGTCCCATGTCAGAATTTAGAATTTATTTGAGGGATCAGCCCTTCGTACCATGTATTGTGCGTAAACATCTTAACGCTTTCATGTAAATAAGGTTTGTTCATCTCAACTTTAGCTTACGAGTCCGCACCGAAGTAAGTTTGGTTTGGATTAGCTTCAAATGTAATTTAGAGTTCAAAACGTTCATCAACTAAGGATTAGTTGAATCTAGAAAGGGTCACTAATTATTTAACAATTCGATAATGACATAGATTCGAACAATGATTTATAATTAAGGTTTAAACAACAATAACTCATGATTGAATAAAAATGTATATTAAGGCAATGCTTTCAAAAGAATTAGAGAGCCTCAGTTGAAGTCAAAGATTAAAATAGATTAAATAGCTCAAGCCTTGAATAACAAGAACAAGTATTAGAGTCTTGCTCAATAACGATTAGAGTCATAGAACTTGAAAAAGTAAGGATAAAAAATTTGTTAAATTATAAACAAGGTAGGGTACGAAACTTGCCTCGTACGTAGGTTAAATAGTTACTACTCACGTTCCCAAATAACCCTACACCATTTAGTATCGCAACACCAATTAATTGCAATACAATTACCATCATTGGTAAATTTCTTTTTAGCTTAACTTTATAATTCATAACTCTAAATTTGACTAGGTCAATCACACAAACACATCTTAACTCTTAACATGTTATCACACTTCTCGGACAACGGGTTTAACTTCACACTTAACATACTAATCAACCTTTTAAAATCATTCCTTACATGTTAAAATCTGTTTAGACATCTCATAATATGATTAACACACTTTCATGATCATTACATACAATTAGATTAACATCCCAAATTTGTGTACATCAAAATAACTATGTCTGGCCAATCTGCTAAGTGGCACTGCAGCACTGCCAAATGAACTACAGCAGGCGCTACAGCTCAAGCACGACACTGTCGCGCAAACAAATGGCTTGAAACCGGTGCTGCAGCTCGGTCTTGGTGCTGCAACGCTCCTGTTTACTCACAGAATTGGCGCTACAGTGCCTGAACACGTCATCAGACATTGAATGACTATGTAGCGCTCTGTTTCTTCACAGAACAGGTGCTGCGGCACTACGGCGCCTCGGCACAGTAACACACAGACATTGCTCGCGAAGAACACAAAACAAAACCAAATTGGCCTAAAAACTTCGTTTAAACAACAAAATTAACCTACACAACTTATATAAATTTTACGAAACATAAAATAATGTTTCTAACATGCTTCTAACCATATAAACAACATAAACAATCAATTTAGAGCCTTTAAATTCCGTGTTTTCGCTATTTCTTCCCTTTTAAACATTCTTAGCAAAATTAAACATTGTAAATTCGTTTTACAACTAAAACAGTTCGTTTAAATCACATTGTTTTCGTTTCTTCATATATTTTCATAATGAACAATCAATTTACGATTTTTCATACAAATTGAACATCAATTTTAACATCATATAATCCATATTCATGTATATATCACTATGAACTCACTATAAATATAATTTCTTCATATTTACCACATTTTTATGGATTAATCAACCCTAAATCATATACAACTCACATAAAATAGTTTATATGCACAAATTAACATATATATAACCATATCTTCAACAATTTTCTTCAAAATTAATTACAGAGAATGAAAACTCAAGAATATAAAAAAGAAAAAGAATTTATACATTTAATTACTTATTTACCTTTGCTAGAAAATAATAGAGGCTTTTTAATCTTCTTCCTTCCAAATTCTCAAGGTCGTAGAGAAATCCTCTCTAGCATTATCTCTTTTCTCTCTGTTTTCTTTTTTCCTCTCTCTATATTATACGTAGTATATAAAAATTGATATATAATATAAACGTTTAACATATAGCATATAATACATAATAATATATAATATAACTAATGTGAAGTACTTTTTTTTAAAAAAATTCAAAAGCCACTAAGGCTTGTTTGGCAAAACTGAATTAAAATAAGGATTTAAAAGTCTTAAGTCTTGTTTGGTAAAACTAAATTAAATTTCTTTTAATTTATTTTAATAACTCATTTACTATATAGTTTATTTGTCACACTTTATTTAATTAAATTCTAATATTCAAATTTAATTAAATTAAAGTTATCAATAACTTATTAAATCAAAATGCTACATAAATCAAATTACTACAAAATTATAATTTTTATTATAAATTATAATTCTATTTAATAAATTAGTAAATCTCTAATTTAATTATTATATTAAATTAGAATACCATTATAATTATTCAAAAATTCATTTAATTTAATTAACTCATTAAATTAACTTCTAAACACAAAATTATCAAATATCAACTTAATTAATATATTACACTTAATTAAGTTATTTCATAACAACTCATGAATTATTTATTTAACTAATAAATCAATCAAATATTTATTTAACCAATAATCACATCAACTAAAATATTTATTTAATTTAATAAATATTCTAAATTACATATAAAAATTCTCGATCGTTACATCATTCACTCCTTACAAGGATTTTGTCCCCAAAATCATAACTCAATCAATTCAGTCGTCACATTCTTCCCTCCTTACAAGGATTATGTCTCCAGAATCGAAGACACATATCAAACAATAGCTCATGATAGCTTTTCATCATTTTATCTTCGAGTTTCCACGTAGCTTTTTCGGCACTGTGGTTCCTCCATATCACCTTCACAGAAGGTATCACTTTATTCCTGAGCACTTGTTTTTTCTTGTCAACTATCTGGATAAGAATTTCCTCACAAGATAAATCTTTATCAAATTGTAATGGTTTTTACTCGATCACATGCTTGTAGTCGGCTTTGTATGGTCATAACACCGAAACATAGAAAACATTGTGAATGTGCTCTAACTCTGGAGGTAAAGCTACCTCATATGTCACTTTACCAATTCTTCGCAGCACCTCAAAGGGTCCAATAAACCTCGGGCTTAGCTTCCCTTTCCAAAATCAGATTTTCCCCTTATAGGGAGAAACTTTTAGGAAAACGAAACTTTCGACGTCAAATTCTAGATTCTGTCGGTGTTGATCGGCATATTTCTTTTGTGTGTCTTGAGCAGCTACCAATTTTGCCCTGCAAAATTTGACAACTTCAGCGGTCTATTATACCAATTTTGGCACTAGCAGTTAACGTTCACAAACTTCATCTCAAAACAATGGAGTTCTGCACTTTCTTCCGTACAACGCTTCATAAGGCGGCATGCCAATACTCACGTGGTAACTGTTATTATAGACGAATTCAACCAATGGTAAATGATCATTATAGTTTCCTTTGAAATACATGATGTATGCTTGGAACATATCTTCTAATGTTTGGATTGTTCATTCTCTTTGGTCGTCCATTTGAGAATGATATGTCGTACTCATTCTTAACTGTGTTCTCATGCATTCATGTAGTCTCTTCCAGAAGTTTGACGTGAATCGTGGGTATTTGACACAATTGACAATGGAACCCTATATCTCAGAATGATCTCTTTGACATATAACTTAGCCAACTGATCTAGATTAAATCTAACCTTGATTTGCAAAAAGTGCGCTAATTTCGTTAGTCTATCCACTATCACCCAAATTGCATCATAGCCTTTCTGTGTAGTCGGAGGATCTACCACGAAATCCATTGTGATATGTTCCCACTTCTATTCTGGTATTTACAATGGCTGCAACAATCCACTTGGTCTCTGATGCTCGGCTTTGACTTTTTGGCACGTCAAGCATTGCGCAACACACTCAACAACATCTCTTTTCATATTCGGTCAGTAGAAATGTTGTTGTAGATCCTGATACATCTTCGTACTCCCTTGGTGAATTAAATATCTTGAATTATGACCTTCGGTTAAAATTTCATCTTTAATCTCGGGTACTGGCGAAACCCATATTCTTCCCTCGAATCTCAATAACCCTTCGGTATCGATCTTGAATTTCACTTCACTACCTTCAAATACTCTTTCCCTGATTTTCTTGTATTCTTCATCTTAAAGTTGGGCATCCTTTACGTTGTCCACCAACGTTGAACTTGCCTCCATCTGGAACAATCTTTCATTCGATTCCTACGGATATCTCACTTCCAACTCTAGTTTCATCATTGCTGAAATTAGCTCCTCTTGAACAGTTAACAACATCAACTTCTCCCGACCCTTTCTACTTAAGGCGTCGGTAACCACATTTTCTTTACCCGGATGGCAAAAGATTTCACAATCATAATCTTTTATCAATTCCAACCATCTTCTCTGATGCATGTTCAGATCCTTCTGTGTGAAAATATTTTTCAGACTTTTATGGTTCGTATATATCTCACACTTCTCCCCATAGAGATAGTGTCTCCATATCTTAAGAGCAAACACCACCGCAACCAATTCCAAATCATGAGTCGGGTATCCTTTCTCATAATCCTTCAGTTGCCTTAAGGTATACGCAATGACTTTGCCATTTTCCATATGCACACAACCTAGTCCTTTATGTGACACGTCACTATACACCACACAGTTTCCTGTACTATCGGGTAAAGACAACACATGTGCCATACTTAGCTTCTTCTTCAATTCCTAAAAACAACACGTTGTTGGGACCAGAATTGGTACGCATTACTACAGAAAAGATCCAAATGATTCGACAACGTATAAAGACCTCACAAGATCGAAAAAAGAGTTATGTTGGTCTTCATCGAAAGGACGTGAAATTCAATATTGGAGATCATGTACAATTACGTATTGCTCCATGGAAGGGAGTTACAAGATTCGGGAAGAGAGGAAAGCTCAATCCACGATTTATTGGTCTATTTGAGATTCTTGACCGAATAGGAAATGTGGCCTATAGACTCGCATTACCTCTAAGCATGTCTCGTGTTCATAATATTTTTCACATATCTATGCTTCGTAAATATGTGAAAGACCCGAACCACATTATTGTGTTAGAACCAGACGAGATAGCTGAAGATTTAACGTAAGAGGAGGTACCTGTCAAGATATTGGATAGGAAAGAGCATATCCTACGAACAAAGGTTATACCACAAATCAAGATTTTGTGGAGGAACCATGCTTTTGAGGAAATGACTTGGGAGCTGGAATCGGAAATGAAAGCGAGGTATCCTCAACTTTTCGAAACACCAGGTACGTACGTCAATTTTGAGGACAAAATTTCATAAGGAGGGAAGGTTGTAAGACCCCAACTTATTATAAATAAAATTAAATTTCTCTATTCATTATCTTGAAATAATAATGAGTTAATTTGATATAATGCTTTGGTTATGGGTAAAATGTGCAAAATTTTTAAAATAAGCAAGTGGTTATAAAATATTCATTTTTGTCAGGGAATATTCGTTTGGTCGTGAAATATTCTTGCTACCGAGGAATATTCGTACAACGGTGCAACCATTTATGGGCCCCATAACAGAATAACTATCGGATGAAGAAAACGACAAGTTTGAGTTTTTATAAATAACGGCGTAATCGTTACCATTAACACTGTTGGAATATACGATGGTTAAAATACAGTAATACGCATGGTTGCACAGTAGCACACGGTATTACATAGTATTTTTGAATTATTGATTCTTACGTAAGAAGGCACTACTCAATAATTGTTACAGTAATTACTATTCAATATTTTATTTTATTGATTCATTAATTGTTGCGTTGATATTTTATATTATTTTTGTTTCAATAATTGTCACAGCACAGTATTTCCATTATCAGATCAATAATTCATATTATTTGAATAATATTATTAGATAGCATTATTAGCAATGTCTAGAAAGTTCTGTCTAAGAAGATGTTTGGTCACCTAATTGCGCGCTAGTAAGGAGAAATTCTTTTCTGAAAGCCCCCTCTTTCTTAGGAACGGCCTGGTTGTCATAATTGTGTTTATGTAATATTATTTATGAATAATTAATTATTGATTTATATGATAAGAAATATTTATTTTATGTGGATATAAATAAAGGATAGGGAAATATTTATTTTATGTGATTATAAATAAAAGAATTAATGCTGAGGTGTTTTATCAGTATTTTGTCGGAATGGAGGTATTAAAAATCGTCCGTGTATGAATTTCGGGCATTTTTCGTTTAGAATTTGGAAAAACATAAAGCTATAAAGTTGTAGAGAATTTAATTTCTTATGGAATGGGCATAAAATTCGTATTTTTCTGATAAAAAGCTATTTATTATGAATTATTGAAGTTTCTAATTATTGTCTAAATGATAAAATATTTTGGAAATATCTAGAATTGGTGGGCCCCACTTTTAGTTGGTGAGAAATGTGCTAAAATTTTATTTCAAATGTGGTGGGCATGAATAGTAATAGATAAAGCCATCAGGTAGCAGGTTAAGTCTGCTTCGGCGTTCTAACATTTTTCTATAAATAGAGTGCTTAGTTAGAATTGAAAATCACACCAGAAAAAAGTTTTTTTTTTCTCTCTCTCTATATATATTATCGAGCGTATTTTGTGATAATTTAAATACTTTGAGAGTTGCTATTCAGTGCAAGTTTTCTTTAGCATCATATCCAATATTCCATTTAGAAATACTATTCTTTTGAGGTAAGGGATGTTATTTTCTTCTTATATGATATTATTTTCTTTAATATCATTATGCCGAATTATTGATATAAATTTTATTGTGAAATTTCTACCTTTTTGTGTCGGGGTTACTATTCACGTATACGACACTATTGACGTATACAACACTATTCACAAAAATGACACTATTCATAAAAAAAATGAAATTTTCTCTTTTTCGTCCCAGATGTTTAGTATGGTTACTATCTTTGATTGTATCCATGTTTTGATCGTCATTCTTGAATTTTACTCTATTATGATTTATTTTGGAGTATTTTTAACTTGAATTATCTAAAGTACGAATGTCTAATCTTTGTCCTTTTATCTTACTGGATTCGTTCTCTAAAATGTTTTTCATCATCCTCAGTCCTTAATGGTGATACTTGATAAATATCTTTGGCCTGTAGTGCAAAGATGAATGATTACCTGATGAATATCTTTGGCCCGTAGTGCAAAGATGAGCAGGTGTTGAGATGAACATGACCAACTGGTGATACAAATGAATATCTTTGGCCCGTAGTGCAAAGATGAGTATTTTATTTATGATGTATATTGATTGATGTTACAGGGATAAAATATTGATGATGGACTTTTAAATTCATAGATGATAGTAGATTTCATTCTCTACTTAACTCTTCCAATGAATTGTTGTTTCCGTTGCAGTTGTTGATCTAAAATTTGTTGTCTATTATATTCTATCAGATTTTTCCATGTTGAAGACTATTGATAATTTGTTGTATAATATCTTAGTCATAATATTCTTTACTGGGCTAGTTGAGCTCACCCTTTTCCTTTTTGTTCCATTTTTCTTCTCAAGAGGTGATAATATAGCAGGAACTAGCCGAGATATAGAGTGATGGTTCTAGAAAGTTGTTTTAGCAGTCCTCACTATTTTTGTAAAATAGTGTATCAATAATTGTAATGAGGACTCCTTTTGAGTTTTAATACTGTCTATTAGACAATATTTATATTTAAACTCACAGTATATGTGTTGTCGTATTTTGTACGATAATTATATTAATGAAGTTGTATTTATTTATGTACCATGTATTTGACAACTTTGAATGGGTAATGTATACCTATTTTGGGGCTTCACAGTTGGTATCAGAGTTTAGGGATATAGTCTCTGGCGGAGATCGGGATATAGAACTAGGAGGGGATAGACGAGTAAATCCTTCGCTAGTGTGTCCTACCTAAGCTTATTTATTAGTCGATCATAATATAGAGATATTATGTGATATGCTAATTTATTTAATTAACCCTTATTTTATGGAAGTATTTAAGAATGACAGCTGAGAAAGTTAACAATGGAGTGTATGAGACCGTGGAAACACCTTTAATAATAAACCAGGGGAACGTGTAACATGAAGACAATATTCCTCCTGTAAACAACACTACCGAACAAATGATGAATGATGTGATGTTTAGAAGCTTTTTACAGTTCATGCAAAATCAGATGAGGGAGACTCGTGTACAAAATACGGGTGGAAATGATAGCAATGCGCGGTTTGTCACAGCTAAGCAGTTCAAGGAGTTGGGACCACCATAATTCTGGGGAAAGCCGGATCCGATTAAGGCGAAAATGTGGGTCAAGCAAATTACCAAAATATTCGATGTCTTGGGATGCACGGAAGAACAAAAGGTTCCATTCGCCACCTTTATGTTCCGTGGTGAGGCAGATTACTGGTGGAAATCTGTGAAGCGTACCCAGCCAGCCGCACTCAATATGTCTTAGGAAAGATTTCAGAAACTATTCAATGATAAGTACTTTCCTGAGAGTATTTGTCATATGAAGGAGGTAGAGTTTATTAGACTGGAACAAAATAACATGACGGCGTCCTAGTACCAGGCGAAGTTCGCAGAATTATCCAGGTTTGTACCTCATTTGGTAGAGAATGAGGAACGAATGACATGGATGTTTCTAAGAGGTCTAAAACCCGAGATTCATCAATACCTTATCTCTTATAAATTTTCTCTGTATTCAGATGTTGTCAATAGGGCTCAATTATTAGAACGAGATAATGAGTATGTGCAACCGAGGGACCACAACCAGGGTTATACCGGTGATAGCAGTCATCGGAGCGATGATAACCAGCGAGGAGGGAAAAATACGGACAAAAACGGTAACCACTCGGGCGGTAATTGTGGCCATGATAATAGGAGAGGTGAGTCAAGTGAAAATTTCAAAAAGAGGAGATTCAATAATGGCGGGAAGACATCTGCACCAGCACCAGCACCAATAACAAATTCTAGGGGAGGAGAATGACCGTCAGTTAGATGCTACAGATGCAGAGAGGAGGGACACATAAGTCCAAACTGTTCACAGCCTTCCAATGTGTGTTTCAGTTGAGGAAAAGATGGTCATATAGCCCGATTTTGTCCAGTAGCGAAGTCAAGTCCAGCTGGGTCGGCGGCACCAAAGGCGACTACGGACAAAATAAAGTCGGTGGTTCAAGGTAGGGCATTTGTCGTGACTGGCCAAAATATGAGAAACCCGAATGAGGTGATCACGGGTAAGCTAATCTTGAACTCTTGCGAAGTTTATACCTTACTTGATACCGGTTCTATCCATTCTTTTATCTCCCCTGATTGTGCTCAATGTTTAAACTTGAATCCGGAGAAATTAGACTTTGACTTATTTGTGGAGACTCCGTTAGGAGAAACTTTTATTACATCCACTGTGTATAAATCTTGCTTGATCCAAGTTGGCACCATCACATTACCTATTGATCTTATTTCTTTAAAGATACTTGCATTTGATGTGATTTTAGGGATTGATTGGTTAACTACTCATCATTTCAAAATTGATTATTTTTGTAAAGTTGTTAGTTTTCATATTCCTAACCAAGCTGTTATGCGAATTCAAGCAACCAAACCCCTAAAGTCAATCACCGTCATATCAAGCCATAAAGCCATTCGTTTATTAAAAAATGGATGTCAAGCTTTCTTAGCCCATGTTATGGACTTAAACAAAAACACGTCAGATTTGAATAATATTTCTGTTATTAGTGAATTTTCTGATGTATTTCCTGAAGAACTTCCCGGACTACCTCCAGAACGTGAAGTTGAATTCTTTATTGATCTTGAACTGGGTACAAAGCCCATTTCTAAAACCCCATATTGAATGGTTCCTATTGAACTTCAAGAGTTAAAAGTCCAACTACATGAATTGTTAGACATCGGTTTCATTCGTCCTAGTACATCACCTTGGGATGCTCCTGTTCTATTTGTAAAGAAGAAAGACGGGAGTATGCGACTTTGTATTGACTACCGAGAATTAAACCATGTCACCATCAAGAATAGGTATCCGCTACCTCACATTGATGACCTGTTCGACCAGTTGCAAGGAGCACAATTCTTTTCAAAGATCGATCTTCGTTCTAGATATCATCTGCTGAAGATTAAAACTGAGGATATTTCAAAGACTGCCTTCAGGACTCGGTACGGGCATTATGAATTCTTAGTCATGTCTTTTGGATTGACTAATGCTCCTGCTGCTTTCATGGATATGATGAACCGTGTATTCAAGGAATATTTAGATCAGTTCGTTGTTGTCTTTATTGATGACATCCTCATCTATTCCAAAAGTCGTGAAGATCATGAGCACCATTTGAAGCTGGTACTTCAAAGACTTCGTGACAACAAGCTATATGCCAAGCTGAAGAAATGTGAGTTCTTGCTTAAGGAAATAGCATTCCTTGGGCACGTGGTGTCAAAACATGGAGTATCTGTTGACCCAACGAAGATTGAAGCAATCTAAAGTTGGGAGAAACCGAGGTCGGTGACCGAAGTGCGTAGCTTTATGGGCTTAGCTGGTTATTATCGGAGATTCGTGGAAGGATTTTCTTGAATCGCTACTCTGTTAACTCAGCTGACTCGGAGGGATACAAAATTTGTATGGAGCGAGGAATATGAGAAGAGTTTCCAAGAGCTTAAGAGGAGACTCATTTCGGCACCTGTTCTGACAATACCATCTGGTTCGGATGGATTTGTTATCTACAACGATCCTTTAGGCAAAGGGTTAGGATGTGTTCTCATGCAACATGGGAAAGTCATGGCCTATGCCTCGCGATAACTCAAAGAATATGAGAGGAATTATCCTACTCATGATCTGGAGTTGGTAGCAGTCGTTTTTGCGTTGAAAATCTGGAGACACTACCTGTATGGGGAGAAAGTGGAGATTTATACGGATCATAAAAGCCTCAAATATTCCTTCACCCAAAAGGAACTCGACATGAGGCAACGACATTGGCTCGAGCTGTTGAAAGATTACGACCATAGCATTTAATATCATCCTGGAAAAGCAAACGTTGTAGCTGACACATTGAGTAGAAGATCGTATGCGGGTACGAGTGCGATGTTGTTAACACAAAGACCCATTTTGTACGACTTGCAAAGGATGGAGATAGAGTTAAAGGCTCCAAGTACCCATTTGATGATGTCAAATATACTAGTAGAACCGACTTTAATCGATAAAGTTAAAGTTGCTCAAGCTACGAACCTGGAGCTGATGCGTATGAAGAAGAAAGTGCAAGAAGGTGTTATTCCAGAAGCAAGAATTGATGAATAAGGAATACTTCGAGTCCACTCTAGAATTTGTGTTCCTAACGATTCTGTAACGATCGAGAAATTTGTAATTTGATTTAAATATTTATTGAATTAAATAAATATTTTAAATAATTGTTGAGTTTTGGTGAGTTAATTTAGTAACTAAATTGATTAATGCTAATTAAATTGAATAATGATGATAATTTTATTTAACGGATTTAATTTAAGGAAATAATTAAATTAAATGAATTGTTTAATTTAATGGAAATAAACAAATTTAAAAAAGTGATGTTTCTAATTTATTAGTTAAATTAGATATATAATTATTTATTAATTATAAGGTATAATGATAATAAGAATTTTATTATTATTATAAGCTAAAACCAAAGTTATTTAATTAACTAAATTAATTGTGTGACATGAAAACTATATAGTATAAACAATATATAAATAAATTAGTTTAGGGAAATATGTGGTAGCCAAATAAGGCCTTGTGGCCCTTGGCTTATTCTAACTGATGCTAGCCTTTTTGTGTTTTTTACCTGACGTTAGTGGGTGTCAGTTTATTATAATTCCTACGCGTCTATTGTTCTAAGGCTAAGTTCAGTGAGAAGGAGAAATAACTGAGAGTGTGGAGAGAAAGCTTGGAAGATAGAATCTGTAAGACCCCAGATTTTATGAAATAAAAGTATTCAATTTTTCCTATTTAGTAAATGGTTAAATTGATAAAAAGTTAAAGTTATGGGTGAAATGTGTAAATTTTACAAAATAAATAAGTGGTTATAAAATATTCATTGTTGTCGGGGAATATTCGTTTGGTCGTGGAATATTCTTTCTGTCGAGGAATATTTGTACGACGACGCAGCCATTTGTGGACCCCCATAACAGAATAACTGTCGGATGAAGAAAACGACAAAATTGAGTTTTTATAAATAACAGCGTAGTTTTTACTGTTAACACTGTTGGAATACCCAGTGGTTAAAATACAGTAATACGCGTAGTTGCACAGTAGCACACGGTATTGCACAGTATTTTTTATAATTATTGATTCTTACGTAAGAAGGCACTACTCAATAATTGTTATAGTAGTTACTGTGCAATATTTTATTTTATTGATTCAATAATTGCTGCGTTGATATTTTATATTATTGTTGTTTCAATAATTATTACTACACAGTATTTTCTATTATCAGATCAATAATTCATATTATTTAAATAATATTATTAGATAGCATTATTGGTAATGTCTGGAAAGTTCTGTCTAAGGAGAGGTTTGGTCATCTAATTGCGCGCTAGTAAGTAGAAATCCTTATTGGAAAGCCCCCTCTTTCCTGGGAACGGCCTGGTTGTCATAAATGTGATTCTGTAATATTATTTGTGAATAATTAATTATTGATTCATATGATAAGGAAATATTTATTGTGGATATGAATGAGGGATATATTTTTGTGGTTAAAAATGAAGGAGTTAATGTTGAGGTGTTTTATTTGTATTTTTGTCGGAACGGAGGTATTGAAAATTAAATTAGGATTTTTGAGATATTTTGCGAGGGTTATAAATTTTAATCCGACCGTTGGATCGTGGTAATTTTTGGATATGTTATACATAAATAAGTTGAGTATATGTCCACAAATTTTGAATCGTTAAAAATGAACGAATGATTTGTTATGAATTTTAAGAGTTTACTGATTTGGAAATTACGTTTATAAATGATTTTGGTAAAAAATTCTAGAAATGGGTGGGCCCCACTTTTGGTTGTTGGGGAAGATGGCTGATTTTTGGTGGGTGGAATAGTAGCAGGTAAAGTCATCAGGTTGCAGGTTAAGTCTGCTTCGGCGTGCTAACAATTTCCTATAAATAGAGGGTTAAGTTAGAATTGAAAATCACACCAGAAACAAGTTTTCTCTCTTTCTCTCTCTAGATTATTTAGTGTATTTTGTGAGTATTTCTATACTTGGTGAGTTGCTATTTATCAGTGCAAGTTTCTTTCTGCGTCATATCCGATATCCAGTCAGAAGTGCTGCTCTTTTGAGGCAAGGGATAGTAAGGGATAGTATGGGATTTTAAGGGTTATTATGTTTTTTTCAGTTTGTAATTCTTCTGACCTTCAGAAAATTCTGGAAAAATTTGAAATGATATTTTGATGAGTTTTATTGATTGTGTCCAAAAATGATGATTTTTGGATGTATAGATTAAGAGTTATGAATTTTACGGGAAAAGACTATTTTAAAAGTAACCGCTTATAACTCCTTGTGGTTAACTCCAAAATTGATGAAATTTTTATTAAAAGTATATCTATATAATATCAGTGTACTCTGTGAATTTCGGAATTTTTGGATAAAATTACAATTTATGATAAATGTCTAAATATTCAGCTGTTTTGGCCATATGAAAAATAGTAATTGAGTTTTAAAAATTCTGAGAAAAATATATGTTCAATATGGGACTATATTCTGCTAAATCTCAGGAAAAAAATATTTTTGGAACTGATTTGGTATTTTTCATGAAAATGGACTAGTTATGAGAAAATGAATTAAATATGTTATGTGAAGTAAGAAAATTAGAAAATAGGATTTTATGGCTTGAGAATCCTATATGAGGTATATGCAGATTTTTGATGGGAGTTTTGGTTATTGGTAATGAAATTTTAAGTGTTGGCATTTTATGATGATTAAATGCATTAATTAATAAAGTGTAAATAATTTAAATAAATTTTTTATAAGCTTAAGAAATATTATTCTTTCAATATCATTATACCGAAATATTGGTATGTATTTTATTGTGGAATTTTTACCGTTTTGTGTCGGGTTTACTATTCACGAGTTATTATTCACGAGTTACTATTCACGACAAAATTGGTTTCTTTTTCTGACCAAATTATAGTTGATTTATGAATATTACTCTTTAGATTAAATCTATATTTTGATCATATTATTTTTATTATCATATATAATATTTTTATAACCCTGATGTTGAAATTTTCTTTCACTTGAGTGTAAAGATAGGTAGATTGTTGGTATGATCATGACTGTGGGTTCCCTTTGGCCAGTAGTGCAAAGTTGAATTATTGACTGGTATGATCATGACCATTGAATTTATAACTGAATATCTTTATCTTAAGTGCAAAGGTGAAATGATCAACATGGTTATAATTTATTGTTTATATAAATTCTGAAATGATTATATATTTCTTTGAGATATTAATATATTTGGCCTGTAGTACAAATATGAACCGTTGAGGAATATCTTTGGCATATAGTGCAAAGATGAATTATTGATGAATATCTTTAGCCAGTAGTGCAAAGATGACTTGTTGTTGAATATCTTTGGCCAATAGTGCAAAGATGAACTGTTGACGAATATCGTTGGCCTGTAGTGCAAAGATGAATTTATTAATACGATTATGAACAGGAACTGTGATTTGGTATAACCATGATCTTTGATGTTTCAGGTAAAGACATGTGAGGAAAATTATCTTCGTCCTGGATGCGAAGAGAAATTTAGAATTACAATTATGATTATGAGTTATTCATATAATTGTGAAAAAGAACTGTTGATTAATGTTACGTGGATGAAACATTATTGGTGGACTTTTAATGTGGAGAAGATAATAGACTTTATGGTCTATTTGACTCTTCTAATGGTTTGCTCATTCCGCTGCAATTATGGTTGAAATTTTTTATCATCTACCATATGTTCTAAATCTCTGATTTAATTCTGTTGAAGGCTATTGATAATTTATTTATCTTTAGTCATGATATTGTTTACTGGGCTAGTTGTGCTCACCCTTATGTTTCACAATTCATTTCAGGTAATAAGAGTGTAGCTGGGTCGAGCGGGGGTAACAGGAGAATAGAACGGTGGTCATCATTTAGTAGTTATATTTGGTGAATCATCTAGGGTGAAGCGAACCCAACGTTGGAAGGGTGTTTTGCCACTATCATACAAGATTTCTAATGACATACAACCTCGTGTCATCATAAGACAAGATTGTGCTCATCCACTTGCTGAGTATATTTACAAGCACTACCTATATAATCTTGGTGTTTGTTTGAAGTATAATTCTCAATTAGAGATAGTGGAGATAATGATAAGTCAAGAGAAGACTCACCATTGGGAAGAATATGATAGTAATCTTCTCATTTTTCTTTTGGGTATATTGGGTCAACCAAGGATAATTCTATGGCCATATGAAATCTATCATAACCTAGACGCATGGCCTCCCATGTCCGAAGGTTTCCTTGAGCACTTCCCAAAGATTCTAATTTCTAAAACTGTTTTTGACTATACCTTTATGTAAGGTATCATTGTGACGTGCTATCCAAGGTTGGGATAAGAGTCACAGTTGATATATATTTGTATCCAAACTCACAGCATATATGTTGTTGTATTTTGCACGACAATTGTTATAATAAAGTTGTAGTTGTTTTCTGTACCATGTATTTGGTGACTCAGAATAGGTTGGATGGAATGGACCTATTTTGGGGGCGTTACAGAATCACAGTGATATCAAGTGGAAGAGAAGGGTTTGCTAATTGGCTTACTAATCAAGGTATAAACTATATCCATTCTAACTCTTAGTTTCGATATATATATATATATATATATATATATATATATATATATATATATATATATATATATATATATATTATGTGATTGGAAATCACGTGAATTGTGATAGATATATGTTCACATAGGTTTGCAAAACTCTATTAATCATCATGTATGCTTGTTATTTGTTATCAAATTCGTGTAAAATTGAGTGTTGGAAGAAAATGAAATAATAGTATTTACGTTCTTATTATATGGCTTAGAAAGTACAAAAATTGATGCTCTATATGTGTAAAAATCTGTAGTTTGTTATTGGATTATGTTAATATGTTAAGAAACAAAAAAAACGAAGTTTAAATCATGTCAATTGATTAAGAAATGAGTTTGTATAAATCAAATTCGTTAAAAGTGTAATAATGAAGAAAAATTGGAAAAAAAAACTATGGTTTTGATTCCTCAAAATAGTGTGTATATAATGTTTTGTATATAGAATGGTGCTTAGCATGTATAACTATAGTATGTCGAAGTTTTAGATGTTGAAGTGTGGTGAAATCTTGTAAGATTGGGATTTTTGGCCAAAGCAGAGTCTGTTTTCGAGGTTCTGCAAAGCTGAGTCTGGTGTATCGCGCGGGCGCGCTGTCTAGCGCGCGGTTGTCGCCCGGGCACGCAGCATTTAGACGAGGGCGCGCGGCGTCGCGCGGGCGCGCGTTAGCCCTGTATATTACTCGCGCGGCCGCGCGAGTAGCCAGTCACAGACAGTGAAGTCTGCTTAATTGCAGGTCATGTGTAATGGACTTGTGATAGTTTAGCATGCATGTTAATGATGTTAAAACATGATAGAAATTATAATAACAGAGGTCAATATGTTGTAGTGCAAAGTGTAAAGATTTGAAATAATTATTTAAATAAGTTATAAAATGAAACTAAAAGTGAGGTTTTCAAAAGTTATAGATAAACGATAAGGTTTATATTGATTAATGTGTGATTTCAGAGGCGTTAAATATGTTAACCTAAATGGTAAGGTTTTAGGTTAGGGTTATGACCTAAATGATGGTTTAATACCCCTAGTGTTGATATTCATATAACTAATTGTTGTTGCGATTGTAATGATGTATGTAGGGTAATTGAAGATTATATTACATTTGTGTAGCTTACATTCAAGGCAAGTTCCCTAACTCTACTTTCATAATTGTGCAAGTTCTTATCCTAAACTTCTATCGAGCAATATTATTGATTCTATTCTTATATACGATTGATTAGGCTCTTGTAATCTAATTCGTTACATCGAGCAAGTTTCACTTTTCTAATTATTATACAAAGCATATATTGTTCTAATACGTCGATTCAAATGAGATTGTTCTAATTCTTTTGAACATAGTACTTTGCATGTGTATTATGTTTATTCAGTTATATATTGTTAATATCCGATCTTTGACTTTGATAGCCTTGTTTGGTTATACATTCTTGTATTAAACCTTTATTGACGGAAATTGAGTAAGTGTTCTAAAATTCTAGAAACACTGATAAGCTAGTTCTAAACTAAACTTTCTTTAGTGCAGAAATTCTAATTTCAAATTGAGACGAACAACCCTAACATTGGGGATTTTGTACGTGTAACGTTTAGATGTTTGTGCACAATACATGGTACTAAGGACTGATCCCCCTAAGTACGTTAAGAAGAGTCTGTATAGTCTAAATGACTGTTAAGGTAAAGGTAATAAAACCTATATACCGTGGACATAGTTCGTGGTCGTAAGACCCTCAGATATTAAAGTTCGAACTTGTTTTCTATTTCTGATTCGGAGAACAAGTTCATTATTGTTCAGCATTCGTTGTTCATTCTCATGTTGTTATTACTGCTCTTTATATCAGTGAGCAATTGTTTGATCACTCTTGCAATTAACAATGCAGCTAAAGTCGAAAGAGTTGATAAGCCATCTACCAGCAAAGGAAAGGGAAAGATGTCCAAGTGATGAAGAATTATTTAGAATTTATTTAAAATGCATGATGTTATAAGACTTGTTTTTTTATAATGTATTCCGCAATTGATGTAATAATTTTAAGGTTAGATTACCTAAGATTGTTTTTAAGATGTTGATGTAACCCTTTAATAGGAGAGATTATTGTTGAAGTTATTTAAATTATGTCTTTATCCTTTATCATGGGTAGTTAGATGTAATTATTTTTATAATGAGCACCAAATTCGGTGGAAATGAAGTGCCCGGATTTGGGGTTGTCACAGGTTGGTATCAAAGCTTTAGGTTATGAACCTTAGGTAGGGAAACCTTAGGAAGTAGCCTTTAAGGAAACAGAAAACAGAAAACATAGAGGTGTTTAACTCTTATCGAGTTTTAAGGAATGGATTAAGGCATCCATTGAAACTAAACAATAAAAGACATTATGTGCTATGTGTTAATAACTTATGTGCTCGCGAGTATCGATAATGTTAAGTCAAACTTAAAATATTTTGTTGGCAAGATGTCTAACGAAGGAGGATCCAGTCCAGCTAGGGAGGTGATACCTCAGTTACCTAGAGACGATGAACCCCGGGATATTCATGTAGTGCGGGAACAGTTGATCCAGGAGGATGAGCCTGTGACCGATCCCAAGGAGGGTAGTTCAGAGGATGATGAGGAAGAGGATCCTGAGGAGTTTCCACCAAACTCCGTACCGGCTGAGATGTATGATGATTTATACGACCGTAACATAGCGTTACAAGATGATGTAGATGAACTGAAGGAGATAGTTGAGATGCATTACTTTTCGATGGAGCAGAAGGATGCAGAGATTCAGGAACTTAACTCAAAACTTGGAAACACGTAATGGGACCTAGTTCATACTAAGGGTCAGCATGAAGATCTGGTGGCAGTGAACGAGAAGATGAAAACTGACATGGAGAAATTAAAAGATGACTTCAAAAAGGAATCAACTAAACGTGCAAGAGCAGAGGATGCTTGGATGAAGGCGACTCAACGTGCAGATCGTGCTGAGGCTAAGGTCCAAGTGAAGAAAGCCAAGATGAAGGAGATGGATTATGCTTTTAACTCTTCGATTGATAGGGCCCAGGATCGAGTTCATTATTACCCACCTTAGTTTGAAGACTCGCCGTGGTTCGTGATGGATCGCAGAACGGCTTATCGTATCATGGAGGAGGAACGTCGAGAAGCCTTACGACGTCTTAATATGTGTAGATAGAAAATAGAAGTGATAATAATCTGTGGTTAATTATGTGAATAAATAAACTGTGAATCTCTTATTTTGAGATAAATAAAGGGATAGTATGAATATGTAATCCTAAAAATGGTTTAGTTCAGGAAAGTGAATGTTTATAGTAGATATGCTATCTTTAGTATGTTATGAATGAATAAAATATTAGAGTTTATTTGAAATATTATGTGATATAACTTTAATCTTGGAATGTTTAAGTTAAACTTCAAATACCCAAGAAGTGGAGTGATGAACTAATAAACGTATATTTTAACAGAGAATATGCCTCCTAGAAGAAGACAACCATGTCAACAACCACCTCCTGAGGGGTTTACTAACAATAACAACGAGGCCAACGCTAATCCAGTTCAGCAATTGGTAGATTTGTTGACGGGTGCACTTGCGAATCAACCGCAAGCTCAAGCTATAACTTTCAAGGAATTCAAAGCGGTTAGACCGCCAGAGTTTCAACGGTCTATGAATCCAGTGGAAGCCCAAACCTGGATCATGGAAATGGAAAAAGTGTTCGACGTTGCTAGAGTTCACAAAGATTAGAAGACTGCGTTCGCAACGTTTATGCTGAAGTCTGAAGCTAGCTACTGGTGGCAGGCAAATAAGGTTCGTGGGGGACAAGGAGTGATAGCGTGGGATAGATTTAAGGAGATTTTCTTTGAAATGTACTTTCCAGTGAGTTCTCAGAATCAGTTGGAAGTGCAATTTCTTGAGCGGAAGCAAGGAACTATGATGGTGCCAGAATATGCTGCGAAGTTTAACGAGTTGGCAAGGTTTGCCACATATCAAGTCAGTACTGACGAGCTTAAAGCGAGAAGGTTCGAACAAGGATTGAAGCCCTTGCTTTACAACAAGGTTTCAATGTTCCAGTTGAATACATTTGCGGCGGTATTGGAAAAGGCAATCATTACAGAAGGTGGAAGCGATGCCTTGACAAAGTAAAATCAAGATCAAAAGAAGAGGAAGAATGATAGTGAAAATAAGGCTGGTGGAAGTAATGTTGGAAGCAACAATCAGAAGAGGAAGTGGAATGAGAATTCGACTACAGGAGGATAGCAAGGAAGTCAACAGAAGAAAAAGTTTGAAGCTTGTGCTACGTCTGGAAAGAACCATACTGGAGTATGTTTGAAGGGAAAGCGGGTGTGTTTCAACTGTGGTCAGGAGGGACACATTGCACTGAATTGTTTTAGCCCAAAGAAAGGAGCATGTTTTACCTGCGGTTCGAAGGATCACATAGCTCGTGATTGTCCTAAAAAGCCAGCGGGAAGTGCAAGTGGAGGAAAGGGAAACAACAACGGTGGTGGTGCATTGACTATCATTGGACCAGCTCAGACAAGCCGACCTACTGCGAGAACTTTCAATATGACCGTGCAGGATGCTGTACAGTCTAAGGATATGGTGTCAGGTATTATTCCGATTAATGGTATTAATGCCTATGTACTATTTGATTCGAGTGCTACTTGTTCATTTATATCCGATGAATTTTCTCAGAATTTAGATTTTCCACAGGAAGAATTAGAATTTCCCTTAAGTATAGAGATTGCGAATAGGGAAGTGATTCCTGTTAGATTCATATATAAGAATTGTAGAGTGGTTTTAAAGGGTCGAGAGTTGAGGGTATACTTGATACCAATTAAACTTGGTGAGTTTGATGTTATACTGGGAATGGATTGGTTATTCAATTACAGAGCAGTAATTGATTGCCAAAGAAAATGTGTCAACCTTATGACTCCGTCAAAGGTTGTGTTCTTTGGCAGCAAGTCACCTCGGCAAGCAAGTTGTCTGACGGTGATGCAAGCCAAGAAGTTGTTAAAATAAGGATGTGTAGGATACTTATAGCCTACATAGTCTATACATAGAAGTAGAGTGCAAAGTTAGAAGAGATGCCGATCATGTATTTCCAGGTGATTTGTCGGGTCTTCCGCCGGATCGACAAATCGAGTTCGTGATTGATTTACAACCAGGAACGGCCCCGATATCTAAAGCACCATATAGAATGTGTAACGACCCCAAAATTCATACAATTTAATTCTCGACTTCAGTCGTTAATAATACATTCAACCTTTAATTTTACATCATTAAACGATAATACAACCATTGAAATTTGCAGAATAATTAAAATTCTCTATTACAAACTATCCTCGTTCCCAAAACCTTCAACCTTTATATCTAAATATCTCAGAATCATTTTAATACTACAATAGTTTACATTCGCAAAACAATATTATAATTACAACATTAATACATTTACCGAAATATTAGACATGGTTTACAAGAATAACAACTTAGCTAGGATATTAAATCTTCATATATCACTTTTGATCCATAACAATCAAGTAGCACATAGCGTTACCTTCAATTCTTGAATCTGCAAAAATGGTTATTTGCAAGAATGAACTCGACAGCTCAGCAAAATCTAACAGTTTTCATGCATCATGTAACACATAATAACATGCTCAACATACAAGAATAATCATAAACAAACATAGCATACATGTTGTAGTTCACATAACAACTATAAAGATTGAGTTCCTTACTCAATCAACATTCATAGTTCAATCATCATAGTCATAGTTTGACTTTCACATTTCATACTTTTGACATATATAATACATCATACACTAAAAGTTTAAAGCAGATCATCATCAAGTTCATATAGCAAAAAGGAACTGAAAGACTTGCCTTTATCAGCGTTTTACCAACACGCTAACACTTCGCGTCCTTGCACAACCTACACTTCTTCTAGCTTTTTCTTCTTCTTCTTCTAGCTCATCTCAATTCCTCTATTTCTCTCTATCTCTCTCAATTTCTCAATACAACTTCTATATAACCATTATCCTACATTATGAAGAACATAAAAATATAATTAAAACAAGGAATTTAGATTATAGCCTTATGAGTATGAATTTAAGAGAGAGATGAAGATGATGATGATGGGGCTTGTTTTGTCTTCTCAAAGCTTTCCCTTCTTCTTCTTTTTCTTCTTCTTCTTCTTCTCCTACAACTCTCTCTAACTCTCTTCTTATTTCTTTTGTTTGATTTCTAAAACTAACATACTAACTTGTAGTATATACATATAATATACAATACTAGTAATATATAATATATGTAACTCCTAGTAATTATTAGATATACTAATTACTAGTTAATACATAGGTTACACCAACTTGAACTTGAAAAACCTAAGACCATGTTTGGCAAATACTCATTATTTTAATTAATCAATAGCTTAACATCAATCAATCTCATCAAATTGTCACATAATTATATTTACTTGTTAATTATAATTTCGTAATTCATCAAATTTAATTATCTCAATTAAATTAGAACTACAACATAAAATTATTATATTAATTAAATTAAATACTAAATATTCATTTAATTAATCTACTATACTTAATTACATTACTCTATAATCAAAAAAAAATTTATTTATTTACTCAATAAATAATTCAATTAAATATTTACATATATTAAAATTAATATATAACATTCTCTTCACATCAATTCATATATTCTACAATATATGACATACACATACTCACACTCAACATATCTCATAAATAATACTTTTATTTATAAAATTCTCATTTATAAATTTTAAAAATCTGGGATGTCACATCCTTCCCTCCTTATAAGGATTCCGTCTTCGGAATCACCGAAACCATACCTTACTCAGATTTTCCTCAAATCTATTCATTGAATAACTTCAACACATTACCTTAATATATGTTTTATATTTTATACTCTCACCATTCTTGATAATAAATTCTTATAAGTTTTATTTCATAACATTTAGTTAGACTCAATTATATTTGAGTATTACATATTCTTTGACCCATTCATTATCTTTCTCTAAGGATCATTACCATATACTATATGATCAAACTCTCGGGACATTACATTCACCCATTCTTCTAAGAATTTCGTCCTCAAAATTTTTATTTATTAATCTTTATTCATTCAATCGATCAAAATAGATTTTTACGTTAATACTTTATTCAGTCATTGGGTTCTATAACCACTTCCTTTCCACAAAGATCTTTCTACAATTATTAACTTCTCTATTAAAAATTTTACATTATTCTTTGATAACTCATCTCCTTCTCATATCAACACTTTTTTTCTCACTTATTCAATATATTCATCATTCAATGTCGCATCCTACGACTTACTTCTTTCTAAGGAATATCATCCTTACCATATTCGCCTTTTAGAATAGCAAGAATCTTCCATAATTGCTTAATAATTAGGAAGTAGTATGAATAACTCAGGAATTTAAAAGATTCCAAATCATGATGAGGGGTCACAAGACTATGAACTCTATTCTCGGTTTACTAGTGCTTCAACTCAATCCTTCACACTGTAAACTATAGTGTTTATCAATCACAAAGACTGAAAATACCCTCCTTACGTACACTAGGTGGCCAGCCTATTGTACCACTACGTTGGGCCGCAACGTAGTGTTTTATAACGACTATATGCGTTACGCTCGGAACCATTGTCCCCGAATAAATGTCCCCTTATAGGGTTGTTCACCTCAACTTTTCAACATCTGAATCCGCACAAAAATAATTTGGTTTGGCAAAACTTTTCAATAAACGCTTAAATTTCATGAACATCTTTCAATATTCGTCTAGCTGAATCAAATAGCATAGACCTCTATAACAATTCGGACATCAACCGAAATATACATATACATACATAGATATGAATTCTCATATCTTAAAGAAATCTCAAAAATCTTTTTATGACGTCACGATACCCCACTGTATTTACAGTCCGTTGAGGATTCCGTCACTTGGTGATTTTATCATACTACATCATACCATAGTGGGCTGACGATCCTTAGATCACATCCAACACTAGGTAATACTGCATTGATGACTCTATCGTTTTTATCATCTTTGCACCAGGTTACATGATGCATTAATGATATAAAATACATTTTGATATATTGCAAATCATTTTTGTCTAGCCGAAACAATTACCATAGACATACGAATAACAGTATTGTTGTTAAAACTCATTGGTTCCATCATTTGATCCAATGTTTTTCAAGAAAATAGAAGTGTAAACATCAGCACGAAGTCAATAAATTTCAAAAGTCTAGCATAGCTAGTAGATTTAGAGTACCTATGCTTCCACCATCAACTCCACTTTCTATAATGATCCATTACTTAATAGGTCTATCTATTCCTATCATCCTCAATACTCCATTTACACTTATCTATCTATACCCAGTTCATCAAACTTACCACACATTATGAGTTCAGGAACTTGCCACAATCATATGAGTTTAAGAACTTATCCTAGACAGACCATAGGCGTACATTCGCTGAGGGGTTCAAAAATATACCATATAATTATGAGTCACGAACCTACCATAAGTATGAGTTTTAAGAACTCGCACTTAACCTTATAATATTCTCTAACTACACTCTACCTATCTGTTATACACATGAGAAAAGAATCACCTTCTCAACAGGCATATAGCAAATAGCGCGACATAAACATTCCAATAATTATCAATGTGATAAACTGAGTGCAAGCACAAAACCCTAGCCCATACAAAGGTTTGTACAACTCAGCCATCACATGAGTCCTCAATTGAAATCCCACCTAACTCTATCTTACTTATAACTTATTCTTTGCTCGATACGAATTCCTCGTATCACATTATCTATAACTCCTCATGAGTTATCTCGTACTATTTTATAGTACTCCATCTTTATAGCATTAAGCTATAATTATTCAAACATTATAGACCATCTTTCTTTTATAACTTAAACAGACCACATCGTGATCTTATTCTATAATCATCTCCCTTAAAATTCTTTTCTTAACTCGTGATCGTTTTGTTTTACGATCCTTTTTCTTTCTCTTTTTCATTATTTACAACATTATTCGTTATCTTGGCTTTTGGAGTTAGGAAACTCCCATTTCTTATCTTTATATATCTTCAAGATTCTTCCTTGAATCTTTTTGTTTATATAACAATTCTTCCTTTAAGAATTTCTAACTTCATTTACATTGCTCAACATTTCATTCAAGTTCTACACTTTCATCATACGTATCCACTTTCTATACTTTGTACACATCGAGTCTCTACCAATTTCAATATGGTACGCTGAGTGGTTTCCCAAAAATAACCAACAAACTAGGTTCTGAGTTGCTAGTTCGTATATACCTCCGCTCTATGAAGGAATCGTTTAGCCCAGATACCATACATCAACTACGAAAGAGTAAAATTGCACCACTTAGATATAACTCTCTATTCTTAACTTCTTTATCATTCACTTTTTTATAGACATTGTCTATTTATTATCACCTTACATCCTTATTATTGGAGTTGGGTAATCCCACACTCATATTCCTTATAACTCTGCGAGATTCTTCGTTGAATCATTTCACGCAAGTTTTGTGACACCCCCAAATCTCAGTACTTCATTACCTCAAGATTTGGTGTTCACGTAATCAAAACATTCATTTATAACTACCCAATCATAAATAAAATTGAATAATAAACCTGCCCATACAAGAATTACATAAAATAATATCTCCCAGGTTATCTAACGTTTACATACAATCATTTATGCGGAAAATTTAAATAAACTTCATTACATTCTTTAAACCAAAGTCTGATAATAAAACTATCAAAACTATTACAAGTCTTCAGTACTTTTTCATCTTTCCCTTTCCTTTACTGGTGCTAGGTATGTCACCCTTTCCATCTTTAGCTGTAAGGATTTTACATGCAAGAGTGAGCAAACAAGGCTCACTTGAAATAAAAATGAATAACTTTTACATTCTCTGCCCTTTCAGGGGCTCAATAGAACTGAACAATAGGTTCTATTAACATCTTAACATTCACTGAGGGTCTAATGACCACGAACCTTGTCCACAGTTATAAGTAATCTTTCAACTTAAACTTTTACAGTCATACGACCATAATGACTTTAAGGTACTT
Source organism: Panax notoginseng (assembly GCA_016801055.1). Taxonomy (NCBI): domain Eukaryota; kingdom Viridiplantae; phylum Streptophyta; class Magnoliopsida; order Apiales; family Araliaceae; genus Panax; species Panax notoginseng. Next base: position 128,415,252 of record CM029020.1, on the reverse strand, counting down.
AGGGGGATCAACCTTTCGTACATGTATTGTATATAAACATTTCAGTGCAAAGTACAAAACTAAGCGTAACCCCTATAAATAGGGTCGTTCATTTCAGTATGTTGAGTTACTTTATGAGTTACTTTATTACTCTTAGTATAGCTACTAACTAAGTTTAAGTTTAAACAACATCACATCTTTTCATGAACATTACTTTTTAGCTTTATTACAACTACTTAAGTGATCATATCATTGCACCACATGCACATTAACAACTTGATACAACATCCTATTACATGTCCAATATGTTATCATTAAGTTATACTAATACACAAAGGGTTGCACTTGCATTCGTGCATCCCGACGCCCTCTGTTTGGCTCCAAATACACAATAGTCCTAACGATGACCATTTTGACTACTGTTACAGACCTTAAATTAAAAAACTTAAAGCATGAAAGTTGTAGGTCTTTTCGTCCTCGTTCCGGATCATCTTGAATCAACTAAATCGTAGTTCGTATGAGAAAGTTATGGCCATTTTACTACAGGAGGTCAAAACTGCCCAACTCAGACAACTTTTCTGGCGCCGGGGCGAGGATCATTGGCGCCGGGGCGTGAGTTACAGCACTGGGGAGGGAGCTACTGGCCCATTTTTTGGCGCTGGGGCATGAATTTTGACGCTGGGGCGCCGAAACTCACAGAACCAAAAAGAAGAACAGAGCCCAAAGCTACTGTCTTAAATTTGTAATAACAATTTGCCCCAAACAACATGTATAACTAATATAAACTACACATAATTGCTAACAATTATCCATATAGCAATTTTCAACAATTGAACAACAAATTTAAAAGACTTAAATCACTAAAATAATATTTGGTTAAAACTCAAAACTCCATTGTTGATATCTAAAGTACAGTGAACGAAATTTTCACTGTTATCAACCAAATTTGATTCCTTTGAAATACAAGTATTCCAACATCTAACAAATTAACATGTATAGTTCAATTAACATATACAAGGTTCAATTCGCGTATTAGTTCACAATTTTTGTTATCATGAAATCATATGTTCGTGTATATATATATATATATATATATATATATATATATATATATATATATATATATATATATGCTAACTATAACAATTATAACAATAAAAACACATAACATTATAACCAATTCTAGAACATGTTTTACAGATAATTTTTGGTAAAAACCTTAACAGAGTGAATGACTTTCAAGAACACAGACTATCATATTCACAGTAAGTATATAGCGTGAAATATATATGATTACATACACATAATTTAAGGTTATAAGCACCTACCTTTTTGTTGATTTTAAAAAACTTTGTTGTTCACTGATAATGATAATCTCAGAGCTTTCCTCTCTCTGTCTCTCTCTCAACTATCTCAGACAAACTTCAAATGTTGATTAGGCTTAAGCCAAAATAGCATATACGTAATATTAACTAAAACCAATGCTTACCTTTAAAACTAAAACGTATAAAACTGACGCTCAACTAATGATCGTATTAATTTAGCAATTACCCAAAATAATATATATTATATATATATATATATTATTTATTTAATTAATAATTTAAATTCAAAAGAAATTCAAAAGCCATAAGGCTTTGTTTGGCAAACCATTAAAAATTTAAATGATTAATATACTTACACCTTGTTTGGAAAAACTAAATTAAAATGACTTTAATTTATTTTAATAACTCTTTATCACATAGTTATTTGTCACACTTTATGAAATAACAATTTATTAAATAAATCACTTAATCACATAACTCAATCCACATAACACATTAATTATTTAACAAATAAATAATTACCTAAAACAACTCATTCAAATTGAACAATTACTTATTCAATAATAAAAACATCTAATAAATATTTATATAAATCAATAAATATTTATAACTTACATTTAAAAATATGGAATGTTACATCATTCCTCTCTTAAAAGGATTTTGTCCTCAGAATCACAACTCAAACAACACATTCGTTACATTCTTCCCTACTTATAAAGATTCTGTCCCCAGAATCGAAGACAAAGATTAAACAAATAACTCAGGGTACTCTTTCATCATTTTCTCTTCGAGTTCCCACGTTGCTTCTTCAGCATTGTGGTTTCTCCATATCACCTTCACAGAAGGTATCACTTTATTCCTGAGCACTTGTTCTTTCCTGTCGACTATCTGGATAGGAACCTCTTCATAAGACAAATCTTTCTCGAACTGCCACGGTTCGTACTCGATCACGTGATTCTAATCGGGTTTATATGGTCGTAACACCGAAATATGAAAAACATTATGAATGTTTTCCAACTCTGGAGGTAGAGCTACCTCGTAAGCTACCTCTCCAACTTTTCGCAGCACTTCAAAGGGTCCAATAAACCTCAGGCTTAGTTTTCCCTTCTTACCGAAACAAATTTTCCCCTTCGTAGGAGAAACTTTTAGGAATACATAGCTTCCTACGTCAAATGCACGATCTTGCCTGTGTTGATCAGCATACTTCTTCTGTCGGTCTTGAGCTGCTACCAATCTTATCCTGATAAGTTTGATAACCTCAGCAGTTTGTTGCACTAATTCTGGTCCTAGTAGTTGACGTTCACCAACTTCATCCCAGCACAGTGGAGTTCTGCACTTTCTGCCATATAACGCTTCGTAAGGCGGCATGCCGATGCTCGCGTGATAACTATTATTGTAGGAGAATTCCACCAACGGTAATTGCTCTTCTCAGCTTCCTATGAAATACATGACGCATGCTCTTAGCATATCTTCCAATGTCTGGATCATTCGTTCACTTTGGCCATCTGTTTGTGGATGATAAGCCGTACTCATTCGCAATTGAGTTCCCATGCATTCTTGTAGTCTCTTCCAGAAGTTTGATGTGAATCGCGGGTCTCTATCAGACACAATTAACGCTGGGACTCCATGTCTCGAAATGATCTCTTTGATGTACAATCTTGCCAACTGATCAAGATTGAACCTAATCTTTATTGGTAAAAAGTGCGCTGATTTTGTCAGTCTGTCCACTATCACCCAAATTGCATCGCATCCTCTCTGAGTAGCTGGAAGACCCACCACAAAATCTATCGTGATATGCTCCCATTTCCATTCCGGTATTTCCAATGGTTGAAGTAATCCGCTGGGTCTTTGATGTTCGACTTTTACTCTTTGACATGTCAAACATTTAGCCACGCATTCTGCAACATCCCTTTTCATATTCGGCCACCAAAAATGTCGGCGTAAATCTTGATACATCTTCGTGCTTCCTGGATGAATCGAATATCTTGAGCTATGAGCTTCGGTCAAGATTTCGTTTTTCAGTTCTGGTGTTGCTGGAACCCAGATTCTTCCCTCGTACCGTAGTAATCCTTCGGTATCGACCTTGTATTTTGTATCGCTACTATCAACCATATTCTCTTTTATCTTTCCACATTCTTCATCTTGTAACTTTGCGTTTTTCACCTTGTCCAGTAAAGTTGGACCTGCTTCTAACTGAAATAGTCGTTCGTCGGATTCCTGTGGAAATTTGATTTCCAGTTCTAACTTTGTCATTGCTGAAATGAGCTCCTCCTGAGTTGTTATCAGCATTAATTTCTCCCGACCTTTCCTACTTAAAGCATTTGCAACTACATTCGCTTTGCCCAGATGATAAAAGATCTCACAATTCTAATCCTTTATCAATTCCATCCATCTCCTCTGACGCATGTTCAGGTCCTTCTGAGTGAAAATATACTTCAGACTTTTGTGGTCTGTGTAGATCTCACATTTCTCTCCATACAGATAATGTCTCCATATCTTGAGAGCAAATAGCACTGCAGCCAATTCTAAATCATGAGTCGGATAACCTTCCTCATAATCCTTCAGTTGTCTTGATGCATAGGCAATAACTTTGCCGTTTTGCATAAGAACACAACCCAATCCTTTGTGTGAGGCATCACTATACACCACAAAATTTCCTGTATTATCTGGCAGGGTTAACACAGGTGACATACTTAGCTTCTTCTTCAAATATTGGAAGCTCTCTTCACACTTTTCCGTCCAAACGAATTTCACCGCTTTCCTTGTCAAATTTGTTAACGGAGTGGCTATCTTGGAAAAATCTTGTATAAATCTTCTATAATAACCGGCCAGCCCCAAGAAACTCCTCACCTCTGAAGGTGTCCTTGGTGGTTCCCAATTGATTACAGCTTCCACTTTCGATGGATCTACTGAAATCCCATCTTTGTCAATCATATGACCCAAAAATTGTACACGATCGAGCCAAAATTCACACTTAGAGAATTTTGCGTACAACTTTTCCTTTCTTAGTGTCTCCAATGTCAGACGTAAATGTTCCACGTGTTCTTCTTGAGTTTTGGAATACACCAGAATATCGTCGATAAACACCACTACGAACTTGTCTAAGAATGGTTTAAATACCCTGTTCATCAAATCCATGAACGCGGTAGGGGCATTTGTTAAACCAAAAGACATCACCAGAAACTCGTAATGTCCGTACCGAGTTCTGAATGTCGTTCTAGGTATATCCTCCTTTCTTACCTTCAATTGGTGATACCCACTACTCAAATCTATTTTTGAGAAGTATTTAGCACCCTTCAACTGATCAAACAAGTCATCTATTCTAGATAACGGATACCTATTCTTAATAGTGACCTTGTTTAACTCCCTATAATCAATGCAAAGACGCATTGATCCATCCTTCTTCTTCACAAATAATACCGGCGCTCCCCACGGTGATACGATTAGTTGAATATACTTCTTATCCAGCAGTTCTTGCAGTTGCACCATGAGTTCCTTCATTTCTACCAGAGTCATTCTGTACGGGGCCTTCGATATCGGTGCAGTTCCTGGCACTAAATCGATTATGAACTCAATCTCTCTATCAGGAAGAAGTCCTGGAAAATCCTCCGGAAATACATCTACGAATTCTCTAACCACTGGTATCTCCTCCAATTTTACACCCTTCTTCTGAGTATCGACTATCTAAGCCAAATAACTCACACAACCTTGACTTAACAACTTCTTGGCCTGCATAATCGTCAGACATTTCATTTGTCTAGGCGATTTGCTACCATAGAAAACTACCATTGACGGAGTCATAAGGTTTACAAACTTCTTGTGACAATCAATTACTGCTCCATATTAGAACAGCCAATCCATTCCCAAAATTACATCAAATTCCCCGAGTCTAATCGGAATTAAATCTACCATCAGGATATTCCCTTTAATGTTCACTCTACAGTTCTTGTATGCAAACCTAACAGGAATCACCTCCCTATTCGTAATTTCTATGTTCAAAGGGAAATTCAGTTCTTCTCTAGGCAATTCTAACCTCTTAGCAAATTCATCAGATATAAACGAACAAGTAGCACCCGAATCAAATAATACATAAGCATTAATATCGTTGATTAGATAATACCTGACACCACATCTTTTGATTGCACAACATCTTGCACAGTCATGTTGAAAGTTCTGGCTGTGGGTTTGTTTGACGCTGTAGGTCCAGCAATTGCCCAAGTACCTCCACTGCTGTCTCCCTTACTTCTTACTGTTTCTTCGACCTTCTTATAAGGGCATTCACGAGCAAAATGATCCTTGGATCCATATGTGAAACAGACATTCTTCTTGGGTTTGGTGCAATTTGAGGCGATGTGACCATCCTGGCCACAGTTGAAACATGCACGTTTCCCCATCAAGCACACACCCTTATGAAACCTCTCGCATGTAGCACATGCTTCAAACTTCCTAAACTGTTGGTTACTCTGCCGGTTTCTAGTACCCCCATTTCCGTTCCACTTCCTCTTCAAGTTGTTGTTGTTATTGCCATTTCCATTGCCTCCGCTACCATTCTTCACTTCCACCTCATTCTTCTTTTCTTCTGCTCTTGATTGAATTTTGTCACTGCCTCGCCTCCACCTTTAGCGAGTATAGCCTTCTCCATCACTGCTGCAAATGTCTTCAACTAGAACAGGGAAACCCTACTGTACAGCCAGGGCTTCAGTCCTTGTTCGAACCTCTTTGCCTTACGCTCGTCTGTGCTGACTTGATATGGCGCAAACCTCGCCAATTCATTGAATTTCACGGCATACTCAGACACCGTCATCGCTCCCTGCTTTAGTTTCAAAAATTGAACCTCTAACTGACTCTTAGAACTCTCTGGGAAGTAGATCTCAAAGAATAACTCCTTAAACCTATCCCAAGTCATCACTCCTGGTCCTTCCCGGGTTTTATTGGCCTGCCACCAATAACTAGCTTCTGCTTTCAACATGAATGTTGCAAAAGCAGTCTTCTGTTCATCCCCTACCCTAGCGACTTCAAATATCTTCTTAATCTCCATAATCCAGGTCTGTGCCTCGACCGGATTCATTGACCCACGAAATTCAGGTGGTCCGAATGCCTTAAACTCCTTAAACGTTGTGCCTTGGTTTTGAGGTTGATTCTGCAACGCTCCTATTAGTAAAGTCACTAGTTGTTGGACGAGATTATCCTCAACATCGTTATTGTTAGTTCTCGCATTGGTTCTCTGACGGGATGGTTCACGTCTGGGAGGCATTTTCTGTTAGAAAAAAAACATCTATTAGACTATTACCCAACTTCTTTAAGTATTTTTCTAATTAACTTGTCTCCATAAAAAAAAATAACCACATAACACTTTTGAATAAAATAATAGCTTTTTATTTATTCATCATAACTTCGAAAAACATAACAATAATAGCATCATTGCCATTTACATTCCTTTTCTGAACTACAAAAGTTACAAGACAACATCATCATTCTCATATCTCATGGTTACTTAACACTCGGGATTTACACATTATTTAACACTTATTACTTATAAAACAGACAGATTTCCTACGATGATCTATTAAGATAATCAGTAGCCTTTTGACGCTCTTCTTACATAACACGGAACATGGTTCTAACACGTATGATGGCAGAATCTCAAACTGAATTGGATAACCCATGACCCGATCTTGAGCTCGATTGATCATGGTATTGAATACTTTATCCATCTCTTCCATCTTCATCCTCTTTGCTTGTGCGTCCCTTACTGCTCTTCCAGTTCGTTGATAAGCTTCCTCGTATGCGTCTTCAGCTCTCGCCCTCTTGGTAGCTTATTCATTCAGCTTTTTCTTCAGTTCCACGACCATCTCGATCAGTTGTTCCTTCTCTCCTTCAGTCTGCATCAGCTTCTCTTCAGCATTAGTTAGACGTTCATCTCGATCCTAGATGTCGTCGTTCTTCTGTGTCATTGCAGTCTGTTGTTCTGCTACTATCTCCTGTAACTCCTCAACTGTGTCCTGAAGTTCCACGTTACGGTCGTAGACCTCATCATACATACGAACAGCCATCGAGGTTAGTGGAGTCTCCTCCTCCTCGTCCTCGTTATCTTCATCCTCCTTTGGTAACTCCACGGGATCCTCCTCATCCGTCTCCACATCATCATCCTCATCTTCAACCACTGTACCAACGGGGCTTACTCCCGTGGCAGTAGTTATTCCCTAACTACCTGAATGTCGCGAAGCTCCTCCTCTATAGGCATTTGAGGTCCCTCCTCCCTAGCCTGACTTGATTCTTTGACATTAGTCATCCTAACAACAAAATTTTAAAGTTTTAGTTATTAATCATTTTACTCGACACTCGCGAGCACATAAGTTATAAACACATAAGCATATAAGTGTTTTATTACCTCTTCCATAAAAAACTCGATAAGAGTTATCTCCACTATCTTTTCAAAGGTTACTTCCTAAGGATTTTCCCCCCACCTAAGGTTCATAACCTAAGGCTTTGATACCAACCTGTGACACCCCCAAATCTCGGTACTTCAGTACCTCAAGATTTGGTGTTCACGTAATCAAAACATTTATTTATAACTACCCAATTATAAATAAAATTGAATAATAAACCTGCCCATACAAGAATTACATAAAATAATATCTCCCAGGTTATCTAACCTTTACATACAATCATTCATGCAGAAAATTTAAATAAACTTCATTACATTCTTTAAACCAAAGTCTGATAATAAAACTATCAAAACTATTACAAGTCTTCAGTACTTGTTCATCTTTCCATTTCCTTTACTGGTGCTAGGTACGTCACCCTTTCCATCTTTAGCTGTAAGGATTTTACAGGCAAGAGTGAGCAAACAAGGCTCACTTGAAATAACAATGAATAACTTTTACATTCTCTGTCCATTCAGGGGCTCAATAGAACTGAACAATAGGTTCTATTAACATCTTAACATTCACTGAGGGTCTAATGACCACGAACCTTGTCCACAGTTATAAGTAATCTTTCAACTTAAACTTTTACAGTCATACGACCATAATGACTTTAAGGTACTTAGGGGGATCAACCCTTCGTACATGTATTGTATACAAACATTTCAGCGCAAAGTACAAAACTAAGCGTAACCCCTATAAATAGGGTTGTTCATCTCATTATTTTGCATACAAGTCCGCCCCAAAGATAGTTTGATTTGGATACACTTCAAGGTAATTTGGAATTCAACGGACATCAACTAAGGATTAGTTGAATAAAAGATAATAACACTATGTTATTGAATAATCATAACTGAATAAGTATTTCGTTCTAAGTTCATGCTTTAGGGATAATCTAATAGCATAACTATTGAATAACACATCATACCTTACTTTGAATAACTTTAAGCTAAGGTTACATCTTAGAATTTAATATCAAGCATGCACAACAAATAATAGCTTGAACAATAAACTAAAGGTACTTGCATGCTAATATAATAAGTTTAGAGTTAAGAAACCTTGCATATTCATAATAACTATCTCAACGAAAGTGCAGAGATGAGAAACTTGTAACATCATGAATAACTGGATACAATGAAGTTGCTTAATGGAAATACTTTACTCAATAAAGTATATAGCATATGAATTTTGCATAACGAAGCTTTAGAATTAGAAAACTTGCTTAAGTATAACATAACAGTGAAAAGCAACCTTGCTGAATAATAAAGTAGCAAAGGTTAGGGAACTTGCATAAGTATAACATAACAGTGAAAAGTAACCTTGCTGAATAATAAAGGAGCAAAAGTTAGGGAACTTGCCTCGTGCGTAGGTTAAACAATTACTATTCACGTTCACCCCAAGTCCTAAACATACCATATGTATTGACAATACACATTAGTTACACTAACCTTTATGAGTTACTTTATTACTCTTAGTATAGCTACTAACTAAGTTTAAGTTTAAACAACATCACATCTTTTCATGAACATTACTTTTTAGCTTTATTACAACTACTTAAGTGATCATGTCATTGCACCACATGCACATTAACAACTTGATACAACATCCTATTACATTTCCAATATGTTATCATTAAGGAATACTAATACACAAAGGGTTGCACTAGCATTCGTGCATCCCGACGCCCTCCGATTGGCTCCAAATACACAATAGTTCTAAAGATGGCCATTTTTACTACTGTTACAGATCTCAAATTAAAAAACTTAAAGCATGAAAGTTGTAGGTCTATTCGTCCTCGTTCCGGATCATCTTGAATCAATTAAGTCGGAGTTCGTATGAGAAAGTTATTGGCATTTTACTATAGGAGGTCAAAACTGCCCAACTCAGACAACTTTTCTAGCGCCGGGGCACGGATCAGTGGCGTCGGGGAGCGAGTACCAGCACCGGGACGCGAGTTACAGCGCTGGGGCGTGAGCTACTGGCCCATTTTTGGCGCTGGGGCGTGAATTTTGACGCTGGGGCGTGAATTTAGACGCTGGGGCGACGAAACTCACAGAACCAAAAAGAAGAACAGAGCCCAAAGCTACTGTCTTAAATTTGTAATAACAATTTGCCCCAAACAACATGTATAACTAATATAAACTACACATAATTGCTAACAATTATCCATATACCAATTTTCAACAATTGAACAACAAATTTAAAGGACTTAAATCACTAAAATAATATTTGGTTAAAGCTCAAAACTCCATTGTTGATATCTAAAGTACAGTGAACGAAATTTTCACTGTTATCAACTAAATTTGATTCCTTTGAAATACAAGTATACCAACATCTAACAAATTAACATGTATAGTTCAATTAACATATACAAGGTTCAATTCGCGTATTAGTTCACAATATTTGTTATCATGAAATCATATGTTCGTGTATATATATATATATATATATATTTCACTGTAAAACCAAGTTCTCTTTCTAAATCGTAATTTAGCATACAACACACACACACATATATATATATATATATATATATATATATATAATATATATATATATATATATATGCTAACTATAACAATTATAACAATAAAAACACATAACATCATAACCAATTCTAGAACATGTTTTACAGATAATTTTTGGTAAAAACCTTAACAGAGTGAATGGACTATCAAATTCACAGTAAGTATATAGCGTGAAACATATATGATTACATACACATAATTTAAGGTTATAAGCACCTTACCTTTTTGTTGATTTTAGAAAACTTTGTTGTTCACTGATAATGATAATCTCAGAGCTTTCCTCTCTCTGTTTATCTCTCAACTATCTCAGACAAACTTCAAATGTTGATTGGGCTTAAGCCAAAATAGCATATACGTAATATTAACTAAAACCAACGCTTACCTTTAAAACTAAAACGTATAAAACTGACGCTCAACTAATGATCGTATTAATTTAGCAGATACCCAAAATAATTTATATTATATATATTTTATTTATTTAATTAATAATTTAAATTCAAAAGAAATTCAAAAGCCATAAGGCTTTGTTTGGCAAACCATTAAAAATTTAAATGAATAATATACTTACACCTTGTTTGGCAAAACTAAATTAAAATGACTTTAATTTATTTTAATAACTCTTTATCACATAGTTATTTGTCACACTTTATGAAATAACAATTTATTAAATAAATCACTTAATCACATAACTCAATCCACATAACACATTAATTATTTAACAAATAAATAATTAACTAAAACAACTCATTCAAATTGAACAATTACTTATTCAATAATAAACACATCTAATAAATATTTATATAAATCAATAAATATTATAACTTACATTTAAAAATATGGAATGTTACAAGTTTTATCCCTTCTTTATACGTTTCTTACATTACTTCTTATTGTTCAAACTCTAGTTGAGCTTATTCGTTCCTTATCTTCACCTCTCTTCTCTCAGGTTATAGCATAAGGTATTATTACCTAAGGTTTCTAACCTATCAGCTTTGATACCAACTGTAACGACCCCAAAATTCATATTGTGAAGACCCCAAACTCGGTTACTTGAAACCCGAACTCGGTTCTTCACGATACGATTTCTATGAGCGGAATAATACTAATAATAATAACAATAATATAAAAGATCAACTTAATTTACATAATTATCAGAGTCTAGCTCCCAAATACGTAACCTTTAAACATTCATTACAACCCATGATAGATAATATATATCATAATTGTCTTAATATCATTAAACTATTACAAAACATAATTCGTTCATTCAGCAGCCTTCCCTTTTCCTTTGTTCTTAGTAGAGCTCTCTAGTCGTTCGCACTTAACTGAAAACATTTAAATTTAAGCAAGGATGAGCATTTGAGTGCCCAGCAAGTAATAGCAATTATATATATATATATATATATATATATATATATATATATATATATATATATAGCTGAAAGGATTTAAATATTTTCTTTGTACTATTCTTCTACAACCAGTCAATAGTTGTGAAGTATTCTGAACCGATAATAATAACATATCAACTCTCTTTCAAATCTTTGAAACTACATAATGACTATAACTGGGGTTATGGTGACATACCATGAACATTGTTTTCATTTTTGAAAAGGTTAAACAGAAATTCATATGTAAACCGACATAACTTACGGGCACGGGGGGTGATCAGCCCGTTATGCCCTGCATTGATCAATACTACATTATAAGAATGATAAGATCGTTCACTCAGTTCCGCCTTGGGCGCATAAAAGTTTTCCCGTGTAGGGATGTTCATACTTGTCTAGGTTCTAAATCAACGGTTTTATCTTGTTCAACAATAATCTATAATTCAACCTATATGTATACGGGAAATTGACAAAGATATATCAACATGTGATGAAATACAATGATTATCCAAGTGGGGACACTTGTTTAACCATTTCTAGAAATTAACGAACAAAATATATATATCTGAATTATCATATACTAACATGTTGATAAGCAATGAGCGTATATAATATAAGGTTAATAATCTGTACAGTAATAATATAGTTTAGAAACATTCTTACTCATGTCCATTGCATAAAGAAAATGCAAAGGTTAGATACTTGCCTGAAGCGCTGCTTACAGTTTGCAATTTAGATTTATCGCTTATCTCACGACCTATCATTAATAATATCGTTCGTTTGATTAGAACAATATACTATAACACATAACACTGCTTATTGCAGTCAGCACATACCCTAATCACATTGACACATATATTTAATAACCATTGAATCACAAATAATCACATATCTAATTACATTATCTAAGTCCATATCAATTTCTGAAACATGTCGGTGTACCGACAACTTTATCGGATAAATATATCGAGTCTAAGACTCTATTCTGTAACTTAATATCAGTCATATTATTTTTAAATGACTTAATATAATTTTAAAATATTTATTATAATTTATCACGAAATTTCAAACATCGGAATCACATTAAAATGATTTAAATACTAATCAATTCTATTATCATTAATATTTAATTAGTATTAAACTATTAATGAAATCATTTCTAAAATATTAAAGTTATTTATAATAACTCAAAATATTTTTAAAGTATTCATATTACCCTTAAATAATTTTTAAAACATTTAAAATCATTTTTAAATAATTATCATTAATATTAAAGTATTAATGTTCTATTTATCAGAATATTAAAAGTCATTATTCATAACTTAAAATATTTTTAATTTATTTATATCCCTTTTAAATGATTTTTAACTTAATAAAACTGTTTATAAACTATTTAATTAATATAATTATTAAATAAATTTAATATCATTAGTAATAACTTAATAATCATTAATATTTAATTATTAATGAAATTATCCTTTAAATATTAAAAGTTATATTTTATAACTTAAAATATTTTTAAACACTTTATTTTCATTTAAAATGATTTTTAATATAATAAAATCATTTTTAATTAATTCATTTAATTCATTTAGTAAATAAATTAATTACCATTAATATTAATTTATTAATGAAATTTATCACAAAATATTAAAAGTCATTAAAAATAACTTAAAATATTTTCTTATATCATAATATAATTTTTAATTAGTTTTCCAATATTAAAATCATTTTTAAATAATTTATTTAATATTATAATTAAATAAATTAAATACTTTTAATATTCTAAAAATATTAAATATTTATGAAATATATTAAAAATAATTAAAAACTAATTTTCAGAATTTAAAATAATTTTTAATGATTTATTTTGTATTTTTAATAATTAAAAACTATTTTTTTCTATTTATTAATCATTTTTCGGAAAATAATAGTAATAAACTGTCGCTAAAGGGCCCTATAGCGACAGAATCGTCGCTATAGGTGTTCTTAAGCCTGTTCTTGAGCCAACCCAGATTTCTTGTCAGTCATTAAGGGGCTCGGTTTGACCAGATTTTAAGCTATGATCCTAATATTTTCTGAACTGTTAATGATATCAATCACGGAGTATAAATGTAATACTACAAGATAATGCAACATTCATGTGACAACCCCAAAATAGGTCCATTCCACCCAACCCATTCTGAGTCGTCAAATACATGGTACAAAAATAACTACAACTTTATTACAACAATTGTCGTGCAAAATACAACAACACATATGCTGTGAGTTTGGATACAAATATATACCAAATGTGACTCATGTCCCAATCGTAGACAGCACCTCACAATGATACCTTACATAAATGTATAGTCAAAAACTGTTTTAGAAATTAGAATCTTTGGGAAGTGCTCAAGAAAACCTTCGTACATGGGAGGCCATGTATCTAGGTTATGATAGATATCATATGACCATATAATTATCCTTGGTTGACCCAATAGACCCCAAAGAAAAACGAGAAGTTTACTATCATATTCTTCCCAATGGTGAGTCTTCTCTTAACTTATCATTATCTCCACTTTCTCTAATTGAGAATTATACTTCAAACAAACACCAAGATTATATAGGTAGTGCTCGTAAAGATACTCAGCAAGTGGATGAGCACAACCCTGTCTTATGATGACACGAGGTTGTATGTCATTAGACATCTTGTATGATAGTGACAAAACACCCTTTCAACGTTGGGTTCGCCTCACCCTATTTTCTTCACCAAATATAACTAGTAAATGATGACCACCGTTCTATTCCCTTGTTACCCCCGCTCGACCCAGCTACACTCTTATTACCTGAAAGGAATTGTGAAACAAAAGGGTGAGCACAACTAGCCCAGTAAAGAATATCATGACTAAAGATAAATAAATTATCAATAGTCTTCATCAGTAATAAATCAGAGATTTAGAACATATGGTAGATGATAAAAATTTCAACCATAGTTGCAGCAGAACGAGCAATCCATTAGAAGAGTCAAATAGACTATAAAGTCTATTATCTTCTCCATGTTAAAAATCCACCAACAATGTTTTATCCCTGTAACATCAATCAACAATTCTGGTCCACAATCATATGAATAACTCATAATCATAACTGTAGTTCTAAATTCCTCTTCTCATCCAGGACGAAGATAATTTTCATCACCTATCTTTACCTGAAACATCAAAGATCATGGTTATACCAAATCACAGTTCCTGTTCATAATCATACTAATAACTTCATCTTTGCACTACGGCCAAAGATATTCATTTGTACCAGTTGGTCATGTTCATCTCAACACCTGTTCATCTTTGCACTACTGGCCAAAGATATTCAACAACATGTCATCTTTGCACTACAGGCCAAAGATATTCATATACAATTCATCTTTGCACTACAGGCCAAAGATATTCATCAGCAGTTCATATTTGCACTACAGGCCAAATATATTAATATCTCAAAGAAATATATAATCATTTCAGAATTTATATAAACAATAATTATAACCATGTTGATCAATTCACCTTTGCACTTAAGCTAAAGATATTCAATTATAAATTCAATGGTCATGATCATACCAGTCAACAATTCATCTTTGCACTATTGGCCAAAGATATTCCTCAGTCACGATCATACCAATAATTTACCTATCTTTACACTCAAGTGAAAGAGAAATTCAACATCAGAGTTATAAAAAATGTCATATATAATAGTAACTCATAAATAGTAACTCGTGAATAGTAACTCGTGAATAGTAAACCCGACACAAAAAGATAGAAATTCCACAGTAAAGTCCATACGAATATTTCGGTATAATGATATTGAAAGATTAATATTTCTTAAGCTTATAAACAATTTACTTAAATTGTTTACACTTTACTACTTAATACATTTAATCATCATAAAATACCAAACTCATAAGATTTCATCACCAATCACCAAAACTCTCATAAAAAATCTGCATATACCACATATATGATTCTCAAGCCATAAAATCATATTTTTCAATTTTCTTCCTTCATATAACATATTTAATTCAATTATTCATAACTAGTCCATTTTTATTAAAAATATCAAATCAGTTCCAAAAGTATTTCTTTTCTGGCATTTATCATAATATAGTCCCATATTGAACATATATTTTTCTCAGAATTTTTAAAATTCATTTACTATTTTTCATATGGCCAAAACCGTCGAATATTTAAATATTTATCATAAATTGTCCTTTTATCCAAAAATTCCAAAATTCACATAGTACACTGATATTATATAGATGTACTCCCAATAAAAATTTAATCAATTTTGGAGTTAACCACAAGGAGTTATAAGCGATTACTTTTAAAATAATCTTTTTCCGTAAAATTCATAACTCTTAATCTATACATCCAAAAATCACCATTTTTGGACACAATCAATAAAACTCATCAAAATATCATTTCAAATTTTTTCAGAATTTTCTGAAAGTCAGAAGAATTACGAACTGAAAAACATAATAACCCTTAAAATCCCTTACTATCCCTTACCTCAAAAGTGCAGTATTTCTGACTAGAATGCAAAGCCGAAGGAAACTTGCACTGAATAACAACTCTCAAAGTATCTAAATACTCACAAAATATGCTTCATAATATAGAGAGAGAAAGAGAGAAAGCTTATGTTTCTGGTGTGATTTTTAATTCTAACTTAGCCCTCTATTTATAGGAAAATGTTAGCACGCCGAAGCAGACTTAACCTGCAACCTGATGGTTTTACCTGCTACTATTCCCACCCACCATATTTGAATAAAAATCTCAGCATATTTCTTCACCAACCAAGAGTGGGGCCCACCAATTCTAGAATTTTCCACCAAAATGATTAACTCCGAAAATTCAACAATTTATGAACCAGTCATCTCGTAAACTTCATAACAAATTATACGTTCATTTTTAACGGTACAAAATTTGTGGACATATACTCAACTTATATATGTATAACATATCCAAATATTACCACGATCCAACGGTCGGATTAAAAATTATAACCCTCGCAAAATATCTCAAAAACCCTAATTTGATTTTCAATACATCCGTTCCGACAAAAATACAGATAAAACACCTCAACATTAACTCCTTCATTTTTAACCACAAAAATATATCCCTCATTTATATCCACATAAAATAAATATTTCCTTATCATATGAATCAATAATTAATTATTCACAAATAATATTACAGAATCACATTTATGACAACCAGGCCGTTCCCAGGAAAGAGGGGGCTTTCCAATAAGAATTTCTCCTTACTGGCGCACAATTAGATAACCAAACATCTCCTTAGACAGAACTTTCTAGATATTGCCAATAATGCTATCTAATAATATTATTCAAATAATATGAATTATTGATTTGATAACGGAGATGATGTGCATCAACAATTATTGAAACAACAATAATATAAAATATCAACGCAACAATTATTGAATCAATAACATAAAATATTGAACAGTAATTACTGTGACAATTATTCAGTAGTGCCTTCTTACGTAAGAATCAATAATTTCAAAAATACTGTGCAATACCGTATGCTACTGTGCAATAACGCGTATTACTGTATTTTAACCACCGGGTATTCCAACAGTTTTAACGGTAACAATTACGCCGTTATTTATAAAAACTCAAATTTGTCGTTTTCTTTATCCGACCGTTATTCTGTTATGGGGCCTACAAATGTTTGCGCCGTCGTACGAATATTCCCCGACAGAAAGAATATTCCACGACCAAACGAATATTCCCCGACAACAATGAATATTTTATAACCACTTGTGTATTTTGAAAAAAATTCGTATATCACCCTTAACTTTAACATTTATCAATTTAACCATTTACTGAATAGTAATTATAAGAAAAATTGAATACTTTTATTTCATAAAATTCGGGGTCTTACAATCTCCCCTCCTTATGAAATTTCGTCCCCGAAATTTACGTACCTGGTATTTCAAAGAGTTGAGAATACCTTGCTTTCATTTCAGATTCTATCTTCCCTGTCATCATGATTTCTCCATTGCTCATCTCCTGTATTTTAGATATCATTCTAGAATATAGCTTCAAAACAAGGGTTAATTGAACAAATTAACAAATCACATAATATCCCGATATTATGACTGACCAACAAATAAGCTTAGGTAGGACACACTAGCGAAGAATTTTACTCGTCTCTCCCTTCCTAGTTCTATTCTCCGATTTCTGCCAGAGACCATATCCCTAAGCTCTGATACCACCTGTGACAACCCCAAAATAGGTCCATTCCACCCAACCCATTCTGAGTCGTCAAATACATGGTACAGAAAATAACTACAACTTTATTACAACAATTGTCGTGCAAAATACAACAACACATATGCTGTGAGTTTGGATACAAATATATACCAAATGTGACTCATGTCCCAATCGTGGACAGCACCTCACAATGATATCTTACATAAAGGTATAGTCAAAAACTGTTTTAGAAATTAGAATCTTTGGGAAGTGCTCAAGGAAACCTTCGTACATGGGAGGCTATGCATCTAGGTTATGATAGATATCATATGGCCACAGAATTATCCTTGGTTGACCCAATAGACCCCAAAGAAAAACGAAAAGTTTACTATCATATTCTTCTCAATGGTGAGTCTTCTCTTGACTTATCATTATCTCCACTGTCTCTAATTGAGAATTATACTTCAAACAAACACCAAGATTATATAGGTAGTGCTCGTAAAGATACTCAGCAAGTGGATGAGCACAACCCTGTCTTATGATGACACGACTCACCCTATTTTCTTCATCAAATATAACTACTAAATGATGACCACCGTTCTATTCTCTTGTTACCCCCGCTCGACCCAGCTACACTCTTATTACCTGAAAGGAATTGTGAAAAAAAAGGGTGAGCACAACTAGCCCAGTAAAGAATATCATGACTAAAGATAAATAAATTATCAATAGTCTTCATCAGTAATAAATCAGAGATTTAGAACATATGGTAGATGATAAAAATTTCAACCATAGTTGCAGCAGAATGAGCAATCCATTAGAAGAGTCAAATAGACTATAAAGTCTATTATCTTCTCCATGTTAAAAATCCACCAACAATGTTTTATTCCTGTAACATCAATCAACAATTCTGGTCCACAATCATATGAATAACTCATAATCATAACTGTAGTTCTAAATTCCTCTTCTCATCCAGGACGAAGATAATTTTCATCACCTATCTTTACCTGAAACATCAAAGATCATGGTTATACCAAATCACAGTTCCTGTTCACAATCATACTAATAACTTCATCTTTGCACTACGGCCAAAGATATTCATTTTTACCAGTTGGTCATGTTCATCTCAACACCTGTTCATCTTTGCACTACTGGCCAAAGATATTCAACAACATGTCATCTTTGCACTACAGGCCAAAGATATTAATCTACGATTCATCTTTGCACTACAGGCCAAAGATATTCATCAACAGTTCATATTTGCACTACAGGCCAAATATATTAATATCTCAAAGAAATATATAATCATTTCAGAATTTATATAAACAATAATTATAACCATGTTGATCAATTCACCTTTGCACTTAAGCTAAAGATATTCAATTATAAATTCAATGGTCATGATCATACCAGTCAACAATTCATCTTTGCACTATTGGCCAAAGATATTCCTCAGTCACGATCATACCAATAATTTACCTATCTTTACACTCAAGTGAAAGAGAAATTCAACATCAGGGTTATAAAAAATGTCATATATAATAGTAACTCATAAATAGTAACTCGTGAATAGTAACTCGTGAATAGTAAACCCGACACAAAAAGATAGAAATTCCACAATAAAGTCCATACCAATATTTCGGTATAATGATATTGAAAGATTAATATTTCTTAAGCTTATAAACAATTTATTTAAATAGTTTACACTTTACTAATTAATACATTTAATCATCATAAAATGTCAAACTCATAAGATTTCATCACCAATCACTAAAACCCTCATAAAAAAATCTGCATATACCACATATATGATTCTCAAGCCATAAAATCATATTTTTCAATTTTTTTCTTTCACATAACATATTTAATTCAATTATTCATAACTAGTCCATTTTTATTAAAAATATCAAATTAGTTCCAAAAATATTTCTTTTCTGGCATTTATCATAATATAGTCCCATATTGAACATATATTTTTCTCAGAATTTTTAAAATTCATTTACTATTTTTCATATGGCCAAAACCGTCGAATATTTAGATATTTATCATAAATTGTCCTTTTATCCAAAAATTCCAAAATTCACATAGTACACTGATATTATATAGATGTACTCCCAATAAAAATTTAATCAATTTTGGAGTTAACCACAAGGAGTTATAAGCGGTTACTTTTAAAATAGTCTTTTCCCGTAAAATTCATAACTCTTAATCTATACATCCAAAAATCACCATTTTTGGACACAATCAATAAAATTCATCAAAATTTCATTTCAAATTTTTCTAGAATTTTCTAAAGGTCAGAAGAATTACGAACTGAAAAACATAATAACCCTTAAAATTCCTTACTATCCCTTACCTCAAAAGTGCAGTATTTCTGACTAGAATGCAAAGCCGAAGGAAACTTGCACTGAATAACAACTCTCAAAGTATCTAAATACTAACAAAATATGCTTCATAATATAGAGAGAGAAAGAGAGAAAGCTTATGTTTCTGGTGTGATTTTCAATTCTAATTTAGCCCTCTATTTTATAGGAAAATGTTAGCATGCCGAAGCAGACTTAACCTGTAACCTGATGGCTTTACCGGCTACTATTTCCACCCACCACATTTGAATAAAAATCTCAGCACATTTCTTCACCAACCAAGAGTGGGGCCCACCAATTCTAGAATTTTCCACCGAAATGATTAACTCCGAAAATTCAACAATTTCTGAACCAGTCATCTCGTAAAATTCATAACAAATTATACGTTCATTTTAAACGGTACAAAATTTGTGGACATATACTCAACTTATATATGTATAACATATTCAAATATTACCACGATTCAACGGTCGGATTAAAAATTATAACTCTCGCAAAATATCTCAAAAACCCTAATTTGATTTTCAATACCTCCGTTCCGACAAAAATACAGATAAAACACCTCAACATTAACTCCTTCATTTTTAACCACAAAAATATATCCCTCATTTATATCCACATAAAATAAATATTTCCTTATCATATGAATCAATAATTAATTATTCACAAATAATATTACAGAATCACATTTATGACAACCAGGCCGTTCCCAGGAAAGATGGGGCTTTCCAATAAGAATATCTCCTTAATGACGCACAATTAGATAACCAAACCTCTCCTTAGACAGAACTTTCTAGACATTGCCAATAATGCTATCTAATAATATTATTCAAATAATATGAATTATTGATCTGATAATGGAGATGATGTGCAGCAACAATTACTGAAACAACAATAATATAAAATATTAACGCAGCAATTATTGAATCAATAACATAAAATATTGAACAGTAATTACTGTGACAATTATTCAGTAGTGCCTTCTTACGTAAGAATCAATAATTTCAAAAATACTGTGCAATACCGTGTGCTACTGTGTAATAACACGTATTACTGTATTTTAACCACCGGATATTTCAACAGTGTTAACGGTAACAATTACGCCGTTATTTATAAAAACTCAAATTTGTCGTTTTCTTTATCCGACCGTTATTCTGTTATGGGGCCCACAAATGTCTGCGCCGTCGTACGAATATTTCCCGACAGAAAGAATATTCCACGACCAAAAGAATATTCCCCGACAACAATGAATATTTTATAACCACTTGTGTATTTTGAAAAAAAATTCATATATCACCCTTAACTTTAACATTTATCAATTTAACCATTTACTGAATAGTAATTATAAGAAAAATTGAATACTTTTATTTCATAAAATTCGGGGTCTTATAATTCATGCCCATAACATATAATCACAGAGAGATTCAAGCGTCCAAAATTTCTGACAACGCTGTTCTTCATTTTCTGGGTTTCCAGAAAATGAAGAACAGATGAGGGTACTAGGCTTAGATCATTATGGTTTGCATTATGGGCTTGGTATGTGTTATACAAAGGTTGATACCGGTAGACGAGACATCAGGGTACATTTATATATCATTAGATCATCATAACAACAAAACAATAACCGGATCTAACTCGGTCAAACAAGGTCAGAAAAGTTGTTCATACACTTTCTGGAAATTCCAGAGAAGTGCTCCCGTGATCATAGAGCATAGTTTGACCAGCCACTACATTACTTATGTTCATTATATAAACGATCTAAAGCCATAAATGTAAATTAAATATGTCAGGCTACAACATTTATACAATAACATCAACCAACAACAAACAAATTGATAGATCTGGACGTTACAAAACCTTTCAGACGCTATTCATGGCCTTTCTGGGTTACCCAGATTAGGCTCGGTCATGCCCGATCAACTGGTTTTGACCGGTTATATCTCACGATATAAACACCCAATGGACATACTACCACTTACAGATGAAAGACAATATGACAAACTACAGATTCCAACCTTAAAACAACAAAACACAAAAACAGAAACGAATCTAAGGCCACTGACATTTGGTTGTCAGACCACCTTTTAAATTTTTTTCCAGACTTCAAAAATGCTTGATTCGTGGACTTTGATGTTATGGATCTGGGATTTAACAACCCAGATCACTAAAAGACACCTTATAACACATCTTTAAACAACAAACAACAACATTAACACAAGATCACATGATTTTCAAAATTTAGGGTTTATACCTTTTTCTAGATTTGATCCTTAATCTGACTTCTGATTCTGATCTTGTTAAGCTAGAGATTGATATTGGCTTAGTATATAACACTCTCTCACTCTAACTCCCGAATTTCTAGAGAGAAAAAGTGTTGGACAAGAATGAGAAAAATGAGCATCCTCTCTCTCTTTAATCTTTCTAATATTTGATACAATGAATCTAATGTTGCAAGTTGGCACTTAAAAATCTGATCTTGGTAGATTTAATCACATGGCTAGGGCTAGGTTTTGGTGAACCACTCCTCCTAAAGTCAATACCTATACACCAACTTAATAAAATATAAAAAGGGCAAAATAGTCATTTCTTTTTATTTCTAGAATGGTCATTTTGGACAATTGACCAAACCCTTAGGGTTTAGGGTTTGGGAAAATTTAGGGTTTAGGGTTTAGGGTTTAACCCTTAATTTTGCAATTAAATTTCTAATATTTCTGAATTTCAGTTTTTCAAAAATAGAAAATTAATATTTCTAAATTATAATTAGAATTTTCTAATTATATTAAAATTTCTTAATCACTAATTAAATCTTGCTAATTAGGATTAATATTTCCTAATTATAATCGCTAACTACGCAATTAGGGTCAAAATCATATATTAGGGTTTATAACCCAAAAATTAGGGTTTCTAAAAATTAATATTTCTAAATATTAATTAGGGTTTACCTAATTAATTATAGAATTATATAATACATACATAATTCGCATAACACAGTCTTGAATCTCCCATCTGAACTTCAAAATAGGGTAAAATAAATTAATGCTAGGGTTTTGCCATTAAACACCATAATTGACCAACCATTTTCTATACACACATACCGTACGTAAGTATAGCACTGAAAAATTAAAATATAATTAATATAATATTTTTATTTACTTACCTTGACAATAATCCAAAATTAAGGTTTGGATTCCATATCTGATTTATTCTTCATATTTAACCTTATTAATTAAGGTAAAATAATTAATTTAATAATTTGTACTAAAATTCATATAATAAAATAATTATTATAATTATTCTAAAAATCACTCCATATATTACTTAAATAATATATGATTATATTTTTATAGAAAATAATTAATAAACATATTTCTAATATAAAATTAATTATTATAAGAATGTACTTTATAATAATCAATAATTCTAAAATAAAATTATTTGTAAACAGTTATGTAATAAATATATTTTTATTTACCACATAAATACATATACACATTATCTTGTACAAATCCTCATCCTTAAAATAAATAAAAAATTTATACGCAAAATTTCTTATTTATTTATATAGAAAAATATCGGGTTGTTACACATACAATTTAATTCTCGACTTCGGTCGTTAATAATACATTCAACCTTTAATTTTACATCATTAAACGATAATACAACCATTGAAATTTGCGGAATAATTAAAATTTTCTATTACAAACTATCCTCGTTCCCAAAATCTTCAACCTTTACATCTAAATATCTCAGAATCATTTTAATACTACAATAGTTTACATTCGCAAAACAATATTATAATTACAACATTAATACATTTACCGAAACATTAGACATGGTTTACAAGAATAACAACTTAGCTAGGATATTAAATCTTCATATATCACTTTTGATCCATAACAAACAAGTAGCACATAGCGTTACCTTCAATTCTTGAATCTGCAAAAATGGTTATTTGCAAGAATGAGCTCGACAGCTCAGCAAAATCTAACAATTTTCATGCATCACGTAACACATAATAACATGCTCAACATACAAGAATAATCAAAACAAACATAGCATACATGTTGTAGTTCACATAACAACTATAAAGATTGAGTTCCTTACTCAATCAACATTCATAGTTCAAGCATCATAGTCATAGATTGACTTTCACATTTCATACTTTTGACATATATAATACATCATACACTAAAATTTTAAAGCAGGTCATCATCAAGTTCACATAGCAAAAAGGAATTGAAAGACTTGCCCTTACCGGTGTTTTACCAACACGCTAATACTTCGCGTCCTTGCACAACCTACACTTCTTCTAGCTTTTTCTTCTTCTTCTTCTAGCTCATCTCAATTCCTCTATTTCTCTCTATCTTTCTCAATTTCTCAATACAACTTCTATATAACCATTATCCTACATTATGAAGAACATAAAAATATAATTAAAACAAGGAATTTAGATTATAGCCTTATTAGTATGAATTTAAGAGAGAGATGAAGATGATGATGATGGGGCTTATTTTGTCTTCTCAAAGCTTTCACTTCTTCTTCTTTTTCTTCCTCTTCTACTTCTCCTACAACTCTCTCTAACTCTCTTCTTATTTCTTTTGTTTGTTTTCTAAAACTAACATACTAACTTGTAGTATATACATATAATATACAATACTAGTAATATATAATATATGTAACTCCTAGTAATTATTAGATATACTAATTACTAGTTAATACATAGGTTACACCAACTTGAACTTGAAAAGCCTAAGACCATGTTTGGCAAATGCTCATTATTTTAATTAATCAATAGCTTAACATCAATCAATCTCATCAAATTGTCACATAATTATATTTACTTGTTAATTATAATTTCGTAATTCATCAAATTTAATTAGCTCAATTAAATTAGAACTAAAACATAAAATTATTATATTAATTAAATTAAATACTAAATATTCATTTAATTAATCTACTATACTTAATAACATTACTCTATAATCAAAACAAAATTTATTTATTTAAATAATTCAATTAAATATTTATATATATTAAAATTAATATATAACATTCTCTTCACATCAATTCATATATTCTACAATATATGACATACACATACTCACACCCAACATATCTCATAAATAATACTTTTATTTATAAAATTCTCATTTATAAATTTTAAAAATCTGGGATGTCACAGAATGGCCCCGGTAGAGATGAAAGAGTTGATGGTGCAATTGCAAGAATTGCTTGATAAGAAATATATTCAGCCGAGTGTTTCACCATGGGGAGCACCGGTGTTGTTTGTTAAGAAGAAAAACGGATCGATGCGGCTCTACATTGACTATTGAGAATTGAATAAAGTCACGATTAAAAATAAGTATCCATTGCCTAAAATCGATGACCTATTCAATCAGTTAAAGGGAGTGAAATATTTCTCGAAGATAGATTTGAGAAGTGGTTATCATCAATTAAAGGTAAGGCCGGAGGATGTACCAAAAATAGCGTTCTGGACTCGGTATGGTCATTACGAGTTTCTGGTTATGTCTTTTGGTTTAACCAACGCACCTGCAACGTTCATGGATTTGATGAACAAGGTGTTTAAACCATTTTTGGACAAATTTGTGGTGGTGTTTATTGATGATATACTGGTGTATTCCAAAACCAAGGAGGAACATGTTGAACACTTAAGAGTGACGTTGGAGACGTTGAGAAAAGAGAAGTTGTATGCTAAGTTTTCAAAGTGTGAATTTTGGATGGAACATGTATAGTTTCTCGGGCATGTTATTGATAAAGACGAAATTTTAATAGATCCATCAAAAGTTTAAGCTGTAGTAAACTGGGATCAGCCGAAGACACCGTCAGAAGTAAGGAGTTTCTTAGGATTGGCAGGTTACTACAGGCGTTTTATTCAAGACTTTTCCAAGATCGCGACTCCGTTGACGAATTTAACTAGAAAAGCTATTATGTTTGTTTGGACAGAGAAGTGTGAGGAGAGTTTTCGAGAATTGAAGAAGAGGTTTAGTTTAGCACCTGTGTTGTCTCTGCCGGATGATATAGGAAATTTTATGGTGTATAGTGACGCATCGCATAAAGGACTAGGCTGTGTGCTTATGCAAAACGACAGAGTTATTACGTATGCATCACGACAATTGAAAGATTACGAGAAAGGGTATCCGACTCATGACTTAGAGTTGGCTGCGGTGGTGTTTGCCCTGAAGATTTGGAGACATTATCGTTATAGAGAGAGGTGTGAGATATATACTAACCATAAAAGTCTGAAATATATCTTTACACAAAAAGACTTGAATATGCGACAAAGAAGATGGTTGGAGCTGGTCAAAGACTATGACTTTGAGATTTTTTATCATCCCGAAAATGCGAATGTTGTTGCTGATGCTTTAAGCAGGAAGGGACGAGAGAAGTTAATGATGTAGACAGCTCAGGAGAAGTTAGTATCGAAAATGGCTAAGATGGAGTTGGAAATTAAATATTCGACAGAATTCGACGAAAAATTATTTCAGATAGGAAACGGTTCAACATTGGTAGATAAAGTGAAGAATGCACAACTTCAGGATTAAGACTGCGAAAAGATGAAACAAAAAGTATCTAAAGGGGAGGAAAGCAAATTCAAAATCGACTCAGAAGGGTTACTTCAATTCGAAGGGAGAATTTGGGTTCCGCCAGTATCATAAGTTAAAGAGGAGATTCTTAGTGAAGCTCACAACTCAAGATATTCGATTCACCCTGGGAGTACAAAAATATACCAGGATCTTAGATATCATTTTTGGTGGCCGAATATGAAAAAGAATGTGGCCGAGTGCGTGGCAAAATGTTTAACATGTCAGAAAGTTAAAGCTGAACATCAAAGGCCAAGCGGATTATTGCAATCGTTGGAGATACCAGAGTGGAAGTGGGAGCATATCACAATGGATTTTATGGTAGGTCTTCCAACGACTCAGCAAGGTCACGATGCCATTTGGGTGATTGTCGATCGATTGACGAAATCGGCACACTTTTTACCAATCAAGATTAGATTTAACCTCGATCGGTTAGCAAAACTGTACATGAAGGAAATTATTTCAAGACACGGTGTACCTGTGTCCATTGTATCAGACAGAGATCCGCGTTTCACATCTAATTTCTAGAAACGATTACAAGAATGTTTGGGAACACGGCTGAGAATGAGCACAGCGTACCATCCTCAAACCGACGGACAGAGTGAGAGAACCATCCAAACACTAGAAGATATGCTCAGAGCATGTATCATGAATTTCAAGGGAAATTGGGATGACCATTGGTAGAATTTGCCTACAATAATAGTTATCATGCGAGTATTGACATGCTGCCTTATGAAGCGTTATACGGTAGAAAATGCAAAACTCCATTATACTGGGATGAGGTAGGTGAATGTCAACTTTTGGGTCCAGAGTTAGTACAACAAATCGTCGATATCATCAAGGTGATTCGAGCAAGATTGCTAGCTGCACAGGATAGACAAAAGAAATATGCCAATCAACATTGTCAAAATCGGGAATTCGATGTTGGTAGTTATTTTTTCTTGAAAGTGTCTCCCTGGAAGGGGAAAATTCGATTTGGTAAGAAAGGGAAATTGAGCCCTAGGTTTATAGGACCTTTCGAAGTGCTTCGAAGAATGGGTGAAGTGGCATATGAGGTAGCTTTACCTCCGGAGTTGGAGCACATTCATAATATTTTCCACATCTCGGTATTGAGACCATATAAATCAGATTATAAGCATGTTATAGAATATGAGCCCTTACAGTTTGAGAAAGACTTGTCATATGAGAAAGTCTCTGTTCAAATTATTGACAGAAAAGAGCAAGTACTGAGGAATAAGGTGATACCTTCTGTTAAGGTAATCTGGAGGAACCACAATGCTAAGGAAGCTACGTGGGAGCTTGAAAGCGTTATGATGAAGAATTATCCTCAGTTATTTGCTTGATCTTGTATAGCGATTCGGGGGACAAAATCTTGTTAATGAGGGGAGAATGTGACGAATGATTTTGTCGAGTTGTGATTCTGGGGACAGAATCCTCTTAAGAAGGGAAGAATGTAACGATCGAGAAATTTATAATTTGATTTAAATATTTATTGAATTAAATAAATATTTTAAATAATTGTTGAGCTGTGGTGAATTAATTAAGTAACTAAATTGATTAATGCTAACTAAATTGAATAATAATGATAATTTTATTTAATGGATTTAATTTAAGAAAATAATTAAATTAAATGAATTGTTTAATTTAATGGAAATAAACAAATTAAATAAAGTGATGTTTCTAATTTATTAGTTAAATTAGATATATAATTATTTATTAATTATAAGGTATAATGATAATAAGAATTTTATTATTATTATAAGCTAAAACCAAAGTTATTTAATTAACTAAATTAATGGTGTGACATGAAAACTATATAGTATAAATAATATAAAAATAAATTAGTTTAGGGAAATATGTGGTAGCCAAATAAGGCCTTGTGGCCCTTGGCTTATTCTAACTGACGCGAGCCTTTTTGTGTTTTTTACCTGACGTTAGTGGGAGTCAGTTTATTATAATTCCTACGTGTCTATTGTTCTAAGGCTAAGTTCAGTGACAAGGAGAAATAACAGAGAGTGTGGAGAGAAAGCTTGGAAGAGAGAATCACAGTAATATCAAGTGGAAGAGAAGGGTTTGCTAATTGGTTTGCTAATCAAGGTATAAACTATATCCATTCCAACTCTTAGTTTCGATATATATATATATATATATATATATATATATATATATATATATATATATATATATATATATATATATATGTAGGGTCAGGATCAGGTAAGGGATCCCTTACTTTCTTAAAATGAGGGACTTTTTTTTTTGCTTTTTTTTAAAACAACTAAAAAAAGTTTAATATTTTATGGAATTGAAATTTTTTCATAATACAGTGTTTTTGGTGTGATTTGTGTACGTATAACCAAACATGTATGTACAGTCTGGGCAGACTGTACTGTAACGCCCCCAAATCCGGGTATCTTCCAACCCGACAGATGGTGCAATACTGTACAACATTCATACATTCATTCAATTGAAAAGTCTAAAAGAACGAATAGAATTCTTATATATTAAAGTAATATTTACAATTCCCAGGTTCTATACCCATTACAAAGGTTCTTTGTCATAATATCAGTTGCATTACAACAATAGACCTATACTATTTACAAGACAACTTAACAATCTACCTTAGCTTTTCCTTATCCCTTTTTGATCCTTCGGGACGTTCGGTCTTAGCTGCATTCATATGGTTCAAGCAAAAGTGAGCATGGCTAGCTCAGCAATTATAATAATTCAATAACAACATGCCTGACACATACAAATCGTATATCTTCAATAACTGAACAATAGTTATGAAGTACTATTTATAATTCAAAGTAGCACTTCATCTTTTCTTTCAAAATGTTTTACAATAACAACAATATTTAGTAAAACATTCACTCCGGTCAAAGACCTTGAGTATTCATTCTTTATTGAAAAGGACAACCCGGAATGAGTTTCGTAAGCCCGATATTACTTACGAGCACTTCTAGGTGATCAGCCTATTGTACTCTATGTTGATCAACACTACATCCATTAAACATATGCACGTTTAATCATTTGGCAACCTCACGTGCCTGTCGTTTTACCGACAAAACATTTGTTTAACATTTCAGTCTTCTTTTGAAAACCATATCAAGTAGTTGACAAAAGATAGCAACATTTGATAATGCAAGAGTAGATTATCAAGTCTAGCCAAAGGGGATTTTCTTTAACCTCAATATACCTCAATTCATGCCAGAGAATACATGAATTTTAAACTTGTTCAGATTGAACTGAAACAAGAGTTAGAATACTTGCCTTTAGCCTCTGCTACGATAAATTATCTTTATGTTCAAGTCATTCAAGTCTCTACAATACATGATCACATAATGACTTTACATTAGGTCACATATAATCAAATATGTATATGACTATATCATACCCTTCCTTTCAATCTAATCGTATATTAGATTTAGTTACTATTCATTCTGGTTTAACATTACCATTGCATTTATATTCGACTAGGTTATCTTAACCTTTACATTACATTCCTTAAGGTTTAACAAAGTTTAAATAATGTTACATTACCTTCCTTTAGTTTGTGTTTATTTCCATTTCCTTTCTTTGTACTTAGAAACCTTCATTACTATCTTTGTTCTGAGACTGGCGCTGCGGCGCCAGCTTTACACTTACATCTCGCGCTGCGGCGCGAGCCTTATTCTAGCATGTCCCGGACTTGGCGCTGGGCCGCGAGTCCTTACTTAATGGACCACGCTGCGGTGCGACTCTCCAGAAATTTTTGGTACTGTACATGGCGCTGCGGCGTGGGTCATTTGCCTTGGGTTGGCGCCGCGGCGCCAACTCTGTGCACCAGATAAAAATTTCAGTTTTGAAATTTTGTGAACTTCCCGGACGCATAACTTCTTCGTTATAAGTCCGAATTGGCTCGTTCAAAAGCCTACGGTTCACAAATTTCATAATCTACATGATCATCCAAGAATTTTATCTATTTGACTTCGTTTACTAAAAATTCATCTATTGGTTCATTTTTTAACGAAACGATAAACGTTCGTGAACGTTCAACGCTCGTTTCTTCGTTCTAAGTCGGAATCCGGTCATTTTCGAGTCCGCAACTCTTAAATGCCAAATATGACTTAACTCCATTGTAATGCAATGATTCCGTGGTCAAACACAAAATTTGACTTCTATTCTGAGAATTTTACGAATTCGACGATCGTCGTCCAATCGTGCAATTTCCGGCAAATCTTCATTCTTACGATTTATTCAACATAACAAATGAACTTCATTCATCATGTGAACATGTCAATATACATAATACAACAACTTATTTTTATTGTTGGACTTTGACTCCTCATGAGCTTATAACTTATCAAATTATAAACTCCTTAAGATTGGATTATTCATGACTTATGACAATTAGAGTTTCTTAATCATCATACTTTACATGTGCTTCACCTATAACTTTACTTAGGTATACATAATACATATGATCATATAACTTCTTTTACCTTCATATCAATTCTCTTTTAATAAACTTCTTATAAGTTCATATTATTTCCTTAGAAGTTATAACTTATGTTAGCTTAAATGACTTATTGCCAACTTAATTGGCTTAAGTTCATTACTTACTCATTTATGTTTCTTAATCCAACTTTTCTTATCATCATACCATAGTAGAGATAGAAGATGATTGGAGAAGAAGTCTTACTCTTTGTTGTCCTGGTAAGTAGCTTGCTTATTCTTCTTGGCTTATGGAAGTGACTTATTGTAGCATATTATCTCTAACACTTAAGCACTTTGAGAAGTCTAGATTATTTGAACAACCAACAAATGCTTGTAAGTTTTCTCTATTTACAGAACTTGCAAAGTTAGGGTAGTTTGGTCTTTAAAACATCCCACCTCCTTAAGCCACCTCCTTACTATTCATTACTTGCTAACCACTCTCTTATCCTTTGCTTGGTCATTACTCATTTAACTTGATCATTACTCTTAAGTCTTGGTCATCACATATTAACCATATTGATATGTTTTACCCCATGGGTCAACCCATTTTATTAGACTTAAGTTTGGGCTAAGATTAGATTAAATCATTGGGCTTTGTATGAACAAACCACTAGTTGATTCCTTAATTAATAATTAGACATCTCCCTTTAATTCCCAACAATCTTTCTAAGTCCATTAACATTTCATAATACATATAGTTTATGTATTATTTTCGTATTCTAATTCATATAGAATTTATATACGATAATTCACCCTTCATACAACCTTGTATATTTCTTCGTATTATACTCATTTCTATTTCTTTGTACAATACATAAGTATCATACCATTATTACATATTCATTACTATTTCGCCTTTCTTAACGTTTATAAATTAAGTCCACAAGCGAAATATCGTTTTTCCCATAACTAGATTTTTATTACATAATACATCTCACCTTATTATTCCATCATTATGTATTTATCGGAAATCCAAAATTATACCCCGAGCCAATACCGATGAATAGTGTTTTTTTCAGAAAATTTCTCGGAAAACATTTATTTTCGTCTTGAAAATTCAAACACTTTAATTCATCCATGTAGCTCAAATACTACGACCTTCCAACGTCACTAGGTTATATAACGACAACCATCTTGATAACACCTAGAATAAGATTTTATTATTATTTAATTTAATAAAAATCATTTTACAATAAGATCCGAATTTCTCGGTCATTACATGTACCATCACTTTTTGGTATAGGTATTCAAAACACGCCCATAACATTGTATTGTGAAAAAATTTCAGTTCCATAAAATATTAAACTTTTTTTAGTTGTTTTAAAAAAAAAGCAAAAAAAAAAAAACAAAAAAAAAAGTTCCTCATTTTAAGAAAGTAAGGGATCCCTTACTTGATCATTTATATATATATATATATATATATATATATATATATATATATATATATATATATATATATATTATGTGACTGGAAATCACGTGAATTGTGATAGATATATGTTCACATAGGTTTGCAAAACTCTGTTAATCATCATATATGCTTGTTATTTGTTATCAAATTCGTGTAAAATTGAGTGTAGAAAGAAAACGAAATAACAGTGTTTATGTTCTTATTATATGGCTTAGAAAGTACAAAAGTTGATGCTCTATATGTGTAATAATTTGTAGTTTGTTATTGGATTATGTTAACATGTTAAGAAACGAAAGCAACGAAGTTTAAATCATGTCAAATGATTAAGAAACGAGTTTGTGGCAATCAAATTCATTAAAAGTGTAATTATGAAGAAAAATTGGAAAAAAAACTATGGTTTTGATTCCTCAAAATGGTGTGTGTATAATGTTTTGTACATAGAATGGTGTTTAGCATGTATAACTATAATATGTCAAAGATTTAGATGTTGAAGTGTGGTGAAATCCTGTAAGATTGGGATTTTTGGCCAAAGTAGAGTCTGTTTTCGAGGTTCTGCAAAGCTGAGTTTGGTGTATCGTGCGGGCACGTTACCCGGTGCGCGGTTGTCGCGCGGGCCCGCAACATTTGGGCGCGGGTGCACGTTAGCCCAGTATATTACTCGCGCGGTCGCGCGAGTAGCCAATCACAGACAGTGAAGTCTGCTTAATTGTAGGTCATTTGTAATGGACTTATGTTAGTTTAGCATGCATGTTAATGATGTTAAAACTTGATAGAAACTATAATAACAGAGGTCAATGTGTTGTAGTGCAAAGTGTAAAGATTTGAAATAATTATTTAAATAAGTTATAAAATGAAACTAAAAGTGAGGTTTTCAAAAGTTGTAGATAAACGATAAGGTTTATGTTGATTAATGTGTGATTTCAGAGGTGTTAAATATGTTAACCTAAATGGTAAGGTTTTAGGTTAGGGTTATGACCTAAATGATGGTTTAATACCCCTAGTGTTGATATTCATACAACTAATTGTTGTTGCGATTGTAATGATGTATGTAGGGTAATTGAAGATTATATTACATTTGTGTAGCTTACATTCAAGGCAAGTTCCCTAACTCTACTTTCATAATTGTGCAAGTTCTTATCCTAAACTTCTATCGAGCAATATTATTGATTCTATTCTTATATACGATTGATTAGGCTCTTGTAATCTAATTCGTTACGTCGAGCAAGTTTCACTTTTCTAATTATTATACAAAGCATTTATTGTTCTAATACGTCGATTCAAATGAGATTGTTCTAATTCTTTTGAACATAGTACTTTGCATGTGTATTATGTTTATTCAGTTATATATTGTTAATATCTGATCATTGACTTTGATAGCCTTGTTTAGTTATATATTCTTGTATTAAACCTTTATTGACAGAAATTGAATAAGTGTTCTAAAATTCTAGAAACACTGATAAGCTAGTTCCAAACTAAACTTTCTTTAGTGCGGAAATTCTAAATTCAAACTGAGACGAACAACCCTAACATAGGGGATTTTGTACGTGTAACGTTTAGATGTTTGTGCACAATACATGGTACAAAGGGCTGATCCCCCTAAGTATGGTAAGAAGAGTCTGTATAGTCTAAATGACTGTTAAGGTTAAGGTAATAAAACCTATATACCGTGGACATAGTTCGTGGTCGTAAGACCCTCATATATTAAAGTTCGAACTTGTTTTCTATTTCTGATTCGGAGAACAAGTTCATTATTGTTCAGCATTCGTTATTCATTCTCGTGTTATTATTACTACTCTTTATATCAGTGAGCAATTGTTTGCTCACTCTTGCAATTAACAATGCAGCTAAAGTCGAAAGAGTTGATGAGCCATCTACCAGCAAAGGAAATGGCAAGATGTCCAAGTGATGAAGAATTATTTAGAATTTATTTAAAATGCATGATGTTATAAGACTTGTTTTCTTTTATAATGTATTCCACAATTGATGTAATGTTTTTATGGTTAGATTACCTGGTATTATTTTTAAGATGTTGATGTAACCTTTTAATAGGAGAGATTATTGTTGAAGTTATTTAAATTATGTCTTTATCCTTTATCATGGGTAGTTAGATGTAATTATTTTGCTAGTGAGCACTAAATTCGGTGGAAATGAAGTACCTAGATTTGGGAGTGTCACAGATTCTAACTTAAAGCATAGAATCATAATGGAGGCACATAACACACCATTTGCAATCCATCCTGGGAGTACCAAAATGTATCATGATCTTCGACATACATTCTGGTGGAACAATATGAAGAGAGAGATCGCGGAGTTTATCTTGAGGTGTTTAACTTGTCAACTAGTAAAGGCCGAGCATCAAGTGCCCATTGCAACCACTTGAGATTCCTAAATGGAAGTGGGAACACATTACCATGGATTTTGTTACGGGTCTTTCCAAAGTTTCTCAAGGCATAGATGCGATTTGGGTTATTGTTGATAGATTAACCAAGTCTGCTCATTTCTTGCCTATACGTGAGACTTAGTCCCTTGAACGTCTTGCTCGTATGTACGTGAATGAGATTGTGAGATTGCATGGCATGCCAATATCCATAGTTTCAGATTGTGACCCAAGATTCACTTCACGATTTTGGGTTAGCTTGTAAAAAGCTATGGGCATGGATTTACGATTCAGTTCGGCATACCATCCTCAAACGGATGGGTAATCGAAAAGGACTATTCAAACCCTTGAAGATCTATTAAGACTCTATGTCCTAGATTTCAAAGGAAGTTGGGATAAGTACTTGCCATTGGTGGAATTCTCCTACAACAACAGTTATCAAGCAAGTATAGGCATGGCTCCATTCGAGGCGTTATATGGACGAAAGTGTCGTTCTCCAGTATGCTGGGACGAGGTGGGTGAAGCAACGTTGTTGGGACCAGAATTGGTACGCATGACTACAGAAAAGATCCAAACGATTCGACAACGTATAAAGACCTCACAAGATCGACAAAAGAGTTATGTTGATCTTCATCGAAAGGACGAGGAATTCAATATTGGAGATCATGTACTATTACGTATTGCTCCATGGAAGGGAGTTACAAGATTCGAGAAGAGAGGAAAGCTCAATCCACGATTTGTCGGTCCATTTGAGATTCTTGATCGAATAGGAAATGTGGCCTATAAACTCGCATTACCTCTAAGCATGTCTCGTGTTCATAATGTTTTTCATATATCTATACTTCGTAAATATGTGAAAGACCAGAACCACATTATTGCGTTAGAACCAGACGAGATAGCCGAAGATTTAACGTACGAGGAAGTGCCTGTCAAGATATTCGATAGGAAAGAGCATATCCTACGAACAAAGGTTATACCACAAGTCAAGGTTTTGTGGAGGAACCATGCTATTGAGAAAATGACTTGGGAGTTGGAATCGAAAATGAAAGCGAGGTACCCTCAACTTTTCGAAATCCCAGGTACGTACGTCAATTTCAAGGACGAAATTTCATAAGGAGGGGAGGTTGTAAGACCCCAACTTATTAAAAATAAAATTAAATTTCTTCTATTCATTATCTTGAAATAATAAGGAGTTAATTTGATATAATGTTTTGGTTATGGGTGAAATGTGCAAATTTTACAAAATAAGCAAGTG
This sequence comes from Panax notoginseng, assembly GCA_016801055.1. Classification (NCBI taxonomy): domain Eukaryota; kingdom Viridiplantae; phylum Streptophyta; class Magnoliopsida; order Apiales; family Araliaceae; genus Panax; species Panax notoginseng. The sequence continues at coordinate 128,378,885 of CM029020.1, read as the reverse complement.
GTTATAAAATATTCATTTTTGTCGGGGAATATTCATTTGGTCGTGGAATATTCTTGCTGCCGGGAAATATTCGTACGACGGCGCAACCATTTGTGGGCCCCATAACAGAATAACTGTCGGATGAAGAAAACGATAAGTTTGAGTTTTTATAAATAACGGCGTAATCGTTACTATTAACACTATTGGAATACCCGGTGGTTAAAATACAGTAATACGCGTGGTTGCACAGTAGCACACGGTATTGCATAGTATTTTTGAATTATTGATTCTTACGTAAGAAGGTACTACTTAATAATTATTACAGTAATTACTGTTCAATATTTTATTTTATTGATTCAATAATTGATGTGTTAATATTTTATATTATTGTTGTTTCAATAATTATCACTGCACAATATTTTTATTATCAGATCAATAATTCATATTATTTAAATAATATTATTAGATATCATTATTGGCAATGTCTAAAAAGTTCTGTCTAAGGAGAGGTTTGGTCACCTAATTGCGCGCTAGTAAGGAAAAATCCTCATCGGAAAGCCCCATCTTTCCTAGGAACGACCTGATTGCCATAATTGTGATTCTATAATATTATTTGTGAATAATTAGTTATTGATTTATATGATAAGAAATATTTCATTTATATGGATATAAATGAAGAATAGTGAAATATATATTTTATGTGATTATAAATGAAGGAATTAATGCTGAGGTGTTTTATCAGTATTTTATCGGAATGGAGGTATTAAAAATCGTCCGTATGTGGATTTCGGACATTTTTCATTTGGAATTTTGAAAAACTTAAATCTACAAAGTTGTAGAGAATTGAATTTCATATGAAATGGACATAAAATTAATATATTTCTGATAAAAGGCTATTTATTATGAATTATTGAAGTTTCTGATTATTGTTTAAATGATAAAACATTTTGGAAATTTCTAAAATTGGTGGGCCCCACTTTTGGTTAGTGAAAAATGTGCTAAAATTTTATTTCAAATGTGGTGGGCATGAATAGTAACATGTAAATCCATCAGGTAGCAGGTTAAGTCTGCTTCGGCGTTCTAACATTTTCCTATTAATATGACACTTAGTTAGAATTGAAAATCACACCAGAAACAAGTTTTCTCTCTCTCTCTCTCTCTCTCTCTCTCTATATATATATATATATATATATATATATATATATATATATATATATATATATATATATATATATATATATATATATATATATATTATCGAGCGTATTTTGTGAGTATTTAGATACTTTGAGAGTTGCTATTTAGTGCAAGTTTCCTTCAACATCATATCCGATATTCCATTCAGAAATACTGTTCTTTTGAGGTAAGGGATGTTATTTTCTTCTTATATGATATTATTTTCTTTAATATCATTATGCCGAATTATTGATATAAGTTTTATTGTGGAATTTCTACCTGTTGGTGTCGGGAGTTACTATTTACGTATACGACACTATTCACATATATGACACTATTCACAAATACGACACTATTCACCGAAAAATAAAATTTTCTCTTTTTCATCCCATAGGTTTAGTATGGTTACTATCTTTGATTGTATCCATGTTTTGATCGTCATTCTTGAATTTTACTCCATTATGATTTACTATGGAGTATTTTTAACTTGAATTATCTAAAGTACGAATATCTAATCTTTGTCCTTTTATCTTACTGGATTCGTTCTCTAAAATATTTTTCATCATCCTCAGTCCTTAATGGTGATACTCTATGAATATCTTTGGCCTGTAGTACAAAGATGAATGATTACCTGCTGAATATCTTTGGCCCGTAGTGCAAAGATGAGCAGGTGTTGAGATGAACATGACCAACTGGTGATACAAATGAATATATTTGGCCCGTAGTGCAAAGATGAATATTTGATTCAAGATGTATATTGATTGATGTTACAGGGATAAAATATTGATGAAGGACTTTTAAATTCATAGATGATAGTAGATTTCATTCTCTACTTAACTCTTCTAATGAATTGTTGATTCCGTTGTAGTTGTTGATCTAAAATTTGTTGTCTATTATATTCTATGAGATTTTTTCCTGTTGAAGACTATTGATAATTTGTTGTATATTATGTTAGTCATAATATTCTTTACTGGCTAGTTGAGCTCACCCTTTTCCTTTTTGTTCCATTTTTCTTCCCAGGAGGTGAGAATATAGCAGGAACTAGCCGGGGTATGGAGTGATGGTTCTAGAAAGTTATTTTAGTAGTCCTCACTATTTTTGTAAAATAGTGTATCAATAATTATAATGAGGACTCCTTTTGAGTTTTAATATTGTCTATTAGACAATATTTGTATTTAAACTCACAGTATATGTGTTGTCGTATTTTGCACGACAATTGTATTAATGAAGTTGTATTTGTTTCTGTACCATATATTTGACAACTCAGAATGGGTGATATATACATATTTTGGGGCGTCACAATTAAAGCTTCAACCTTTGATGGATCTATCGAGATTCCATCTTTGTCAATCACATGCCCAAGAAATTGGACGCGTTCTATCCAAAATTCACATTTAGAGAATTTTGTGTACAACTTTTCTTTCCTTAGCGTCTCCAACGTCAAATGTAAATGTTCTACGCATTCATCTTGAGTTTTATAATACACCAGAATATCATCGATGAACACCACCACAAACTTATCTAAGAATGATTTAAATACCCTGTTCATCAAATCCATGAATATTGCGGGTGCATTGGTTAAACCAAAAGACATTACTAGAAACTCGTAAAGTCCATACCGAGTTCCGAATGCCGTCTCTAGTACATCCTCCTTCCTTATTGTGACGCCCCTAAATTCAAACACTCATATCTCGAATTTGGTGCATCACATACTAATACTAATATCATACTAAAATCATCAACAACAGAATAATAGAATAATTTACATTGATATAATATAAATATTCGCATCCCAAGGTCTCCTGACCGTTACTACAACATTTTAGTGATTAAACTTAAACATAAATTAATCATTCCTTAATACATTATAATAATCATAATAATAATAATTCTCCTACGCACAAAGGACTAAGCTATTCCGTAGCCTTGCTTTTTCCTTTGTCTTTTGCCTTGCTCTGCCTTATTTGTAATGTTTTTAAGGAAGCAAGAATGAGCAACAAGTTTGCCCAACAAATAATATAACATTAAGAATAAACAGTTATAAGGTTTGAAACTCAAAGGTATAACAGTAAATGATAGTTCAAGAATAACAGGAAGCATCAATAGTTCTCAATAAGTGTCACTATAGACTGAAGGATATCAACAAGATTTCAAAGTTTAATCATTTCAAGGTTCAATAAGAATGAACACTGAGCAGTCACTAGGGACTAAGAACTCTTGCTAGAATTAACAGTATTATACTGCAATTCCAATATAAACGAGTACAACAGGTGATCAGTCTAAAGTACCCTACATTATGCATAACATTTAAACATGCTAGTATGTGCGCACGTCAGTTTTCTGACAATTATATAATTTCCCCTTCCATGAGGGTTGTTCATCTCAGTAGATTTATAAGAGTCCACGCCAAGTCAATTGGTTTGGATAGCTTTTTAACACATGATATTTGTCTAGCTGAATCGAATAGCTTAGACATCCTTTAGGAACACTGAGTTCAATTCTCGTAACATGAATCAAGATATAAAATAAACTTTCGATTAGGAATCATAATCATACGAATGTAGACATTTGTTCAATATAAGTATGTTTGATATAACAATAATTTGAAGTTTCACAATAAGAGATAAGATCTAGATACTTGCATTCAATTATAAGAATGAAGTTAGGGAACTTGTAATAACGTAAGAAGTTTAAGGTGAGAAACTTGCCTTTAGCATTGATTACCACTTATAGTATAAAATCACCTTAATGAACTATATTATCCTATTTATGTATGTATAGGTATTCATTAGTCACACACACTTAGACATACATATCAACATGCATTTATTCCACATATCTATACCAATGTATGGTATACACATTAAAACTCATAGATGTATAATTCACCAATTCTTACCTTTGAAAATCTTAGAACCATTTTAGAAATTTTAGTCCCTTATACTCATCTCATACATGAAATATTACTTAAGTTACGCATTCTAGTTTAAGTCATCTCACACATACATGTTAAGGAACTTTTAATCTAGGTTTGGTCCTTTTTATTTATTTTTAACGATTGTTAGTTTTACTGCACTTTACAAAGCTAAGAGAGCTCATCATATCAACTACTAATCATAGCATTCATTAAACCACACAACATTGCGAAACAACATATTCTATGCATGCTTCCATGTATTAGATTCATTTGCACGTAGCTAGTATAGCTCTTTACTTAGACACTCTTTTAGTTCATGCTTGAGTAGTTATAACTTGTCTAGCTAGATGTGCGAACATGTCAGTTATCTCTAGAGGCATAAAGTATCCTATTATAATTTTTCAAAAGTTCACAATACAAATCATAGAATTTTCAACTCAATTGGTTTTCAAATTTTTGATTTTTCTAAATCTTCATGGCAAACAGTTAAGTATGAAAACTATATTGAATTCACATTTCATACATATTTATAAAACTAACTAAGTTGCGAACATAGCTCAAAAGGTTAGATTTAAAAAAGGCGTAAAGTTTTCCAAACATGGTTTGCAACTTTTAGTTTTTCTTGAACAATGCTAGTAATTCATGCTTTACACATACTCACAACTATTAACACCCCTTTATACATATTTAAAGCTTATTCATGTTCCTTAGGGTAAGTTAGGTTAGATCAAGATTTCTTGTATTGAAAAGCAAAAATAGAATCTGACTACACTACCTCACCCCCGTCGGAGCGGGCCTTTTAATACTACAGGAGCCCGCCGGGGAGACATCCCCGCCGAGGTGGCACTGCCCAGACATAGCTACTGCAGTTGAACTCCCACTCCCCTGCTACGAACCAACTTCCCATTTTCACATACAAACAACAAATTTAAGTCACCCAATTGATATAAGCTTACTACTAAATACCCCTAGCATGATTCTAACAACTCAAATCACATAAACAACCAAATTCAAAAATCAAATTCAAAGTTTATGTCATTTTTCCCAAGTTTAACATATTTAGTGATTCTCTTATCACAGATTCGTTTCTTGACCAAATTACTCCGTTTAACTTTTGTTGATTTGGTATTCAACCATATTAACATTGCCTAGCATCAATTTACTAATTAAATCAAGCTTCAACCATCAATTTTTTGACTCAAAATAAGTATTCTAGCATTTTCCCAAGAACTTGCAAACTTGAACTTAAGAACATGTAAATGAACATTACCTTCTTGAAGTTGTGAAGTTAATTCTTTGCCTTCAATCTCAGGTTTCCTTTCCAACTCAACAACACTCACACACACAAAATTTTTGAACTTCATAGAGAACTAACAATTGAAAATGAAGAAGAGCAAGCTCCTATATATAGTCTGTTTTCTTTGACCGAGTTTGCATACACTAAGTTAGAGAACCTGAAACAAGAAATAACAAAAATTAAAATAAAAATGTTTAACTAAAACTGAACTAATTAAACTGATATTGAAAGTAATAAAATCAAAACTAGTCCCCGGCAACGGCGCCAAAAACTTGTTGAATATATTTTAAATTAAGCACTGTATGCAAGTATACATGATCAACAAGTAATATAATAGTAAGTAGAGTATCGTTACCACAGAGGCAAGTATGAATTTTAATCAATCAATTTCCAGCTTTCTATTATTTCAATTTTATTAAACTATTCGAATTAAGGATTGAAAATAAATAAAAACTAATAAACTAAAAATCAAGACAAATCAATCTAACTAGTTACCACAAATTTCAATCTGATAATGGAGAATTAAGCTTACAACTTCATTTTAAGTTTCACTATGATTATCACACTTCTTTTTATTTTAACTAACTATCTCAGTTCATTAATCAAGAACACTAAGGTAGAATTAGCCATCTCTCAATGCATTAACCTCATATTAACTTAAATCCACAGTTGATAGAATTAAGCCAAACACCCTAATTAACTAATTCACTATATCTCTATGTGAATTATAATCAAATAAGGTTTAAATACAAGTTCTTACACGATTATATGCGATGTTAGGTATATCTCTATCCTAAACATACATCAAGAGATCCATCTAAACACAGAAATCATGAACACATGCTATTATGATTAGGTCTAGATTTGTATATCATCTCTCGAGTGCATACAAATCCACAAAGAATTGGTGATCAAGTAATCCATAAATTAAGTACAAATCACAATAGATGAACTAAATAGATAATATTATTAAACTGAATTCAAAGCATGACAATCATCGTTTCACATCAAAAATCCATTGCAAGCCTAATAAGTAATTTAGTTCATAATGAATGAATTAAAAACTAAATAAGTAAAGAAATTCATCATCCCAATTATAGAAATTGAATTGAAAGACAAAGAATAGTAAAACACCACCCTTATCCTTACTCAAATTTGAAATTCTCGTGATCTTGATACTCTGATCTGCTCCTCCAATGATCTTTTGAAAATTAGGGCTCCAATTTGTTGATTGATTGTTGTATAATTAAATCTGTTTTATGTTAGGCATAAGTCATATAATAGCTGATTAAAGGCGTGCCAATCCATTCCCAACCAGAGCCAAAGTCCTTCAGTCCACGAATCTGCAGTGTTAAAATAGCAACCAACATCTTCTCTTTGTCCGTGTACCCCCGCCCCGGTGGGGTCTTAATTTTTGCTGCCACATGCACCCCTGCCCCGACGGGGGGTGTGACGCCCCCAAATCCGGGTATCTTCCAACCCAACAGATGGTGCTACACCCTACAGTTCACACATACATTCAATTGAAATGCCTCAAAAGAACGAATATGCCTTAGATATATTCCAAACAATATTCCCTTCCCAGCTTCTTTATAACCAATACATAAGTTCTTTGTCATAATATCAAATACATTACAACATTAAACCTATACTATTATATAGAGAGTTCAACGGTCTGCCTTAGCTTTTCCCTTATCTTTATCGGATCCTTCGGTCCGTTCGATCTTAGTTGCATTCATATGGTTCAAGCAAGAGTGAGCATAATTAGCTCAGCAAGTATGACAATTTCATTTAAACAATATGCTTGAATCATAGGAATCATATATCTTCAATAAATGAACGATAGTTATGAAGTACCAGTGATAATTTAAAATAGCACTTCTCTTTTCTTTAAAACTTTTCACAATGAATAATATTCAGTAAAACATCAATTCCGGTCCAAGACCATGTGCATTTCATACTTTTTTGAAAAGGACAACCCGTCACTAAGTCCGTAAGTCCGACATTACTTACGAGTACGTCTAGGTGATCAGCCTATAGTACTCTATGTTGATCAACACTACATTCTTTAAACGTATGTACGTTTAAGTTGTGGCAACCTCACGTGCCTATCGTTTGATGACAAAACATTTGTTTAGCATACTCAATTTTCATTTGAAAACCACACCAACATCATTTGGCAAAACATTGACAATACTTTGATAGATTATGAGAAATCCAACATATCATAAGTCTAGCCGAAAGAATTGGCTTTGACTTCATCATACATCAATTCATGCGTAAGAATACATGAATCACAAAGGTTGTCCATATTAAACTAAGACAAGGGTTAGAGCACTTTCCTTCAGCGTCTGCTACTGTTATTACATGTTCACTTTAAGTCCTTAAGGTCTCTACCATAGATGATCACATAACATAACACATTAGGTCATGAATAAACATACATGGTTCCTAATGAATCTTACCCTTCTTCTCAATTTAATCCTGACTTAAATTTGTTACTAATGGTTCCGGCTTACCGTTATAGTTTACATCGTCATTACATTCACGTTCAATTGTTTATCTTCAACCTTTAGTTACATACTTAAGGTTTAACAATATCTTAAACCATGTTACATTAAGTTATAGTTCATTACTAATCAGTTTATTTTCTTTCCTTGCTTATAAGCTTTCTTTATTTCCTTCCTTCTAGTGCTGGCGCTGCGGCGCCTGCTGCTTCTCTTTAAGTCGCGCTGCGGCGCCACACTTTAGTGGCTTTCATCTGGACACGACGCTGCGACGCGAGTCCTAGTGTTGACCTCCATGCCACGACGCGAAACTCCAGTAGGTTATGGCCTTTTCTCGGCACTGCTCAGCACTGCAGCGCCACCTTTTGGCCTTGGGCTGGCGCCGCGGCGCCAGCTCTGTGCACCAAAAAATTTGACAGTTTTGTTTACTCAATGAACTTCCCGGACTCCAAATTTGATCTTTTTATGTCCGAATTGGCTTGTTTAAAAGCCATTAGCTCACAAATCACATACTCCATATGTTCATGCAAGAATTTTACATTTTTGACTTCGTTAACTCGGAATTCACCTATGAGTTCATTTTTAATGAAAACGATAAACGTTCGTGAACGTTCAATGGTCGTTTCTCCATTCTAAGTTGAAATTCGGTCATTTTTGAGTCTGCAACTCTATAATGCCAAATAAGACTTAACTTCCATTTTGAGAATTTCATGAATTCGACGATTATCGTCTAATCGTGTGAATTCTGGCATAACCTCGTTACTTATGATTTGTTCATCGTTTCAAATGGAGTCTATCCATCATACTATCATCTTAACATACATATTACATCAACTTATTTACATGATAAGTTATTACTTATTCTTCATGAGTTTATAACTTATCAAAGTATAACCTACTTATGACTTCATTTCACATAACTTATAATGGTTTAAGTCTTCTAACCAACATCTTTACATCTTCTTATCATACAACTTCATCCATGCAAACATGTTACAAGTTTTTATAAGTTCTTTCTTAATTCATAGCTTATCTTATGAACAAAGTGCTTATTCACGGCTTATTAAGACTTAAGTCCTTTGATTATCCAATTTCTTTACTTCTTAGCATACATACTTCACTAATCCACACTCCTCTATCAAACTAGTATTGAAGAGTTCGAAGACTAATGGACAAGAGTCTTACCCTTGATGATCAAGCTTGTACTTCTTCTTTTCTAACAATGGAAGTCTTACTTATTCTTGCTTATTCTCTCAAACAATTAAGTTAAAAGTGTTGGATGAAAGTTAACAACCAACAAAATGAAATCCAAAGCTTGCACTACAAAAAAATGGGGCTTCAGCAACAACCAATTTTCGTTGCTAAAGGTGCCAAATTTCGTTGCAAAAGGGTTTTGGCAACGACTTTAATGTCGTTGCATCTTTCGTTGCGCAATGAGCGTTGCTAATTGTTCCGTAACGAACGTTTTTTTTTTCGTTGCCAAAAGTAATACATTTTGCAACGAAATTTAGCTTTCGTACAGAGACATCGATCGTTTAGCAATAAAATGTATTGTTGCAAAATAAGTAAAATTTCATTGTTAAAAACCCCATTTCGTTGCTAAAGCCTGCTAATTGGAAACGAAATGAACTCTTTTTTTTGCAACGGCCATGCATTTTCGTTGAAATTGACACCATTTTGCAATGACATTTTCCATTGCAATAAATTAATTGTTGCCTAAACTTGCTTTCGTTGCGGAATGTAAACTTTTTAGCAACGATTTTTGTTGCTGATTATATTATTTGGCAACGACATTATGCTGAATTAGCAACGAAAATGTTTGTTGCTGGTTATTTTTTAATAGCAACGAAAGTCGTCGATTAGCAACGACATTATATGTTGTCGTTTTTTTATATGTGCAACAAAAGTTGATATTATTTGCAATGATAAAAAAGTTGTCTTTTATGTTAGTATTAGCAACAATATCCTCTCCGTTGTTATTAGATTAATTTTTCGTTGCCAAATATTATACTTTTAATGCCATTAGCAACGAAAATTTGTTGCTAAATGTATTAAAAATTGTAGATATATTAAAACTTGTTCAATGCTTTGGTAACGAATTATATTATTGCCAAATCAAAATTTGACATTCTTTTTATGTACTTGGCTGGCTCAATGTCCCCATAGCAAATAATGGCAAAAATATAAAAAACTAAAATATTATTAACATAATAAAATCATCCACTACATAATCATTCATTATCTTTACAATTAATCATCTAAAGCTACCACAGTTCTTCAATCAAAGTATATATCTATATATATAGAGAGGGTACACTTCATAATTTTGTCCCTTGTCTTCTGTAAATGTAGCACGAAAATTTGATACCCAGTATTGTAAGGCAGGTCGTAGAAGCAGTCTTCTTGCACATATGCACCAGATTATGCACTAGATAAATTAAACTTTACATTAGAAGTCAATTACACGTTTAATCAATGTATGTCTAAATGTGTCTGAACAATGTTTAGCTAAATTAGACAAACGCTTCCCAATAGTGAAGACAGTAACTATACTGCTTCTTGCTTTTGACATTAAAGGCAGCCCCCAGGAATCTAACAGTCCCTCTCTATTATATTGTTCAAACTAAGCATCCACTTTCATCATTCTTTTTCCCTACTTAAATTATTACTCATTTACTATAACAACTACACAGTAGTAGCAGCCAACACTCTTTTTCTTTTTAGTTAAATGAATCACTCAGACACAAACACCCTCCACCCCAACAATAAAAAGGTAAAAATAAAATAAAGGGATTTGACTTTATATCTGTCTTTCATACCTTGTTAGAGTAACAAGAAGCTTCCATTCCTTATGTGACAATCCGAGAATTTTGAATTTTTTTTAAAATTTTTATTATTTGATTTAAAGTTCAAAACTAGAACCTAGATAGAAAATAAGTGTATGCGTTTGATTTTTTTAAGATGGAATTTTGAGGATTTCAAAATTCTGTGAAGGATTTAAGTGAATTATTCAGGATTAAGTAATATGTGAATATGTTCTGTGTATATGTGTACAATATGTGGTTAAGGGTCAAGGGTTGACCAGATAATTGATATCTGTAACAAACCTTAGGTATATATTAATAACGTCAACGTTCGGTTAGAAAACCCTAACGATTAACAAGAAACCCTAGAAACCGGTTCTGGAAACCCTAATTTCAGTTCTTGGAATCTGAAATCCTAATTCGGTGCATGAAACCCTAAATTGGGAACTTAGTGCCGTAAGTGTAAATAATTATAATATTAATTAGGGTAACGCTTAATTTATTAGCAAATCCTAATGTTACATTTTTTGAAAGCCCTAATTTCTGGTTTAGGAACCCTAATTTATAATTAGGAAAAACTTAATTGTTGATTTAATAATTTTAATTAGGAAATATTAATCCTAATTTTCAAGTTGTTAGTAATTAGAAAACATTAATCTAATTACGAAATCTAATTTCTATTTTAGAAAAATTAATTTTCTATTAGAAACCCTAATTCGTGGGTTATAAACCTTAATGAACAATTTTGACCCTAATTGCTAAATTAGCAATTTTAATTAGGAAATGTTAATCCTAATTAGCAAGATTTAATTAGTGATTACGAAATTTTAATATAATTAGAAAATTTTAATTATAATTTAGAAATATTAATTTTCTATTTTTGAAAAACCGAAATTCGGAAATGTTAGAAATTAAATTGCAAAATTAAGGGTTAAACCCTAAACCCTAAACTTTCCCAAACCCTAAACTCTAAGGGTTTGGTCAATTATCCAAAATGACCATTCTAGAATTAAAAATTAAATGGAAAATGACATTAATGCCTTTAGCATTCTTTAAATGGTTGGAGTGTAGATCTTGCCAAGATAATGGGTTGGTGACCAAACCCTAACCCTAGCCTTAGCTATGTGTCAAAAATCAGCCACAATTGCCAACTAGATACATTGAATCAAGTAGAGCAAAGATTTAAAGTAAAGAAAAATCCTACTTTACTTCTCATTTTTGTCATGACCATTCTCTCTCTTCAACTTTAAAATCTAGAGTGAGAGGGAGTGGGGAGCAAAACCCTTATTAGTTATTAGCTCTCCTCAAACAGATCATGAAGGCAGAAATCAAAGATCATAGCCTAAAAGGTATAAAACTCTAAAATTTTGAAATAATGTGATCTTGTGTTAATGTTGTTGTTTGTTGTTTAAAGATGTGTTAGAAGGTGTCTTTTAGTGATCTGGGTTGTTAAATCCCAGATCCAAAACATCAAAGTCCACGAATCAAGCATTTTCAAAAATCTGGAAAAAATTCTAAATGACGTCTGACAAGCAAATGTCAGAGGTCATAGATCGTTGTATGTTAATGTGTTTAGTGTTTTAAATGTTTATACTTGTAGTATATTAGTTGGTCTTTGTTCTGAAACTCGAATCGGGGTCAGTGTATGCTTGGATCGAGAGTTACTGGTGGTTAAAACCCTTTGACCGATCACGAAGTCTGGTTTCTGGGTAACCCAGAAACCAAGATCTTGTCTGACAGGTTTTTTTGTGGCCTTTGATCTTGCTTCTGGTAAGTGATGTGGTCATGTTTTTGTATGGGATCAGTAGACTGACATATATATTACATTATCATACCTCTATAACACTTATAGAATACCTGGAATCAAAACCATTTCTGGTCAAAGTAGGGTTGACCGTCGTATTCTTGCATTTTTGGAAAAACCCAGATCTTCATTAGCAAAAGTTTCTGACATGGTTTGACTTGCACCGATCTGTCACATGTGTTGTTTTTCGACTGATATGAGGTAGTATAGTTGTACTCAGACATAAGGACTACATGTAGAAACCATTACATCTCACAAACCAAGTCTGGGAAGCTAAGCTTTAAGGATTCAAAATAGGTACCTTTAATTCTGGAAATTCCAGAAAAACAAAGAACACGTTGTCAGAATATTTGGAGACTCAGATCTCTATGATCTGATGTTGTATGGCCATGTAACAAGTTGGTAATTCTAGTATTACATTAGTACTTCAGATCTAACCATAGTACAAGCCCAGAAACTCATTAACTAAGAAATTAGAACCGGTCAAACCAAGCCCTTCGATCTCTGACATGGTTTTCTGGGCAGCTCAAAAACAGCCTCAAGAACACCTATAGCGATGGTTCTGTCGCTATAGGGTCCTTTAGTGACAGTTTTAATTTCTAATTTCTGAAAATTATTAAATTAATTGAAATAAATAGATAAAAATAGTTTTTAATTATTAAAAATACAAAATAAATTCTGAAAAATTAGTTTAAAGTCTGAAAAATAGTTTTTAATTATTTTGAGTATATTTCATAAATATTTAATATTTTTAGAATATAAATGGTACTTAATTTATTTAATTATAATATTAAATAAATGATTTAAAAATAATTTTAATTCATGAAAAATTATATTATGGTATTAGAAAATATTTTAAGTGACTTTTAATATTTTGTGATGAAATTCATTAATAAATTATTATTAATGGTAATTAGTTTATTTAATGAATATATTAAATAAATTAAGGAAAATGGATTTAATGCTTTATAAATCATATAAAAATGATTTAAGTGTTATGAAAATATTTTAAGTTATAAAATATAACTTTTGATATTTTATCATGAAAATATTAATATTTTAATGTTAATAGTAATTATCGGATAATGAATTTAACGGTTTAAAAATCATATAAAGGTGATTTTAAAGTATTAAAAATACTTTGTGATATTATAAATATATTATAATATTATGTCATGTATTTCATTAATATTTGATAATAAATAAATATTAATGATAAGAGAATTATGTGGTATTTAATTATTTCAATACGTGTTTAATGATTGAAAATTTACGATAAATGGTAATAATTATGTGAAAATTATTATGAGACTTAGAAAAAATATTTATACTGATATTAAAATTATCTGAGATAATTGTTAAGTGTTATTCAGAGTTTAATTGAACTTAGACTCGATAAAAGTCCGACTAGACCGTCGGGATGTTAGAATTTTGTCGGGTTCAACTCAGACTGCAATAGTTTGACCTGGTACTAAGTCTTATGTGCTGAATAGACTGATAGGATTATGTGCTATGTGTTTAGGTTATTCTATGTATGTCTATATATATAATAGTATTATATTGTGATGATATTATTCTAATATTGGAGATCTATATTACTAATATTAGGTCTTCGGATAAAGCGTTATAAATTGTGTTGCGGTAATCAACGGTTCAGGCAAGTTTGTATTTATTTAACTATACTAAGAGTGTTTTGTTCGGATAAGCTTATGGTTAATCATTGCTGATTGCCATGTATAATTGTATGTACATATTGCATGTATAAGTCAGGTATGAAAGGCTGATCACCTTCATTACCCTTCGGTTCAGAAATATTTGTTCATGTTATATACTTGTTCAGTCATAAACTTGTTCCTGCTAGTTCACAATTATATTGTTGAATTATAGCCAGCTTATTATTCAAACTCTTCAATCATGATATATCGTTATATTGTTGTACTTAAACTTGCTGGGCAACTTTCATGCTCACCCTTGCTATATAATGATAAAACATTGCAGATTAAGGCGAATACGTCGGATACAAGGACATGTTAAAGACAGTTTCAGCGTTAGGATATGTGTGCAGCTAAATTGCATAAGTATTGTATGTTAATAATGTTATATGTTAGAAAAGTTATGAAATGTGTAGTAAGTTAAGGTTACTCGACATTGGGGAATAGTGTGTAAAATGTATTGTATAAACAATTTACGTTTATATCTTCCGCAAATAGTAATAGTTGTATAGAATGATCGAACCGGATCCGAGGTGATTTGGGACCTGGATTCGGGGCCCTCACACCTTATACCCATATCTTTTTTGAAAGAGAGACTAAAATATACACACCCATATATAGACAAAATATTATGAAGGGTGCTTGCTCTTATATATTTAAATTATTTTAATTCTTACGTTATTAATCTTTTTAAATAAAAATTTGGACTGCCCATTTTTCTTATGGATGACATGTGTTTGCCCAACTACTCTCATAGCTAGTATTTACTTATGTATCACTCCCCCGTACACACTAAAATGTATATATGTATGTATGTGTAGTATATGAAGATTTGTATGTTAGGATAGAAATTTTGATTCTGCATTATAGTTTGTAGCTTTTTCTGGATTAATTTTCGTTCATTTTTACCCTTGTTTTTTTTTCTTTTCCTATTCATGAGAATCATGAGAAATTGTGAATTGGCTTCTTATGTTCCTTACCACAAAAACAGAGTTACACTTGAAAATTTTCCTCTCTAGGTCCTTGAAAAACAGAGATATTTTCAGTGCTTCAACTAACAAAGAGAGGGATGGAGGACAAGAGAGAGAAGAAAAAATATAACAAAATAGACAGAAAAAGAAAAGTACAACCACCTCAACTACTTATAGCATAAATAGTCAAATTGTCAAAAGATTGTGCAAATATAAGACGGACAAAAATCAGACGCATGTGATAAAACACGAATAAGAAAATAATTAGTCTACAGAAACTGAAATTATAGGCAGTCAACGAAAACTAATAACTAACCTCTTTTATTGAAAGGTGTACAACATCAGGGCCAATATTACCATCCGTATTAGCTTCAGTTTCGCCAGATTCTCCAACAACTTGCACGATATCTTGTGAAAATACACCGAGATGTCACTATCAAACTCCAACGTCACCCTGAGGGTCGGCCGATGAGCAATTATTGACACTAATCCTCCACCTCCGCCGCTGCGAACTCTGGCGGTGGGTCGTGGTGGCTTGACGCCTCTTTAATTTTAGGTTTCTAAAGTCAGATCGCAAATTTTTTTTGCCGACTGGACTTGGAAAAGTATATTAAGAGAAAGTAGAATTGTCTAAATTATAATTTAACTTTCTCAATTATATCTTTTTTGTTACAAATTTTCTTGGAATATAATCTTCTTTTAACCAAATTATGTAATTTAAGAATAATTTTTATAAATAAAAAAATTATTTTTTTTAAAAAAAGCTTTAATTTTTTTTTAAAAAGATTTTATTTTTAAATAAATATTTTTTAAAAAATATAAAATTTCAACGACTATCGTTAAAAGTAAAGGCTCTCACATCTAATTTGGGAATCACGTCTAATTTGGGAAAAACTATTGAACGCTTGAATTTTTGAATTTTTTTGGCTAAAAATCAGAAAGGTAACCAACGCCACTTTGAAAAATATTTTTTTTAAAAATTAATTTAAAAAAAATTATCTTAATTTTTGTTAAAACGATTTTTTTTAAAAGAAATTTAAAAAAATAAAAATGTGATCCAATGCCAAACTAACTGGCATTATAACTTTTTTTAAATTTTTTTATGAAGTAAATTTGTAAAAAAGAAAAGTAAGATGTTACATCACTTTAACTGACGTTGAAATTTCTTTTTTTTTTAATTTCTTTGATATGTTGTTCTTGTTTACAAACATCAATATTTTTTTTATGTTTATTCTCTGTCTTCGGCGTTGGAAATGAAGGAATATATAAGACTTCAGCTAAAAAAAATAAAAATAAAAATTCTAACGCCAATTAAAGTGACGTTGCATCTTACTCTTCTTTTTTATAAATTCGTTTATTTTTTAAAAAAATTAAATTAAATAGGGATAAAATTGATATTACATTAATATAGGTCAAACTAACCTATTAGGAATGACTTATAAGTTATTTTAAATAACTTTATTCTGTTTTAGTTCATAAAACATAATAAATTTTTCTTCATATTTTATGTTTTCTAGAACTGATAGTATTATAATTTAATTTTATAATATATTTGGAAAAAAGGTAAAAGGAGAACTAAGAATAGCTAGGGATATACCATTCCTATTCTTCTTTTTTATGTTTTATTTTTGGACTTAAAAATATGTTCATGATTTAAGTTACCCCCTCCGTCTAAGAATAAAATGTAAGACCCCGAATTTTATGAAATAAAAGTATTCAATTTTTCTTATAATTACAATTTAGTAAATGGTTAAATTGATAAAAAAAATTAAAGTTATGGGTGAAATGTGAAAATTGTTCAAAATAAGCAAGTGGTTATAAAATAATATTTGTTGTCGTGGAATATTCGTTTGGTCGTGGAATATTCTTTCTGTCGGGGAATATTCGTACGACGGCGCAGCCATTTGTGGGCCCCATAACAGAATAACTGTCGGGTGAAGAAAACGACAAATTTAAGTTTTTACAAATAACGGCGTAGTTGTTATCGTTAACACTGTTGGAATACCCGGTGGTTAAAATACAGTAATACGCGTTATTGCACAGTAGCACACGGTATTGCACAGTATTTTTGAAATTATTGATTCTTACGTAAGAAGGCACTATTCAATAATTGTTGCGTTGATATTTTATATTATTGTTTTTTCAATAATTATTGCTGCACAGTATTTTCCTTTATCAGATCAATAATTCATATTATTTGAATAGTATTATTAGATAGCATTATTGGCAATGTCTAGAAAGTTCTGTCTAAGGAGAGGTTTGGTCATCTAATTGCGCGCCAGTAAGGAGAAATTCTTATTGGAAAGCCCCCTCTTTCCTGGGAACGGCCTGGTTGTCATAAATGTGATTCTGTAATATTATTTGTGAATAATTAATTATTGATTCATATGATAAGGAGATATTTATTTTATGTGGATATAAATGAGAGATATATTTTTGTGGTTAAAAATGAAGGAGTTAATGTTGAGGTTTTTATCCGTATTTTTGTCGGAATGGAGGTATTAAAAATCAGGATTTTTGAGATATTTTGCGGGGGTTATAATTTTTAATCCGACCGTTGGATCATGGTAATTTTTGGATATGTTATACATATATAAGTTGAGTATATGCCCACAAATTTTGAACCGTTAAAAATGAACGTATGATTTATTATGAATTTTACGAGATGACTGGTTCAGAAATTGTTGAATTTTCGGAGTTTATCATTTTGGTGGAAAATTCTAGAATTGGTGGGCCCCACTTGTGGTTGGTGAAGAAATGTGCTGAATTATATTTCAAATGTGGTGGGTGGGAATAGTAGCAGGTAAAGCCATCAGGTTGCAGGTCAAACCTACCAAAAATTTTCTATAAATAGAGGGCTAAGTTAGAATTGAAAATCACACCAGAAACATAAGCTTTCTCTCTTTCTCTCTCTATATTATGAAGCATATTTTGTGAGTTTTTAGATACTTGGTGAGTTGCTATTCATCAGTGCAAGTTTTCTTCAGCATCATATCCGATATCCAGTCAGAAGTACTGCTCTTTTGAGGTAAGGGATAGTAAGGGATAGTAAGGGATTTTAAGGGTTGTTATGATTTTCAGTTTCGTAATTTTTCTGATCTTCAAAAATTCTGGAAAAATTTGAAATGATATTTTGATGAGTTTTCTTGATTGTGTCCAAAAATGGTGATTTTTGGATGTATAGATTGAGAGTTATGAATTTTATGAGAAAAGACTATTTTAGAAGTAACAGCTTATAATTCCTTGTGGTTAACTCCAAAATTGATGAAATTTTTATTGGGAGTACATGTGTATGATAGAAGTATACTCTGTAAATTTCAGAATTTTTAGATAAAAGTACAATTTTTGATAAATGTCTAAATATTCGGCTGTTTTGGCCATATGAAAAATAGTAAATGACTTTTAAAAATTCTGAGAAAAATATATGTTCACTATGGGACTATATTATGCTAAATCCCAGAAAAGAAATATTTTTGGAACTGATTTGGTATTTTTCATAAAAATGGTCTAGTTATGAGTAAATGAATTAAATATGTTTTGTGAAGAAAGAAAATTGGAAAATAGGATTTTATGGCTTGAGAATCCTATATGAGGTATATGCAGATTTTTTATGAGGGTTTTGGTTATTGATGATGAAATTGTAAGAGTTGGCATTTTATGATGATTAAATGCATTAATTAGTAAAGTGTAAACAATTAAAATAAATTGTTTATAAATTTAAGTAATGTTATTCTTTCAATATCATTATACCGAAATATTGGTATGGATTTTATTGTGGAATTTCTATCTTTTGTGTCGAGGTTACTATTCATGAGTTACTATTCACGATTTACTATTCATGAATTACGAATATTACTCTTGAGATTAAAACTATATGTTAATCATATATAACATTTTTATAACCCTGATGTTGAAATTCTCTTTCACTGGAGTGTAAAGATGGGTAGATTATTGGTATGATCATGACTAGGGTTCTCTTTGGCCTGTAGTGCAAAGTTGAATTGTGACTGGTATGATCATGACTATTGAATTTATAATTGAATATCTTAAGCTTAAGTGCAAAGGTGAATTGATCAACATGGTTATAATTATTGTTTATATAAATTCTGAAATGATTATATATTTATTTGAGATATGAATATATTTGGCCTGTAGTGCAAATATGAATTGTTGATGAATATCTTTGGCATGTAGTGCAAAGATGGCCTGTTGATGAATATCTTTGGCCTGTAGTACAAAGATGGTTTGTTGATGAATATCTTTGGCCCGTAGTGCAAAGATGGATTTGTTAGTATGATTATAAACAGGAACTGTGATTTGGTATAACCATGATCTTTGATATTTCAGGTAAAGACAGGTGATGAAAATATTCTTCGTCCTGGGTGCGAAGAAAAATTTATAGTCACAATTATGATTATGAGTTATTCATATGATTGTGGAAAGGAACTGTTGAGTGATGTTACATGGATAAAATATTGTTGGTGGATTTTTAACATGGAGAAGATAATAGACTTTATAGTCTATTTGACTCTTCTAATGGATTGCTCGTTCCGCTGCAACTATGGTTGAAATTTTTATCATTTACCATATGTTCTAAATCTCTGATTTATTGTTGAAGAAGGCTATTGATAATTGAATTATCTTTAGTCATGATATTCTTTACTGAGCTAGTTGTGCTCACCCTTTTGCTTCACAATTCCTTTCAGGTAATAAGAGTGTAGCTGGGTCGAGCGAGGGTAACGGGGAAATAGAACGGTGGTCTCTAGCTGTGGATGTTCTCCCGAAGCAGTATAGAAAAGTTCATTTAGTAGTTTTATTTGGTAAATCCAATAGGGTAAGGTGTACCCAACGTTGGAAGGGTGTTTTGCCACTATCATACAAGATGTCTAACGACATACAACCTCGTGTCATCATAAGACAAGGATGTGCTCATCCACTTGCTGAGTATATATACGGGCACTACCTATATAATCTTGGTGTTTGTTTGAAGTATAATTCTCAATTAGAGACAGTGGAGATAATGATAAGTCAAGAGAAGACTCACCATTAGGAAGAATACGATAGTAATCTTCTCGTTTTTCTTTGGGGTCTATTGGGTCAACCAAGGATAATTCTGTGGCCATATGATATCTATCATAACCTAGACGCATGGCCTCCCATGTACGAAGGTTTCCTTAAGCACTTCCCAAAGATTCTAATTTCCAAAACAGTTTTTGACTATACCTTTATGTAAGGTGTCATTGTGAGGTGATGTCCACGGTTGGAACATGAGTCACATTTGGTATATATTTGTATCCAAACTCACAGCATATGTGTTGTTGTATTTTGCACGACAATTGTTGTAATAAAGTTGTAGTTATTTTCTGTACCATGTATTTGGCGACTCAAAATGGGTTGGATGGAATGGACCTATTTTGGGGTTGTCACATAAAAGTTCTTATTATTTTATGTAATCTCAAGTTAAATATTTATTTATACTAAATAATCTATTTTTTACAATAATTTGTGCGTAATATCCTTAGTATTAAATGCCATATTTTTATTATTTATAAATATTTATATAATATCACTAGTCATGTATAGAAAAATATGCAATTAGATGAGAATTTAAATATGAATAATTTTATCATTTGACATTTTTTAAAATTCGCATAAAATCAATCATTACTTTCATTCTCGGAGTGAGGGAATACTTGTAAGTATATCCTACTTCTATCTAGAAATAGTAAACATTGGGAAATATAGATATAATAATCAGGTTTGATGAGGTTGGGTTTATTTGGGTCGGAGGCCCGGAATTAACATGCTTGGCAATCGATTGTCACGAGTACTATTTCAACAACCATAATCTATACTGTTGATCACAACATTGGATGACACGGATTGAAATGGATTTCCCCCTACCGCTACAAGCTGTAGTGACATGAGAAATTAATCATTTGCCCCTCATTTGCTCATGTGCTACACTGTCTACCGCTAATAGTTATGGCGGTAGTTTAGTTAACTAATAAATTAGAATGTCTTAGTGGTAGCTTAATTGCCCAATAACCTATATGTCTTAGGTTCAAAACCTAGTTGTGATATTTTTACTTCTTATGTTATATATTTTGTATATTAGATAAATTCTATTATCATATATATATATATATATATATATATATATATATATATATATATATATATATATATATAGAGTCCGGATCCAGTCCGGGATCCCGGACTCTATAAAATCCGGACCTTTATTTATTTATTTTTTTTTGCTTTTTTTTTTTTTTGAAACAACTAAAAAAAAAAAAAAAAAATTTATGGAATTGAAATTTTTTCATAATAAAGTGTTTTGGGCGTGATTTGGGTACGTATAACAAAATATGGTGGTACAGTCTGTGCAGACTGTACCACCACTTTTTGGTATGGGTATTCAAAACACACCCAAAACATTATATTATGAAAAAATTTCAGTTCCATAAAATATTAAATATTTTTTTTTAGTTGTTTTGAAAAAAAAAGCAAAAAAAAAAAAAAAAAAAAAGGTCCGGATTTTAAGAAAATCCGGACTCCCGGACCGGATCCGGTGTGTATATATATATATATATATATATATATATATATATATAAATTTATCTCTAAATATTCATATAAATATTTATAAACAAATATTCATATAAATTTATTTTTAAAATTTATAAATTTATAAATATTTCATCTAAAATTTACTTTAATGTTGAGATTTGTTTAGTTAACCCACCCCACGCCAAGCACCCACTCCACCCCCACCCCTACCCCAACCCACCAAAAAAAATATTATGTGATTATGTATACACCCCATTCCCCCACCCCACCCCACCCCACCCCACCCCACCAAAAAAAATATTGTGATTATTATTATTATTATTATTATTATTATTATTATTATTATTATTATTATTATTATTATTATTATTATTATTATTATTATTATTATTATTATCATCTTAATTTAAGGTAACATTTTAATAGTCGTTGCAAAAAAGTTGTATAAAATATGCAACGAAAATAAAAATTGATGCCAATGAATGTGATCCATATTAGGCAACGAAATATACCAACAAAAAAACTTTCGTTGCCCACGAAGAGGAGAAATCAAGTGGTTAGAAATTTTCCAACGAATTTCTAACGAATTTTGTTTCCAAATTTTGCAACTACTAATGAATTTCGTTGCAAAAAGTGAAAGCCTGACACAATCTGCAACGAAGGACAAGTTTCGTTGCTAAGCATACACTTTTAGCAATGACTTATAAAGTCGTTGCCTGAAAAATCGTTGCTAAAGCCCTATTTTTAGCAACAAAAAAACTTTCGTTGCCCACGATGACGAGAAATCAAGTGGCCGAAAATTTTGCAACGAATTTCTAACGAATTTTTTTCCGGCTAATGAATTAGCAACGAAATTTTGCAACAACTTAAGAATTTCGTTGCAAAGACAATCTGCAACGAAGGATAAATTTAGTTGCTAAACATATACTTTTAGCAATGACTTATAAAGTTGTTGCCCGAAAAATTGTTGCTAAATGCCAATTTATTTGTAGTGTTGCTATTTATAGGATTGCTAAAGTTAGGGTAGTTTCTTCGCGTTCTTGTATAAAGGTGTATACTTTGCTTTAGATTGCTCTTGATTACTTGTTAAAGCTCTTTTTTCTCTCTCAATATATTTGTTTAGAGTTAGTGAAACAAACAAATGAATAACATTAGCTTCCTTTATATAGAAAATCTAATGGAAGGAAAATTGGTCATTTGGTCCACCTCCTTACTATTCATTCCTTCCTCACCAAGTAAATCCACATTACTTGGCCACCAAGTGGTCGGCCCACATAGCCCATTGGGTCCCCCCATGGGTTTTACCCATACAGTGACCCATCGGTTCCATCCGCTGTAACGCCCCAGAAAATCGAGCAAATTATAAAATAATTTTATTTGATTTAATAATGAATAAAATTATATTATATATTATTATTATGTGTTAGCAAGATGGATGACGTTCTATAACCTAATCCTATCGGAATGTCGTAGTATTTTACACACGTGAAGGAATTAAAGTGTTTGAATTTCTAAGACGAAAATAAAAGTTTTTCGAGAAATTATTCGAAAAATACTATTCACGCATTTTCTACTAGGGAATTATTCTTGAATTTTCGAAAAATACGTAATGATAGGATATCAAGAGAAGATGGATTATGTAATAATAATTCAAGTATGGAAAACGCAGTTTTTCGCCTGCGGACTTAATTTGAGAATGTTAGGGAAAATAAAGCATTAAGAAACTTAAGTAATAATCGTATAATACGTAGGCATTGTACGAGGTAATGAATACGCGTATGATACGAAGTATTGTACGAGTATGTATGAATGATAGTATGTCGTATATGTTGAATGAGTATACGAGTTAGAATATGAGAATAATACGTAGAGAATAAGTTATAAGGCTTTTAGCGAAATGAAATGGACTTGTAGGATTGTGTAGCAACTTGTTAAGTCCACTAGAAGTAATGTTAAAGCCCAATTGTTGGTTAATGTAAAATCCAAAATGGATTAATACAAGCCCAAAAGAATAGGCTAAGCTAATTGAATTAAAGTCCAAAGTAATGATCCAATGGATTAGGGTGACCCATGGGGCAACCCATGATCATATGATTAATCTTGGTGACCAAGAACTTTATGTGATGGCCAAGTAATTAGTGTAATGACCAAGTTAACTTAGTAAGTAAGTAATGAATAGTAAGGAGGTTTGATTAAAGAGGTGGGATGACCTAAATGACTAAACTACCCTAACCTTATCAATCCTATAAATAGAGGGCTTGGATTTCATTTGTTGGTTGCTCATTTCATCCAATAACTTTCCTTGCAAAGTGCTTATTGGTTAGAGATAATAAGTTAGGAAAAGTTAGACTTTGAAGCAAGAAGTAAGAATAAGAAAGATTCAAGTGATCATCAAGAGTAAGACTCTTGTCCATTAATCTTCAAACTCTTCTATGGTAGGTTGATAAGAGAATGAATAATCAATGGACTAAAGCCATATATGTCGTGAATAAGTAATTCAAACTTAAATAAGTTATAAACTTATGAAGAACATATATGAACTTATCTTATGGTTATCGTAAGAAGTTTGTTTGATAAAAGAAGGGAAGAATGATGGTTAGAAGGCATAAACTATCATAAGTCATGAGAAATGAAATTATAAGTAGTTTATACTTTTATAAGTTATAAACTCATGAACAATAAGTAATAACATATCATGTAAATAAGTTGATGTAATATGTATGTTGGGATGTCGATGTGATGGATAGAATCCATTTGGAACGATGAACAAATCATAAGTAACGAAGTTATGCCAGAATTCACACGATTTGACGATAATTGTCGAATTCGTAAAATTCTCGGAATGAAAGTTGAATTTTGATATTAAGCTCGGAAACGTTAGTTTTCGATGGAGTTAAGTCTTATTTGGCATTATAGAGTTGCGGACTCAAAAATGACCTGATTCCGACTTAGAACGAAGAAACGAGTGTTGAACGTTCATGAACGTTTATCGTTTTCGTTAAAAATAAACTCATAGGTGAATTTTTAGTTAACGAAGTCAAAAATGTAAAATTCTTGCATGAACACGTAGAGTATGTGATTTGTGAGGTAATGGATATTGAACGAGCCAATTCGGACTTGAAATGATCAAATTTGGAGTCCGGGAGGTTCACTAAGTAGAAAATCTGTCAACTTTTTCTGAGGCACAGAGAAAGAAGAAAGGCCGGTGTCGCAGTGCGAGGCCAGAACCATAGTGCACTATTAGTTGGCGCCGCAGCGTGGCACAGTAAAGAAAGTGTGGCGCCATAGCGCCGAGGCCGGGGCTTGTGCACTGCAAACCCGCACTGCAGCGCGAGTCCGAGAAGAGAAGCTGGCGCCGCAGTGCCAACACTAAACCAAGCATAGTAATGAAGGCTTTTAAGAATAAAAAGGAAACGATGGTTAATGAGATAATGAACTAATAGATTAATAAAGTTTAAAGTAACATTGTTTAAGACATTGTTAAATCTTAAGTGTGATAACTAAAGGTTGAAGATAATCACTCTAGCGTGAATGTAAGAACGATGTAAAACGTAACGAAAAGCCAGAACCAAAACTAACAAATCTGAGTCAGAGTTTGATTGAGAAGAAGGGTAAGATTCATTAGGAACCATGTATGTTTATTCATGACCTAATGTGTGACGTGATGCGATATATATTGTAGAGACCTTAAAGACTTAAAGTGAACATTTAATAACAGTAGCAGACGCTGAAGGCAAATGTTCTAACCCTTGTTTCAGTTCACTCTGGACAAGCTTTGTGATTCATGTATTCTTACGCATGAATTGATGTATAATGAAGTCAAAGCCAATTCTTTCGGTTAGACTTACGATATGTTGGATTTCTTATAATCTATCAAAGTATTGTCAATGTTTTACCAAATTATGTTGGTGTGGTTTTCAAATGAAGACTGAGTATGCTAAAATGTTTTGTCGTCAAACTACAGGCATGTGAGGTTGCCACAACTTAAACGTACATACGTTTAAAGAATGTAGTATTGATCAACATAAAATACTATTGGCTGATTACCTAGATGTACTCGTAAGTAATGCTGGACTTACGAACTTAGTGTCGAGTTGTCCCTTTCAAAGAAAGTATGAAATGATCAAGGTCTTGGACCAAGTTATATGTTAATGAATGCTATTCATTGTGAAACATTTTGAAGGAAAAGAAGTGTTATTTTGAATTATCAATAGTACTTCATAATTATTGTTCAGTTATTGAAGATATATTATTCCTATGTTTTAAGCATGTTATTTAAATGAATTTGTTATACTTGCTGAGCTAGTTATGCTCACTCTTACTTGAACCATATGAATGCAGCTAAGAACGAACAGACCGAATGATCCAGTAAAGATAAGGGAAAGGCTAAGGCAGTCCGTTGAACTGTCTATGTAATAGTAAAGGTTTAATGTTGTAATGTATTTGATATTATGACTAAGAACTTATGTATTGGTTATAAAGAACTTGGGAAGGGAATATTATTTTGGATTATATATAAGACATATTCGTTCTTTTGAGGCATTTCAATTGAATGTATGTGTGAATTGTAGCACCGTGTAGCACCACATGCCGGGTTGGAAGATACCCGAATTTTGGGGCGTCACAGGTTGGTATCAAAGCATTAGGTTATAAAACTTAAGGGGGGATTTGAACCTTAAGTCATAACCTTAAGGAGAGTCAAAGAAACAAAAGATGGAAAGTAACCTTATAAAAATGCATTATAAATATGTTATGTGTTTTTATTATTCTACCAACGTATACTAATCAAACTATTTGTTTTGTTGTAGATGTCAGGAGAAAATGAAATGTATAGGGATATACATATAGTCAGTGAAGGGTTGGTGAATCAAGTAGAGATTATACCGAATCCTATAGCAGCAGAGCCTGAAGTGGTGATAGTTGAGTCTGGAGACTCTGAAGCCTAGACCTTATATCTGTGTTTGATGGCATGCTGGAAGAAAAGGTGGAGGTAGTGTAATACCCGAGAATTTCCATGTATTATAAAATGAATATATTAATGGAAATACTATTTATGTGAATATAAGTGTTATTGTTTAATGAGTTGGTTAATACAATTGATTCGTATTAGATCAATGCGAATTAAGAGGTGTGGTTTGGCAATGAGGATTGTGAAATGCCTTGTGTGGCATATTGTGGAACGAGTAAATCTATTAAGCGAGTTAAAACGAGAATTAGGAAGTATTGTAACACCCCGAAATCCGGTCCATCCTCACACCCGGATTCCGTACGTCACGAGTACATCATTCATCCAACATACATCATTATATACTGAAATATAACATACACTCTCAAATCCCAGGTTCTGAAAACCTTATAATCTCTTTCATTACAAACAATAATAAATACATTATTCATTTCATCTTACAAGAATGACTTTTATCCGCCACCATGGATACAAAATAGTTCATTAACTAGTATATAGTTTAGTTTTATCTTTCTACATTACAAGTCTTCACTTGATCTTGTCGCTCATTCACATTCTGCATGACACTTCATCTGAATACCGTCAGCTTGATCTTTAAGGGATCCTTAAGTTCTTATAACCTCGTTCACTGAAAATGTTTTTCATTTAAAAGCAAGTGTGAGCATTCAATTGCCCAGCAAGTCATAACAGTTGAACAAACAACTTCAAGAGTTTAAATATTTCTTCAGAACTTCGATAACCGAATAAAGGTTATGAAGCAGCTTGAATAATAGGTATAGTCCCAATTCCTATCATCTTAAAACATCTGTCATTTTCACTTTGAAATACTTTCATTCCTCTACCTTTTTCATACACATCCTGTCTGGCTAGAATCATTAGCACAGACTTAACAATAATGTTTCATGTATAAACAGAGCATACTTGTATTGAACAGTCAATCATAGAACAGTTCATATCATAGAAACACCGAAGTGTTCAAATTGTGGCACAAGGCCTCATACATACTACCACTTTGTACATACATCGAACATATGCACATAGACAAGACTTCTCAAGTTCAACATCTGAGAAGTTTAAGAAACTAGCATTCATGTAATATGAATGAAATTAGGAAACTTGCCTTACGCCCAGCTACAGTTTACGCTGAACTGCTCATTCCAACTCCTAAGTAACATATAAGGAAAACATAAGTACCAATTAGTCATATATTTGATTTACGCATTGGTTTAAACTTCACTTTACTTCTTAGGGTTTGCGTTCTTGAAATTTAAGCTTACGCGACTAACTTCCTTTATCAATTTACGGCTTCATGACATACAGAGATGTCTTACTCAAAACGTTCATCATCTTTGATGATTTGAATTCTTATCTGACTCATATTCGGCTTTCATTAATCTTATTACCGTTTATTACGACTTTCTCGATAATTCATATCTTATTTAATACTTTCGTTATCCATTACATGAACCCCATGTTCATTACTCATTCTTAGTGTCGAAGCCATACCGATCGTTGTATGCTAAGACCGATCGTCCATCGCAACAACATTGCGTTTACAGCGTCTACATGCTTCACACTTATATCTCATTATCATGACATAACATCAAAATGTTATTCATTAACCTCGTCACTCAACGTCTAAGCAATCATAATCATAGCAATTCCTCACGTTCGTTCATTGCGACCACGGTCCCCAGATATCGGTTCCGTAACCCGTACCTAAAATCTTTGTCTTTTAATCTTGTTTAATATTTCCGTTCAACCTTTACTATAGGTTTAATTCACTTGATTAAGTGTTACGTTAATTGGACATTATGTTTTTTATCGTCCCTTACGTTTCCCCCACGATCTGAGTAGTTCAAAGCTCATCTCTGGCTTTTTCTCAACACTGGCGCTGCGGCGCCACTCTCCTCATTAGCTCTCGAGCCGCGGTGCGAGTTAGCAGTACCTGGCTCGCTGGTCTGGTGCAACAGTGCCACATTACAAGGCATGGTTGGCGCCGCGGCGCCAAGCCCTAATTGTTGAAATTTTTTCTAAGTCTTTAATCCACTTTGAGACGTTTATTTCTCGATCTCATAACATCTTTGTTATAACTCGGAACGAGGTCATTCCATAATCATTCTCTTCCTTATCTTACGTACTTCAGTACCCCTCAGACAGAACTTCATTCTGAATCTGTTAACGTGCCATTTGATTGGCTTGATCTTCACCCTTCGTTCATTTTTACGCTTTTAATGTTCTTCGCTCGTTCGTCCGTAATTCGGTCATCCGAACTCGGAACTCGTTCGTTCTTGAGTCTACGACTCGCGTTCTCTATGTTCTCTTACTTTCTTATAAAACCCTACATGTTCGGGTTCATTTACTAACTTTCTAATTCTCGTTCGTCTTTTACGAAAATTTCACCATAACTTCGTTATAGCTACGTTTGAATCCGTTCTTCATGAACGTTTCAACCGTTCCTAACCAAGCAATAAGCATCTAACTTATACGCGATGGTTTTAAACTTGTCCATCAACAATAATTAAACTACGATGGTTTTAAATTTGCCCATCAACAACGTTCTTCGTGTTCTTCGTTCGTTCTTCGTTCGTTCTTTATTTTAATCAATATTTTGGATTACGATTTCACTTTTTATTGGAAATTGATGTTATAGAACACCATTCCTTACTTAATTCACCTACTTGTTCATAATATTCATTCGGATCGCTCAAAATCCTTACGAATCTTATTCTTACTTAAGAAATTTATTTACTAAACTTCTAATTCTTATTTCTTCATTTTCTCATGATTTCAACCATATGAAATCATTTTTATCATCGATTACTTATTATTCACACTAAGTTATATTTTTGAATATAGAAACTTAAAGCAAACTAACCTAGGAATTAGGTTTTAATACCTTTCCTCTTTATTTCTCTTCCGCTATACAAAGCCGGTGATTTGCAAGCTTTTCTATTTCACGATTACTTTTGATCCGATCATTCATGCTCATGCTCTTCCTTCATCCTTCGAGCTCTCTCTCTCTCTAAGATGTAGGATTTTCAAAATCCAAAATAATGAGCTCAAGCTTCCTGTTTATAGATTTTCAAGGCTAAGGGCATTTTAGTCATTTCACCCCCACCTCCTTACTATTCCCACCTCCTCCAACAACTTAGCCACCAAGTTTACTTAGCGACCAAGTCTACTTAGCCATTAAGTCTTCTTAGCCCTTAAGTCTTCTTAACCATTAAGTCTTCTTAACCCTTAAGTTTACTTACTCATTAAGTCTTCTTAACCCTTAAGCTTACTTACTCATTAAGTTTACTTAGCCCTTAAGCATAAGCACTTTACTTAATTATTAAGTTTACTTAGCT
This sequence comes from Panax notoginseng, assembly GCA_016801055.1. Taxonomy (NCBI): domain Eukaryota; kingdom Viridiplantae; phylum Streptophyta; class Magnoliopsida; order Apiales; family Araliaceae; genus Panax; species Panax notoginseng. Next base: position 128,348,829 of record CM029020.1, on the reverse strand, counting down.
ATTAATTAACTTGTCCCTTACTTAGCCTTTAAGACTAAATCATATTATACGCATCTCATTCTCGTATTCTCTTCATATATAGTTTGTACGATATTCGTATTATACGTCGTAATAATCTTCGTACTATACTCGTATAATAACTAGTATTACACTCGTATTCCTTACGCATAATAACCCTAATTATTATACGAAATCATTAAATTCTCGGAACATACATTTCCTAACCCTTATGTTTTATGTCCGCTGGCGAAAATTTCGTTTTTGCCATAACTGAAATATTATTCAATATTCCATCACGTCTCCAAATTTTACGTAATCAATAACTTCTCAGAATTTCAAAATAAATATCCGAGCAGAAACGGATGAATAATGCCTATTTCATCTTTTTTCCCGAAAATATTTTTGTTCCCGAAAATTTTTTATTTCCGTCTTGAAAATTCCTATTCGTTCAATCTAGCTCGTAGCCAGAATCCTCCCGACTTATAATCATCTTAGGTTATAGAACGATTAATAAACACATAGCATAGAATAGTATTAATAAAAATTAGTTTTATTAATAACTAATTCTTTAAACCTAAATTTTGGACGATCCGAATTTCCGGGTCGTCACAAGTATAATCGTGTTGAACGTGTGATATCATATAAGTAATCAAATACGCTCGTAGACTTGTAGTAACACTTTTGTGGACATCAATTCATGTCGTATATAACGAATTTAGCCACAAAAATTGACACGGGCTAAAGCTAAACCAGTCTTGGCACTGTCAGGGCACGGCGCAGCTGCGTCGTCCCAGCAGTACAAACTGGCGCAGCTGCGCCAGTAGTGAGTTGGAGAAAAGTAATTTTTCCACCTTGGGAATTAAATGGAACAATTATCTGATAGATATGACATTAATAAACCAAAAAATAAAGTATGTTATGTCCAACATCTGAAGTGTTAAACCATTAATTAATTGTTAATGGTTGTGGTAAAATATTGAATTCTTAGTAATTAACTAATAATGTGTGATTACTATTATTTGCAATATATTATAAAGATGAATAATGATTATGAAAATTCATAATTACATTAATCAATTGTTGGATTAATTAATATTGGTGTTAATAAATTAAGGAAGTGCATGATTTATTTATTGAACATAAATAAGTATGTTAGTAATATAATAATATTATATTGACAGTTATGTACATATGAGCAATAATACAACCATAGTATACGGTGTTGTGTGACTATATATTAAGTGGTAATTAATCAAGGGAAAGAATTAAATTATTTATTTAACATAAATAAATAAGATATTAATATAATAAGGTTATTCTATGATTACATGAGTGGTAGAATTAATTATGGAACTACCCAGATAATAATACCTGACTGCATTATTTTATTTCGTATATTTAATGTACATGGACTATATGATGTGAATTCCTAATATGGTAACAAATGTGCATTAAGATTTCATTGTGGGAATTAAATAGACCAAACCAAGCCTTGATGATATGAAATGCTGAGGTTTTCTCCTTTGTCCCAAATTGAGTGTCCCATTTACTCTAAGACCTCATTCACGTGTATTTCAAAAAGGCTAGCCTATGTTCTTCATTTTCTTCCAACTCTCTAGCTCATGATCATGGGGGAGTGGTGATTATGATGAGTACCAACAACCAATCTAACAACTTCTCCATAACCTTCATGCAATCCTTTAACACATGAGTTTGATTCAATGGGAAAATGCAATGTCTGGATTTGTGTTCCTCTATAAATAGCAGCTGTGCTTCTTCATTCTTATTGTTGAGATTTGTCTGGGAATTTGCTAAGTGAGAGTTGAGAGCATACAAGTAATCTAGAGCTTAGAAGTTCATTTGGAGCAAGTTCTTTTCAGATTTGCAGAGGTATAATCCCTTTTCCTTGCTTTCCTTTTCATTCTCTGTAAAAATGGAGTCTTGAGTTCTTATAATTTCAAATTCTTAAATTCATGTAATTGTATGTTAATGAGGTTGGGTAATGTCCATATAGTTGTTATATGACCATATGAGTATGATGAAACTGATATATGATGGTTTAAAATCGAAATTATGAGTAATTTTTGAGGTTGGGCTGGAGTTCTGCCGAAGCAGACTGCTTCTGCACCTGAACCAGGCACGGCGCAGCTGCGCTACATCTGTATTGAGGCGTAGCGCAGCTGCGCTAGTTGTTGAATTCAGTTGAGCAGTCTGTTTTTAAATCTGATCAATATTAGCTAGTTATTTTGACTCAAGCTAGCCTGTGAGCAAGTGTATAATGTATATATGGATATGTTAACCTAATGTGAGCATGTTTAGACTAGACTTGCATGATTAACGAAGGCGTATGGTTTACATGGAGATTTGGACTAAGTTTTGAAAGCAAACTATGTTAAAGATCATGTTCTACAAATTGTGAACCTAGTAAGCTATGCATGACTGATTTTGCACATAGATGAGCATGTTGTAGTGTATATAGTTCCATTGAGCATGATCAAACTTATTAAGTCTTATCTTAGAAATATTTGCAATGAGAAGCATATCCTAGTGAGCTAACATCCATGATTTCTACATGGTTTATATTTTGACTTTGAAAGCATGTGAGTATGACTTGGAAATGCATGAATAAACCTTTAGCTTGTGTTTATTTGATTAGTAAGGAAACATAAGCATGTTGAACCTATTAGCAAGCTTTGAATGTGAATATTGTCAAGATACCATGAGGACTAAAATCTAATATTTGTGATCATGTTTGATGACACTCTTAGACTCGCTCATGTAGCATAAACATATATATACCATGCTTGTGTAGCACATTTCAAGAAAAGCATGAACGAAGCCTATTTTCAACTAAAGCGGTGTTAGTTTCACGTATGTGTTATGAATACACACAAACATGCCTAATATGAGCTTTATAACTATCTTGTATGTTTAGAAAGCAAGCATGCTAGACCTTGTGAATTCATGACCTCGAATGGCCTTAAATGGTTGAAATGTTTAAATTAGAAATATATTATAAAAGGGAACCTAGATTGACTGGAGGAGCATGAAAAGACCTTTAACATGACAAATATATCTGTATGATTGTTTTTGGGCAAGCCGGACAAAAGCCACAAGGCGGCAGCTGCATCTTGGCTTGGCCAGAGGACGGCGCAACTGCGCCGGTCCTAGGCTTAGCCATGGCGCAGCTGCGCCAGACTGGAATCACAGTTAGTGAATTCTAACTTTTGGACAGTAACTTGTATGATGCCTATAATGCTAAATGTGATCTAAAACCTGCTGATGTATATATATACGTGTGATGCTTAGTCGGTAAGTTGGTGTTGCATTGAAATTAAAAGTCCATAAGTAAGGAGGTCTTAACCTTGAGCATTCTTGATTTGCTTATTAAGTAACTAAGTATTTGATTTATGATGACGTATAAACTTATTTTGTACCTTACGTGCCTACTTGTATCATGTCAAGCTTGATTAAAGACTATGTTAGCTAATGAACATCTTGAACATATAATATGTTATAAATAGGATTCGAAAGTGTTGAATTCTTAAACGAGGATAAACTACGCGTAAGGCAAGTATCCGAACCCTACTCTTATTGTGCAAGTAACTTTGCATTCTTTATTCGACGAATACCGTAAGCTTATCTCTTTGAATACAAGTTATATTGCTTTCTCGTTCAAATGAACCATTATGCTTAAACCCTTGTGAAAACTATTATTCATAATGAACTTGGTATTGTTCTTGAATATTGTGAAAGAGTCAATGCCATTTGATTCGGCTAGACTATATGTCTGTTTATAAAACTGTCCAAACCCATTTGATTGGTGCAAAAAAATCTTAAAAACTGAGTTGAACAACCCTTATGGTAAGGGGATTGTATGTTGTTGGAAACCCCAACACATAAGTATATTATTACTGTGGTGTTATGCATAACGTGGAGTATTGTAGACTGATCCTCTACATTACTTGATTCTTTTGGGTTATCAGTTTAATATTGATAATTCTAGTAGATGTTCAATAGTCCTTAGTGACTGCTCAGTATAAATTGTTATCTAGTCGGATACCTTGATAGCTTTTGAATTCATATATATCAGTTGATTTATATTGAATTATTGATCTTAGTCTAAGTATTGTTGATATTCCTTATCTATGATGTTATTCTGACACTTTGAACTATCCAAGAAATGACACTTCGATATTTCAAACCTTGTGATATTATATCCTACACCCTTGTTGTAAATATTGCTGGGCAATTTGTGCTCATCCTTGGTTATTTAAAACCTTTCAGTTAAGGAAGAACAGAGAGGTGTCTCTAGAATAGACAAGGGCAAGGGCAAGGCTACCGACTAGCTTGTCCCTTTTATGTTTAAGATTATTATGTAGTATTAAGACTATGTTTAAACTTAAGTAGGATTATGTAATAGGTCTTTATTCGATACTATTATGTAATCTTTTAAGTACTGTAGGTTGCGAGACTTGGGGGAATAATTATAATAAATCATTGTATATTATTCTAATTTAGATTTTCCGTTGTGAATATATGATTTTAGTTATTATGGTAATACTTTGAGCACTTGATGAACCGAATTTGAGTGACCAAGTGGAGGTCCAAATTTGGGGCCGTCACATGTTAGTATCAGAGCATTAGTTATAAACCTTAGGAACGAGAGTCCTTAGATTATAACTTAGGAAAACAAAGAAGTTAGGAAAGGGATAAAACTCATGTAGAGTTTTCCTTGAGGGACTTAGTGCGTTATGAAATGCAACTTCATTCTATACAATAAACTTATGTTATTTAACATTCTGATGGAGTTATTGTTTGTCTTGTCTTATGTTGGTGTTTGTAGGATGACTGACATGGGAGGACCTAGCCGAGTAGTAGAGGAGGAGTAGCGTGATATCCACGTAGTCTATGAGGCACCATTGATAGCAGAACCTATATCGGTAGTTGCCCCTATTGATGATGATGATGATGAGGAGGAGGAGATGGAGCCTCTACCTGAGGAGTCTGATCCGGAGGAGGAATCCGTGGAGGAGGAACCCGAGCCCATGGAGGACTCTGACTGGACCACTTTCGAAGATCGGATGTTGGGAGAATATGAAGAACATATTTTGGAATTAGGGTGTAGAGTTGAGGAGTTAGAGACTGAGTCTCTTGAGAGGAAACTAGTGATGCAGGAGATGGAAGTGGAAATTATTCATCGAAAGGAGGCAGGGATTTAGATGGGGGCCTTGTTTCACCGGTCGATGGCGAGGAACGTTGAGTTGGCAGGAAAGTTAGAAGAGATGGAGCAGATGATTTTGAGTGAGAGGACGGGGAATGAGGCTCTCCGAACTCAGTTAGAGATGGAGGTGATGGATAGGATTCACTTCGAGGAGAAGTGGGAGGATTCCAATGATAGGGTGAATGACCTAGAGGACGAAGTACGGTGTAAGAGGAGGAAGATGAACAAGATGGGCTATGCTCTACGCACGACCATGGAGAGATTGAGCGATGGGGTAAATCACTACCCAGCTGAGCACGGACAGACCCGACATACCATAAGTCAGGATATGGTAGCACACATTACGCAGAAAGAATATCAGAACACTGTGGAGCGTGGGATGTTAGATTGAGTCTAGCAAGAAAAACTTAGTAGTGTAGTAGTTTTAGTTATGTGTTGTTAATATGTTGTTGTAATCTCCGTCTTTTGTGTAAGATGTGAGACAGTGGTAACCCCAAACTTTTGAAAAATGTTAGAAGGGTAGTAAGTTAGTGTAGTCCCCGTCTTTTGTGATATTAGGGGAAAGGTGCTTTCATTTATAGCAGTATGCTAGAAAAGAACGTGTATTGTAACCCTTTGGCATATGAATATAAATGATCCTATTTCAGAAACATGTTATAAACTTGTAGTTCTTTTCTATTGAGAAATGTCAAAGTATTATAACTAGATAATAAAATGAAAATTTTGTGATGCAGAAAATGCCACCCAGACGTAGAATAACTGTCCCAGAAGAGTCAGTTAATGACGAGAGAGGTCATGTAGATCCGATACAGAGATTAGTAGATTTATTGGAAGAAGCTCTGAGGGGAAGAAACGAACACGTACCACCCGTTCCCCAAGTTGTCCCAGTAACAACCTTCAAGGATTTGAAGAGTGTAAGACCCCCAGAGTTCACAGGAACTACTGACCCGATAGTTGCACAAACCTGGATCAAGGAGATCGAGAAGGCCTTCACTATAGCTCGCATGGGTAAAGACCAGAAGAACGTATTTTCCACATACATGATGAGGGGCGAAGCGAACTATTGGTGGGAAACTAATCAATAGAGAGCAGGGGAAGGAACGATAACTTGGGAAAGGTTTACGACGCTATTTTTAGAGAACAATTTCCCGAAAAGTATGAAGAGTAGGATGGAAGTAAAATTCCTAGTGTTAAAACAAGGTGATATGACGGTGGCGCAATACGCTGCTAAGTTCAACGAACTAGCGATATTTGCAGAACACCAAATTGTGGATGAGGAGAGGAAAGCAAGACGTTTTGAGTAGGGGTTGAAGTCGTGGTTGTATAATAAGGTATCAGTCTTCCATATTGAATCCTTTACAACATTGTTGGAAAAGGCAATCATTGCGGAAGGTGGCAGTGATGCCTTAAGTCTATATCATAAGGAGAAGAAGAATAAGAATGCTGGTATTGAGCATCGTGGAGGGAGCCACAACGGAGGAAGTAACTCCGGAAAGAGGAAATGGGAAAGCAATAACAATAGAAACAATAACCAAGGTAGGAGTCACCAGGGAAACTTTAAGAAGAGGACCAAAGCTTGCAATAAATGTGGGAGAAGCCATCAGGTAGAATGCTGGAAGATAAAGACCACTCGCTATAATTGCGACCGAGAGGGGCATATCTCGCCGAACTGCCCAAAGCCAAAGATGATCAGAGGATGTTTTGCTTATGGATCAACAGAGCACCAGATAAAAGGATTGCCCAAAGAAAGGAAGCGGTGGAATTGGCAGAAAAGCCAGGGAGGAGGAAGTAAGTTGATGATTGGTGACCTACGCAACCCAACCGATCGACCGCTTGAACCTTTAACATGACCTTCCAAGACATCGTAGCTGCAAAGGACGTGGTGTCAGGTATAATCCCAATCAATAATATAAATGCTTATGTATTATTTGATTCGGGTGGGACTTTGAAGCAAGAAGTAAGAACAAGAAAGATTCAAGTGATCATCAAGGGTAAGACTCTTGTCCATTAATCTTCCAACTCTTCTATGGTAGATTGATAAGAGAATGAATAATCAATGGACTTAAGCCGTATAAGTCATGAATAAGTAATTCAAACTTAAATAAGTTATGAACTTATGAAGAACATATATGAACTTGTCTACCGTAAGAAGTTTGTTTGATAAAAGAAGGTAAGAATGATGGTTAGAAGACATAAACTATCATAAGTTATGAGAAATGAAATTATAAGTAGTTTATACTTTTATAATTTATAAACTCATAAAGAATAAGTAATAACTTATCATGTAAATAAGTTGATGTAATATGTATGTTGGGATGTCGATGTAATGGATAGAATCCATTTGGAACAATGAACAAATCATAAGTAACGAAGTTATGCCGGAATTCACACGATTGGACGATAATCGTCGAATTCGTAAAATTCTCGGAATGAAAGTTGAATTTTGATATTAAGCTCGAAAACGTTGGTTTTCGACGGAGTTAAGTCTTATTTGGCATTATAGAGTTGCAGACTCACAGGTGAATTTTTAGTTAACGAAGTCAAAAATATAAAATTCTTGCATGAACACGTAGAGTATGTGATTTGTGAGCTAATAGCTATTGAACGAGCCAATTCGGACTTGAAATGATCAATTTTGGAGTCCGAAAAGTTCACTAAGTAGAAAATCTGTCAACCTTTTTTTGAGGCACAGAGTCTGCGCCACAGCGCGACTCAAAGAAGAAAGGCCGGCACCGCAGCGCGAGGCCAGAATCATAGTGCACTGTTAGTTGGCGCCGCAACGCGCTACAGTAAAGAAAGTGTGGCATCGCAGCGCCGAGGCCGAGGCTTGTGCATTGCAAACCCGCACCGCAGCGCGAGTCCAAGAAGAGAAGCTGGCGTCGCAGCGCCAACACTAAACCAAGCATAGTAATGAAGGCTTTTAAGAATAAAAAGGAAACATTGGTTAATGAGATAATAAACTAATACATTAATAAAGCTTAAAGTAACATTGTTTAAGACATTGTTAAACCTTAAGTGTGATAACTAAAGGTTGAAGATAATCACTCGAGCGTGAATGTAAGAACGATGTAAAACGTAACGAAAAGCCAGAACCAATACTAAAAAATCTGAGTCAGAATTAAATTTAGAAAAAGGGTAGAATTCATTAGGAACCATGTATGTTTATTCATGACCTAATATGTGATGTTATGTGATATATATTGTAGAGACCTGAAAGACTTAAAGTGAACGTGTAATAACAGTAGCAGACACTGAAGGCAAGTGTTTTAACCCTTGTTTCAATTCACTCTGGACAAACTTTATGATTCATGTATTCTTACGCATGAATTGATGTATGATGAAGTCAAAGACAATTCTTTCTGCTAGACTTACGATATGTTGGATTTCTTATAATCTATCAAAGTATTGTCAATGTTTTACCAAATTATGTTGGTGTGGTTTTTAAATGAAGACTGAGTATGCTAAAATGTTTTGTCGTCAAACGGTAGGCACGTGAGGTTGCCACAACTTAAACGCACATACGTTTAATGAATGTAGTGTTGATCAACATAGAGTACTATAGACTGATCACCTAGACGTGCTCGTAAGTAATGCCGAACTTACAAACTTAGCGTTTTCAAAAAAAGTATGAAATGCTCAAGGTCTTGGACCAAGTTATATGTTAATGAATGCTATTCATTGTGAAACGTTTTGAAGGAAAAGAAGTGCTATTTTGAATTATCAATAGTACTTCGTAATTATTGTTCAGTTATTAAAGATATACTATTCCTATGTTTTAAGTATGTCGTTTAATTGAATTTATTATACTTGTTGAGCTAGTTATGCTCACTCTTGCTTGAACCATATGAATGCAGCTAAGACCGAACGGACCGAAGGATCCAGTAAAGATAATGGAAAGACTAAGGCAGATCGTTGAACTATCTATGTAATAGTATAGGTTTAATGTTGTAATGTATTTGATATTATGACAAAGCAATTATGTATTGGTTATAAAGAACTTAGGAAGGGAATATTATTTTGGAATATATATAAGACATATTCGTTCTTTTGAGACATTTCAATTGAATGTATGTGTGAACTGTAGCACCGTGTAGCACCCCATGCCGGGTTGGAAGATACCCGAATTTGGGGGCGTCACATCCGCAGTTTGGTTTCTTGGTTTGGGCTTTAGAATTAGATCATATTGGGCCTATCTTGGGCTTGTCTTAATATAACTTTAGGCTTTCCACAAACCAAGTCCAATTGGAGTTGTCAAAGTCCATTTACTCAAAGTCCACTAAGACTAATCGTATTCTACTCGTATAATTCTCGTATTCTCTTCGTATATAGTTCGTACTATATTCATATTATACGTCGTAATAATCTTTGTACTATACTCGTATAATAACTAGTATTATACTCGTAATTCTCACGTATAATAATCCTAATCATTATACAGTCATTTAATTCTCGGAACTCACTTTTCCTAACCCTTAGGTTTTAAGTCCACAGGCAAAAACTTCATTTGCCATAACTAAAATATTATTGAATTTTTCATCTCGTCTTAAAATTCTATCATTTCGCGTTTCTTAGAAATTTGTAATTAATTCCCGAGCAGAAACAGATGAATAGTATTTTTACGGAAATTTAACAGAAAAGTTCCATTTTCGTCTTGGAAATTCATAACAATTAATCCTAGCACATAGCTAGAATCCTAACCACATCCGCACATTCTAGGTCATAGAACGACCATCAAATAACTTACTCATATATATAATCAAATAAATTCATTTAATTCAAATAATCAAATAAAATTTAATTCACATAAAAATTCGATTTTCTCGGGCGTTACAGTTTGCATACACTAAGTCAGAACACCTGAAACAAGAAATAAAAAAAACAAAAATAAAAATGTTTAACTAAAACTGAACTGATTAAACTGATATTGAAAGTAATAAAATCAAAACTATTCCCCGGTAACGGCACCAAAAACTTGTTGGGTGTATTTTAATGTAAGCACTGCACTCAAGTATACGTGATCAACAAGTAATATAATAGTAAGTAGAGTATCGTTCCCACAAAGACAAGTATGAATTTCAATCAATCAATTACCATCTTTCTGTTATTTCAACATTATAAAACTATTCGAATTAAGGATTGAAAATAATTAAAAACTAATAAACTAAAAATCAAGACAAATCAACCTAACTAGTTACTGCAAATTTCAATCAGATAATGGAGAATTAAGCTTACTGTGATGAACGAGAATTTTGTAAATTAATTTTTAATATTTATTGAATTAAATAAATATTTTTCGATGATTTAATTATTGGATTAAATATTTAATTGATGCAGTTGTGGTAGATTAATTTAATTATATGTGTTATATTTATTAAATTAATGTGGAGAATTTTATTATTCAAAGCATGTAATTATGTGAGCTTATTGAATTAAATGAATTATTTAATTAAGCATGATGTTATTTTAATTAAGTTAATTATTAATTAGAGATTTAATAATTTGACATTTATTATTAATGAAAAAATTAATTATGTGACTATGTGAATTAATGAGAAATTATTATATGTTATTTAAAGTAAAATAAATAAAATATTGGATTTATTTTATAAGGAGTGTGACATTTTCAAACTATATGATAAAAGGTTCTATTAAAATAATGAGCTTTGAACTTAATTGCTAGCCAAACATGGCCTTAGAGGAGTTATGGCCAGTTAACCCATGATGGGCAACTGAGCATGATGCGCGTCAGTTCTCTTTTCCTTTATACGTACTATCCTTCTCTTTTCTTTTATTATTCTTTTTGGCTAAGTCTAGAAATACAGAGAGAGTTCAGAGAGAAAATTGAGAAGTTTTGAGAGAAATTGTAAGTGTGTAATCAACAGGTACTTGTGGAAAGAATTTCATTGATCATCTTCTAATATACTCTGGGTAATCTCTCCTTCCCAATTTCTTCTTCACGTCTTTTAGCTTTCTTATATATGGGTTTCATAGTTTTTGTTTTAAACCTCTGTAATTGGGTTAAGAGTAATGATTATGAGTTATATATGTGTTATGTTATATCAAATTGTGTTTAATTATGTATATGTTGTAAACCATAATATCAAATTCATGAAAACATGTCGTATATGATTTCTACAAAATTACAGAGTATGGGTTTTGGCCTTATGGCCTTATACGTGATATTTTATGTATTGACCGTATATTATCCCTAAATTTTACATTCCTATATTATTATGCATGTTGATACGAAGAGACCAAGCCTTAAACGAACGGATTCGGTGTTATAACGAATTCGTAGTGTTAAATCTATGATTTTGTTCATTAACTTCAAGAACATCAAGAACAGTCAAATTTTACATGATTTAATTCTGTTATTGGGTGTTTTAAATGGTTAAAATCACTTTACAACGGTTGGGTTATGTTTATGTATAAATTATAACATATGGGTATGTGTAATTTGGTGAAATTAGTGTTAAAAATGTGTTGATTTCGCTGAATTCTGTGTTCTTCGCGAACTGGAAACTCAAGGTCTGGGGTTTCGCGCCGCGGCGCCAACTCCCAGTTCATTTCTCACGCCGCAGCGCCACTGCGCCGCAACACCAAGTACCACGCGGCAGCGCCACGGCGCCGCAGCGCCAAGACTCAGTACAAAAGTGGCGCCGCAGCGCCACTTAGCAGAATGTCCAGAAATGTATTTTTTTTATGTTAAGTCTAGCAATGTGTTAGTAACTTAATGTAATGAACATGTAAACATGTTAGAAATATAATGAAATGATGACATAGCTGTTTAACATGTAATTAACATAATTACATGTGAATTGAATTATTGAATACATAATTAGCTTGATTATTTATGAAGTGATATTATGTGACAGTTAATGTGATAAATTGATTAAGGATAGTCAATAATTAAATTAGACAAAAAGAGAATGAGTTTATGATGATTAGTTAAGTTATAATTAACTGGTATTGTCTATGTGAATGGTATGTAGGATTTAATTCAAAGAACGTGCTTAGTTAAAGTGTAATCTACGCACGAGGTAAGTTTCCTAAACTTGAACTCTTAAATTTGAGCAAGTTCCCTAACCCTATTTGTCATTATTGTTCAAGCTTATTACTTACCTTGAATAAGCTATCGTTACTATTATTCAAGTTCAAATGATTTATTAAAGATTGATTATCTTTTCAAAGCATGATTCAGTTATACAATAATTGTCCTATTGTATACTTCTGAGATTATTATTCAAATCGAATATCAATTATTGTTGAGCCTTATTAGACTAGTGAAACCTTAATGATTCAACTAGTCCTTAGTTGATGAGCGTTCTAAAATTCAGAACCCTTGAAGAATTATCCAAACCAAACTTCCTTCGGTGCGGACTCGAATGTCAAACTGAGATGAACAACCCTGTATAGGGGATTATTTACGCTTAGCGTTAAGATATTGTGCACAGTATGGTACTAAGGGCTGATCCCCCTAAGTACGAGAAGAAGGTCCATAGTCTTATGACTGTTAAAGGTTTTCAAGTATAACTCTTGTTAACCTAGGACATAGTTCAAGGTCTTATGACCCTCATAATTCTTTTTATTCTTGTTATTCACTCTTGATTCAAAAGTTGAGTTTTTATTCTGATGTCTTAAATTATTCGCATGTTATTATACTGTTACTTTATTTTTTATACTTGTGGGCATTTGTGCTCACTCTTGCTTAATAATAACATTACAGTTAAGAATGAAAGAAGTGATGAACCTTCCACTAGTAAATGCAAGGGCAAAGCTAGCAAGTGATAAAGACTTGTTATTTTTATTAGATGATGTATTTATGTTTAAGACTTGAGTATGATGTTATTAAGACTTATTTATTTATGATTCCGCACAGATGTTTTAAGGTTAGTTTAACCTGGGATTGTATTTATTATTCGGATGATGTAATCCTTTTAAGGAGAAGATTTTTATTCTATCTATTGCCTGGCTTACATTTATTATGGGTAGATAGAAATATGATATTTGTATCGTGAACACCAAATCCTGTGGAAATGGAAGTACCAGATTTGGGGGTGTCACAGGTTGGTATCAAAGTTGTAGGTTATGAACCTTAGGTGGGGGATCAACCTTAGGTAGTAACCTTATAGAAAGAAGATAGTAAAGGAAAACTCTTATCGAGTCTTAAGAAATGAATTTTTGGGTAATTCATTGAAGATAATAAAATACATTATGTGTTTATGTGTTAATTTATGTGCTCGTTAGTACGACTTGGTAACTAAAACTTAAAATTTTGTTGTCAGGATGACGAATGTTGGAGAAGCTAGTCAAGCTGGGGAGGAAGAACCCCGATTACCTATAGTACCTACAGAGGAGGAGCCCCGAGACATACATGTTGTTAGGGAACAGTTAGTTCAGAGGGAGTCATCTCCATTGATCACCGTTGTTGGTCAGGAGCATGAGCCCGAGACTGATCCTGAGGAGGATCCTGAGGAGGAGTTTGATGAGGAAGAGGAAGAAGAGGAGTTACCACGGTACACCGTTGATGCAGAGATGTATGACATATTATACGATCGTAACGTGGAATTACAAGACGAGGTTCAGGAATTGACTGAGCGAGCGACCGTTCAGCAGTCTTCTCTCGAGCAGAAGGAGAGGGAGATTTCGACTCTTCACTCACGACTGAGAAATGTAGAATGGGATTTGGTCCATGAGAAGGGTCAAACCGAAGATAAGACTGAGGAGATAGAGAAGCTGAAGAAGGAACTGAAAGAAACCTCCGGAAGACTGAAAATAGCAGAGGAAGGATGGGTAAAAGAATCACGTCGATCTGATCATGCAGAAGATGATAGTCGTGCAAAGAAGGCAAAGCTTGAAGAGACATACTCCACACTTAATAATGCAATGAATGAGGCTTAAGAACGAGTTTTGAGATACCCCATTCAGTTCGAAGGACTTCCGTCGTATATGCTGGATCGCAGGACGATGTCTCGTATCATGGATGAGGAGCGTGGCAAGGCTATTCAGCACGTTGATAGACAGGACTAGAATCTGTTTAATTATGTGAAAGACTTAATTAGTTTTTATATGTAAATTCTGATGTGTTTATGAACGAAGGAATATGTTAATATTTTAAATCCTGTGGATTCTTTATTCCAGGATAGTTGATGTAAATAGCAGTTATGCTATAGTTTGATGTTAAAACTTTGAGTTGAATTAAATATATTAAGTTATTTGAGATGATGTGATAAATGAGTATGTCAAATTGTTGAGTAATGCCTTAACTATTTAGAGAAATAAATAAAGTCCTAATAAGCATTTATTTTAATAGAAAATGCCGCCAAGGAGAAGATAACAACGTCAACCGGCTCAGGAAGTGTCAACAAATAATAACAATAACGCCAACACTAATCCTATTCAGTAGTTGGTGAACTTACTGACGGGAGCAATGAACAATCAACCTCAAGCTCCACCAAACACAACGTTTAAAGACTTCATGGCGGTGGGACCACCAGAGTTCAAAGGTTCCAGGAACCTAATCGAGGCTCAAACGTGGGTCATGAAAATGGAGAAAATATTCGACGTTGCTAGGGTTAGAGAAGACCAGAAGACCACTTTCGCAACGTTTATGCTGAAGTCTGAGGCCAGCTACTGGTGGCAAGCAAACAAAGTGCGAGGAGGTGAAGGTGTAATTACGTGGGAGAGATTTAAAGAAATATTTTTCGAAATGTACTTTCCAACTAGTTCGCAGAATCAGATGGAAATTCAATTTCTGGAACTGAAGCAAGGAAACATGAGCGTACCTGAATACTCGGCTAAATTCGATGAGTTGGCAAGGTTTGCCCCGTACCAAGTACACACTAACGAAAGAAAGGCCAGAAGATTTGAACAAGGACTAAAGCCTTGGGTTTACAGTAAGGTGTCAATGTTTCAGATAAACACATTTGCCGGAGTATTGGAAAAGGCCATCCTCGCTGAAGGTGGAAGTGATGCGGTGACCAAGTACAATCAAGAGCAGAAGAAGAAGAAGAGTGAAGGTGAAGGAAATAACAAGACTGGTGGAAGTAACACTGGGAGTAGTCATAATAAGAAGAGGAAGTGGACGGATAACTCGTCAACGGGAAGTTAACAAGGAGGACAGAAGAAGAAAATTGAAGCGTGCTCAAACTGTGGAAAAGCTCATCTGGGAGTTTGCATGAAAGGGAAGCGAGTGTGCTACAATTATGGTCAGGAAGGCCACATAGCACCAAACTGTCCAAACCCAAAGAAGGGTGCTTGTTTTAACTGTGGTTCTAAGGATCATCTAGCTAGAGATTGCCCCAAGAAGGGATCAGGAGGAGCAGGAGGTAACCGTAAAAATAGCAGTGGAAATACCTTAACCATTACCGGACCACTTGCAACAAACCGACTGACCGCTAGAACTTTCAATATGACAGTGCAGGACGCAATCCAGTCTCGTGAGGTGGTGTCAGGTATCATTCCGATCAATGAAATTAATGCTTATGTTTTATTTGATCCAGGTGCTACTTGTTCCTTTATATCTGAAGACTTTGCTAATAGTTTAGATTTGCTTATGGATGAGTTGGAATATCCCATGAATATAGAAATTGCGAATAGAGAGATAATTCCTGTTAAGTACGTGTTTAAGAACTGTAGGGTGGACATTAAGGGTAATATCATGAACGTAGATCTTATCCCTATTCGCCTTGGGGAATTTGACGTTATTTTGGGTATGAATTGGTTATCCAATTGTGGGGTGGTAATTGACTGCCAGAAGAAGCGTATTAACCTTATGACTCCGTCAAAGGTTGTGTTTTATGGTAGCAAGTCGCCTACACAAGCGAGTTGTCTGACGATGATGTAGACCAGGAGGTTGTTAAGACAAGGCTGTGTAGGATACTTAGCTTACATAGTCGACAGTCGAAAAAAGAATCCGAAGGTAAAAGAAATACCGATTGTAAGGGACTTCATTGACGTATTTCCAGACGATTTGCCAGGACATCAACCAGATAGAGAGGTAAATTTCGTGATTGATTTAGCGCCCGGAACCACTCCAATATCGAAGGCACCATACCGAATGGCACCAGTAGAGATGAAAGAACTGATTGTCCAACAACAAGAATTGCTGGACAAAAAGTATATTCAACCGAGCGTATCGCCATGGGGAGCGCCGGTGTTGTTTGTGAAAAAGAAGGACGGATCAATGCAGCTCTGCATTGACTACAGAGAATTGAACAAGGTCACAATTAAGAATAGATATCCATTACCAAGAATCGACGATCTGTTTGATCAATTAAAGGGAGCAAGATACTTTTCCAAGATAGACCTGAGGAGTGGTTATCACCAACTGAAGGTGAGACCAGAGGATGTACCGAAGACAGCATTCAGAACGCGATACGGTCACAACGAATTTTTAGTAATGTCGTTTGGTTTAACGAATGCTCCTGCAGCATTTATGGGACTAATGAATGGTGTGTTCAAGCCGTTTTTGACAAATTCGTGGTGGTATTTATAGACGACATTCTGGTATATTCCAATACCAAAGAAGAACACGAAGAACATTTGAGATTAACGTTGGAAGTATTGAGAAGGGAGAAGTTGTACGCTAAATTTTTGAAATGCGAATTCTGGATCGAGCGAGTACAATTTCTTGGTCACGTGATCGATAAAAATAGAATTTCAGTAGATCCATCCAAAGTAGAAGCCGTGATTAACTGGGAACAGCCGAGAACGCCGTTAGAAGTAAGAAGTTTTCTTGGATTGACCGGATATTATAGAAGATTCATTCAAGATTTTTCCAAGATCGCAACTCCGTTAACGAATTTAACTCGAAAAGCTGTGAAATTTGTTTGGACGGAGAAGTGTGAGGAGAGCTTTCAAGAATTAAAGAAGAGGTTGAGTACGGCACCTGTGTTATCTATTCCGGATGATACAGGAAATTTTATTATTTTTAGTGATGCGTCGCATAAAGGACTTGGCTGTGTGCTAATGCAAAACGGTAAAGTCATTGCGTATGCATCACAACAGTTGAAGGATTACGAGAAAGAATACCCGACTCATGATTTGGAGTTGGCTGCAGTGGTTTTTGCTTTAAAAATTTGGAGGCACTATCTTTACAGGGAGAAGTGTGAGATATATACGGACCACAAGAGTCTGAAATATATTTTCACACAGAAGGATTTGAATATGCGTCAAAGAAGATGGTTAGAATTAATTAAGGATTACGACTGTGAGATTTTATACCATCCGGGTAAAGCGAATGTAGTTGCCGACGCCTTAAGTAGAAAGGGTCGTGAGAAATTGATGATGTTGACTGCTCAGGAGGAGCTAATCACAGAAATGGAGAAATTGGAATTGGAAGTGAAGTATCCAATGGAGATTGATGAGAAGTTATTTCAGATGTAATCTGGTACAACTCTACTGGATAAAGTGAAGGAGGCTCAGCTTCAAGATGATGAATGCAAAAAGGTGGCAAAGAAGATATCTGAAGGAACCGAACCGAGATTTAAGATGGATAAGGAAAGAATACTGAGATTTGAGAGTAGAATTTGGGTACCGCCAGTAAAAGAGATTAAGGAAGATATTTTAAGCGAGGCTCATAGTTCACGATATTCGATTCACCCTGGTAGTACCAAATTGTACCAAGATCTTCGATAACATTTTTGGTGGCCGACTTTGAAACGCGATGTAGCAAAATGTGTTGCCAAGTGTTTGACCTGTCAGAAGGTTAAAACGGAACATCAGAGACCGAGTGAATTGCTTCAACCGTTGGAAATCTCAGAATGGAAATGGGAACTCATTACAATGGACTTCGTGGTTGGCCTTCCGACGACTCAGAAAGGCTACGACGCAGTATGGGTTATCGTTGACCGACTGACGAAATCTGCACACTTCCTTCCGATCAAAATAAGATTCAACTTAGATCAGTTGGCCAGGCTATACGTAAAAGATATTGTTTCGAGGCACGGAGTTCCAGTATCAATTGTTTTAGATAGGGATCCACGCTTCACATCAAATTTCTGGAAACGTCTTCAGGAATGCATGGGTATGCAATTGCGAATGAGTACATCTTACCACCCTCAAATAGATGGACATAGTGAGAGAACGATTCATACATTAGAAGATATGTTAAGAGCATGTGTGATGGACTTTAAAGGAAATTGGGATGATCACTTACCATTAGTAGAGTTCGGCTATAACAACAGTTACCACGCTAGTATAGGCATGCCGCCTTATAAAGCTTCATATGGCAGAAAGTGCAGAACTCCGCTTTACTGGGATGAAGTTGGTGAGAGACAATTGCTAGGGCCAGAATTGGTACAGCAGACAGCAGAAATAGTCAAAGTGATCCGAGCACGACTGGTAGCGGCTCAAGATCGACAGAAGAAATACACTGACCCACACCGTAAAAATATCGAGTTTGAATCAGGTAATTATGTTTTCTTGAAGGTCTCTCCTTGGAAAGGAAAGATCAGATTCGAAAAGAAAGGGAAATTGAGCCCAAGATTCATTGGACCCTTTGAAGTACTGAGAAGAATCGGAGAAGTTGTGTATGAGGTAGCCTTACCTCCAGCACACGAGAATATCCATAACGTCTTCCATGGTTCTGTGTTACGATCCTACAAGCTTGATTATAAGCATGTAATCGAATACGAACCCCTATATTTTGAGAAAGACTTATCTTACGAAGAAATTCCTGTCCAAATTATCGACCGAAAAGAACAAGTTCTGAGAAATAAAGTTATACCTTCACTTAAGGTAATTTGGAGAAACCACAACGCTGAAGAAGCTATGTGGGAACTGGAAGAGAATATGATGAAGAATTACCCTCATTTATTTACTAAATTATTTGTAAGCGATTCTGGGGACAGAATCTTTGTAAGGGGGGAGAATGTAACGGGTCGAAATTTATTGAGTCGTGATTCTGGGAACATAATCCTTTTAAGGGGGGGAAGATGTGACGAACGAGAATTTTGTAAATTAATTTTTAATATTTACTGAATTAAATAAATATACGTATAATTTAACAATTTTGTTGGATGAAAGTTAACAATCCAACAAATGAAAATCAACTCTCACTCGTATACTTATTCAACATATACTACATACCATCAATCATACATACTCATATAATACTTCGAGAATTATACGTATAGTATACATTCTAAGGCTTTAAGCCAAATGAAATTAACTTGTTGGATTATGTAGGAAATGCAAGTTCAATAAGAATTAATATGCAAGCCCAAGATTATGTAATGTTAAAGCCCAAGTGGTTGTTAAGGTAAAGTTCAAAGTAATTTAATGCAAGCCCAAAAGCTTAAGTTAAGTAATTAAACCTAATCCCAAGTTATTGATCCAATGGGTTAGGGTGACCCATGGGGCAACCCATGGCCAAATGGTTAAACTTGGTGACCAAGAACTTTATGTAATGGCCAAGCAAAAGAAGTAGGGAGCAAGTTTACTTAGTACATATGTAATGAATAGTAAGGGGTAGGATTAACCTAATTAACTAATATGCCCTAACCTTAGTTTTCCTATAAATAAGAGAGTTGATTTTCATTTGTTGGATTGTTAACTTTCATCCAACACTTTCAACTTATTTGGTAGAGAGAATAAGCAAGTATAAGTTAGACTTTCATTTGTTAGAAAAGAAGAACAAGCTTGATCATCAAGGGTAAGCCTTCTATGTTATAAATTTTCCATCTCTACCATTGTAGGTTGATAAGAGAAGTGTGGATTAATGAACATGTATGTTAAAAAATGAGAAAAATGGATAATCTAAAGACTTAATTCTTAATAAGCCGTGTATAAGCACTTTGTTCATGGATAAGCTACGAACTAAGGAAGAACTTATAAGACTTGTATCATGTTTACATGAATGAAGTTAGTATGATAAAAGGATATAAGAATGATGGTTAGAAGACTTAATCTATCATAAGTCATGAGAAAAGAAAATATATGTAGTTTATACTTTGATAAGTTATAAGTTCATGAAGAACAAGAAATAACTTATCATGAAAATAAGTTAATGAAATGAGTAGGTTAATATGTCAATATGATGGATTGAATCCATTTGGAGTGATGAGCAAATCATAAGTAACAAAGCTATGCCGAAATTCACGCGATTGGACGATAATCGTCGAATTCGTAAAATTCTCGGAATAGAAGTCGAATTTTGACATTAAGCTCGAAGACGTTAGTTTTCAATGGGAACAAGTCTTATTTGGCATTATAGAGTTGCGAACTCGAAAATGACCAAATTCTGACTTAGAACGAAGAAACGAACGTTTATCATTTTCGTTAAAAATGAACTAATTGGTGAATTTTGAGTTAACGAAGTTGAAAATGTAAAATTCTTGCATGAACGAGTAGAGTATGTGATTTGTGAACTAACGGCCTTTGAATGAGCTAATTCGGACTTATAACGAAGAAGTTATGAGCCCGCGAATCTCACAAAAGAAAAAGTCTGTAACAACCTGAATTTTTGAAAATTATTAAAATAAGAATTTAATAAATAAAATTCTTATTATGATACGAGAGAGTAATGTATGTTGCATATAAATGTAATATGTTATGATTGTGAGATCGTAAATAATTAAAATATTTATCAAGTAAAATAAGTATTTTAGTTGAAATATTTATGGATTAAAATAAATATTCAATGAAAATTATTATGAAATAATTTATTTAAGTATGATGATATTAAATAAATTGATGATAAATAAATTTATAATTTGTGCATAATTATTACGTTAATGTGGTGGTGATTTTCTAATAAAATTAAGTAATTAAATTAGAGGATTAATGATTGTTAAATAAAATTATGATTATATTGGCTAAATAGAAGTTATAATTTTATTAGTAAGGTTTAGTTGGATTTATTAATGAATTGAGATTAATTCAATTCAAATAGTTAATGGGTGTAACAAGGGTACCATATGATAAGAAGGATTGCTAAAAAAAATATTGAAAAAGGAGATTTTGGGTACTAGCCAAACATAGCTTAGTGACCCCTTTGTTATTGTAACTGATGAGGCCATAAAGCATACACATTATGTTTATATCAGTTATATGGATGTACGTGTTTTGTTCCTAAAGCCTAAGAATAAAGAAAATAGAGTATTGGAGAAGAGAGTTAGAGAGCTTTGAGAAGAAGCTTGGAGGAATCAAGGAAGAAGAAAAATGTTTCTCATCATTTAATCAAGTTTAAGAAGAATCAATGGTATTCATCTAGTTTTAAAATTCTAATTTATAGTTTCTCAAGTTCTTCACTTAAAAATATATTTTGGTTGGGTGATTAGATGAAATGTTGTATATATATGTGTATGGGTGTATAATCTAGTATATATAGTCTCTTTAATTGGTTCTAGAGAAATCAAAATCATAAGAATATGTTAAAGATAAAAAACTTGGGTTTTGATGGCATATGTATATTTTAATATATGTTGGGGTCAAAATTGATGGATAGAATCTAAAATTGATGATAGATATTGTTAGTATGTTGAAAAACGAAAAGTTGAACCAGTCAAAACGAATGTAAAACAAATTCACAATGAAGAATTTCGCTATGAATGTCAAAAGAAGAAGAAATAGTAGAAATAGTGAAATTAAAGGTTGTAATCTTTGACGTTTATGTTGTTTATATGGTTAGAAACGTGTTAGAAACATTAGTATATGTTTCTATAAACATATTATACTATGGATAGGTTGGTATGGTTGTTAGAAAGGAGTTTGTAGGCCTAATTTGACTTTCTGTAGTATTTGAGATGAAAAACTGCAAATTAGCAGAAGGGACCCCCGCCCCGATGGGCCCCCCAGTACAAAAACCCCCGCCCCAGCGGGGGGGGGGGGGGGGGGGATAGTCTGTCTAGCCAAATTTTGAAAAAAAAACTGATCAGACATGTTTTACTAAAATTAGCATACCATTTTCATATGAACTCCGATTGAGGCGATTCAAGATTATCTGGAACGAGGACGAATAGACCTACAACTTTTATTCTTTAAGGTTTTAAATTTGAGGTTGGGAATAGGGGTCAAAATTGTCATCTTTTGGACTATTATGTTTTCGGAGGCAATCAGAGGGTGTCGGGCATGCACGTATGCAAGTGTAGTGCTCTTGACGGTAAAAGATGTTGTTCTAAGTTATAAAACATGAATGTTAGTAAACATAATGATGTTTAACATTCATAAATGATGTATTAGATAAGTTGTATAAGCATACTAAGCATACACAAGATAGACAAATCGGGCGTGTGACGAATGAACGTCGGAACGCCGTGACAAGTGTTAATGAACGTAAAAAAGTGTTTTAAATCAAATGAAATGAATATTATAAGATAGTGAATGGGGTTAATATAAAACCAATAAGTAGTCCTAGCAAGACTTAAACACTTGAATGAACATCGAGTATGAAATATAGTGAGACGTAAGTCGAAAGTTAACACAATCAAATTGAACATTGTGTATTGATTAATAAGAAGGTTTATAGGATGTAGAGTAAAGTTTACTTTATAACTACTATGCGTTACTATGTGACTAATAGTTGATGTGTATGATTATATAATTGTGTAGGGCACGTGAAGTGCAGATAACTGTAAGTTCTTAAATTGTTATTGGTAAACAACGCAAGTATTTCCGTTCCTATATGCTATGTGAAATTGATGATTAACTGTTTTAAATCTTTATTACAAAGTGCATGATGTGTTATATATATGTTGAAAGTATAAAACGTTAAAGTCAATGTATGACTACGTTGATTGAGTATTGAATGTTGATTGAGTAAGGAACTCAATCTTTATACTTGTTATGTGAATTACATCATGTATGTTATGTTAGTCTAATGATTATGAGATAAATGTTGAGCATGTTATTATGTGTTATGTGATGCATGAAAACTGCTAAATTTTGCTGGGCTGTCGAGCTCAACCATGTAAATAACCATTTTTACAGGTCAAGATTTCAAGGTAAGGATATGTGCTAAGTGAATTATAGAGATTCATATTCGCGAAGATTACTTATGTTTTAGGAGGAATGTATTTAATATTTTGAATGTAACATGTAGTTGAATTGTAAGTTGAGCTATCCGGTGTATTTGGATATCTAGTTATGATGTAAGACTTTATATAGTCATTTTGTTGTAACGATTCATGATATAAATTTGAATCGAAGAGATGTAATGTAAAGGTTGCGATTTAGGGCAATACAGAAGGAAATGTATAAAATTTTAAATATTCAGCATTTTTAGTGATTTTAATATCGAATAATGATGTCAAGATAGATTAAAGTTGTAATGTTAACGATCGAGAATGAGAATATTATTGTATAAATTTTGGGGTCGTTACAGTTGGTATCGAAGCTGATAGGTTAGAAACCTTAGGCAAGAGTACCTTAGGCTATAACCTTTGAGAAAAGAGGTGAAGATAATGAACGAATAAATTCAAATAGAGTTTGAACAATGAAAAGTAATTTAAGAAATTTATAAAGAATGGATTAAAACATGCGTAAGAGGATTCAAAGAAGAATCTCGTAGAGTTATAAGGAATATGAATGTGGTGTTACCCAACTCCAATAATAAGGATGCAAGGTGATAATGAATAGACAATGTCTATAAAAAATTGATAAAGAAGTTCAGAATAGAAAGTTATATTTAAGTATGGTACAATTGTACTCTTTAATAGTTGATGTATAGTATCTGGGCTAAACGATTCCTTCATAGAGTGGAGGTATGTATGAACTAGCAACTCAGAACCTAGTGTGGGAAACCACTCAGCGTACCATATTGAAACTGTTAGAAACTCGATGTGTACCAAGTATAGAAAATAGATACGTATGATGCAAATGTGTAACTCGAATGAAATGTTGAACAATGTAAATGAAGTTAGAAATTCTTAAAGGAAGAAGTGTTATATAAACATGAAAATTCAAAGAAGAATTTTGAAGAGATATAAAGATAAGAAATGAGAGTTACCTAACTCCAATAGCCAAGATAACGAATAATGTCGTAAACGATGAAAAAGGAAAGAAGGGGGATCGTAAAACAAAATGATCACGAGTTAAGAAAAGAATTTTAAGGGAGATGATTAAAAAAATAAAATCATGACGTGGTCTGTTTAAGTTATAAAAGGAAGATGGTCTGTAATGTTTGAATAATTATAGCTTGATGCTATGAAGATGGTGTACTATGAAATAGTACAGGATAAACTCATGAGGAGTTATAGATAATATGATACGAGAAATTCGTATCGAGGAAATACCAGTTTAAAGGAAGGATAGAGTTAGGTGGGATTTCAATTGAGGACACATGTGGTGGCTGAGTTGTACAAACCTTTGTATGGGCGAGGATTTTGTGCTTACACTCAGTTTATCACATTGATAATCATTAGAATGTTGGTGTCGCGCTATCAATATATATGTGGCGAAAAGGTGATTCTTTTCTCATGTGTATATTTGATAGTTAGAAATTATTAAGATTAGTTAGATATTATTAGAGTTAGGTGCGAGTTCTTAAAACTAATGCATATGGTAAGTTTGTGAATCATAATAATATGATATATTTTTGAACCCCTCAGCGAATGGACGCCTATGGTCTGACTAGGACAAGTTCTTAAAATCATATTATTGTGGTAAGTTCCTGAACTTCCAATGTGTAGTAAGTTTGATGAATTATATTGGGAGTATAGGAAGATTGTAAGGTGAAATAAAAGAATATTTAGTATAAGAGTTTTGGTGGTGATAGCAATAAAAAGAATTGGTTAATTAATGAAGTAATATAGTAAAGATTGAAGTTGATGGATACCTGGATATTCTAAATCTACTAGCTATGCTAGAATTTTGAAATTCATTGACTTCGTGTTGATGTTTTCACTTCTATTTTCTTGAAAAACATTGGATCAAATGCTGAAACCAATGAGTTTTAAAAATAATATCGTTATTCGTATGTCTATGCTAATTGCTTCGGCTAGACAAAAATGATTTAAAATATATCAAAATATATTTTTATATCATCAATGTATCATAGAACCTGGTGCAGAGATGAGAAAAAAGATGGAGTCATCAATGCAGTATTACTTAGTATTGGATGTGATCTAAGGATCGTCAGCCCACTATGGTATGATGTAGTATGACAAAGTCACAAAATGACGGAATCCTCAAACGGACTGTAAATACAGTGCGGTATCATGACGTCATAAAAAGATTTTTGAGGCTTCTTTAAGATATGAGAATATATATATATATATATATATATATATATATATATATATATATATATATGTGTGTGTGTGTGTGTGTGTGTGTGTGTGTGTGTGTGTGTGTGTGTGTGTGTGTGTGTGTGTGTGTGTGTGTGTATATGTATATTTCGATTGATGTTCGAATTGTTGTAAAAGTCTATGCTATTTGATTCAGCTAGACGATTATTGAAAAATGTTCATGAAATTCAAGCGTTTCCTGAGAAGTTATGCTAAACCAAATTGTTTTGGTGCAGATTCGGATGTTGAAAAGCTGAGATGAACAACCCTATTATAGTGGAGTTATTTTACGCAATGCATTGAGATGTTTGTGCACAATACATTGTACAAAGGGCTGATCACCCTAAGTACGAGGAGTCCCTATAGTCGTAAGATTGTTAAAGTTTAAGTTGAAAGAATACTTATAACTATGGACATATACGCATAGCATTTAAATATTTGTGCACAATACATCGTACGAAGGGCTTAATACCCTAAGTACGGGAGTCCCTATAGTCTAATGACTATTAAGGTTTAAGTTGAAAGAGTACTTATAACCGTGGACGTAGTTCAAGGTCTTATGACCCCTCATCATGATTTGGAATCTTTTAAATTCCTGAGTTATTCATACTGCTTCCCAATTATTGAGCAATTGTGGAAGATTCTTGCTATTCTAAAAGGTGAATATGGTAAGGATGATATTCCTTAGAAAGAAGTAAGTCGTAGAATGCGACACTGAATGATGAATATATTGAATAAGTGAGAAAAGAAATTTTGAAGAGAGAATGACACGAGTTATCAAAGAATAATGTAAAACTTTTAATAAAAAAAAATTAATAATGGTAGAAAGATCTTTGTGGAAAGAGAGTGGTTATAGACCCAATGAATGAATAACGTAAAATCTATTTTGGTAGATTGAATGAATGAAGATTAATAAATAAAATTTCGAGGACGAAATTCTTAGAAGAAGGGGTGAATGTAATATCCCGAGTGTTTATGAGTTGAGTATATGATAACGATCCTTAGAAAAGAAAATGAATGGGTTAAAGAATATATAATACTCAAAATATTATTGAGTTCAAGTAAAAGTTATGAAATAAAACCTAGAATTTGTTGAAGAAATGAAGGTAGTACGAGATATAAAACCTATATTAAGGTAATGTGTTGAAGTTATTCAACGATAATTTTTTTTTGAAGAGATTTGATGAAAAACTTAGTAAGGTAGGGTTTCGATGATTCCGAGGACGGAATCCTTATAAGGAGGGAAGGATGTAACAACTTGAATTTTTGAAAATTATTAAAATAAGAATTTAATAAATTAAATTCTTATTATGATATGAGAGAGTAATGTATGTTACATATAAATGTAATATGTTAATATGTTACGATTATGAGATCATAAATAATTAAAATATTTATCAAGTAAAATAAGTATTTTAGTTGAAATATTTATGGATTAAAATAAATATTCAATGAAAATTATTATGGAATAATTTATTTAAGTATGATGATATTAAATAAATTGATGATACATAATTTTATAATTTGTGAATAATTATTACGTTAATGTGGTGGTGATTTTCTAATTTAATTAAGTAATTAAATTAGAGGATTAATGATTGTTAAATAAAATTATGATTATATTGGCTAAATAGAAGTTATAATTTTATTAGTAAGGTTTAATTGGATTTATTAATGAATTGAGATTAATTCAATGCAAATAGTTAATGGGTCTGACAAGGGTACCATATGATAAGAAGGATTGCTAAAAAAAATAATTGAAAAAGGAGATTTTGGGTGCTAGCCAAACATGGCTTAGTGACCCTTTGTTATTGTAACTGATGAGGCCATACATCATAAGCATAATGTTTATATCAGTTATATGGATGTACGTGTTTTGTTCCTTAAAGCTTAAGAATGAAGAAAACAAAGTATTGGAGAAGAGAGTTAGAGAGATTTGAGAAGAAGCTTGGAGGAATCAAGGAAGAAGAAGAAGGTTTCTTATCATCTAATCAAGTTTAAGAAGAATCAAATGTATTCATCTAGTTTTAAAATTTTAATTTATAGTTTCTCAAGTTCTTCACAAAAAAGCTATTTTGGTTGGGTGATTTGAAGAGATGTTGTGTATATATATATATATATATATATATATATATATATATATATATATATATATGTGTGTGTGTGTGTGTGTGTGTGTGTGTGTGTGTGTGTGTGTGTGTGTGTGTATAATCTAGTATATACAGTCTCTTTAATTGGTTCTATAGTAATCAAAATCATAAGAATATGTTAAATATAAAAAAACTTGGGTTTTGATGGCATATGTATATTTTAACTTATGTTGGAGTTAAAATTGATGGATAGAATCTGAAATTGATGATAAATATTGTTAGTATGTTGAAAGACGAAAACAACCCAAGTTGAACGAGTCAAAACGGATGTAAAACGAATTCACAGTGAAGAATTTCGCTATGAATGTCAAAAGAAGAAGAAATAATAGAAATAGTGAAATTAAATGTTGTAAGATTTGATGTTTATGTGGTTAGAAACGTGTTAGAAACATTAGTTTATATTTCTATAAACATGTTACACCTTAGATAGGTTGGCATGGTTGTTAGAAAGAAGTTTGTAGGCCTAATTTGGCTTTCTGTAGTGTTTGGGATGAAAAATCGTGAATTAGCATAAGGGACCCCCACCCCGGCGGGCCCCCCAGTATAAAAACCCCCGCCCCGGCGAGGGGGCAGTTTGTCTAGCCAACATTTGAAAAAAAAAACTGACCGGACATGTTTTACTAAAATGAGCCCAACATTTTCATATGAACTCCGATTGAGGGGATTCAAGATGATCCGGAACGAGGACGAATAGACCTACAACTTTTATTCTTTAAGGTGTTCAATTTGAGGTAAGGAGTAGGGGTCAAAATTGTCATCTTTAGGTCTATTGTGTTTTCGGAGGCAATCGGAGGGCGTCGGGCATGCACGTATGCAAGTGTAGTGCTCTTGACGGTAAAAAATGTTGTTCTAAGTTATAAAACATGAATGTTAGTAAATATAATGATGTTTAACATTAATAAATGATGTATTAGATAAGTTGTATAAGCATACCAAGCATACACAAGAGAGACAAATCGGGTGTGTAACGAATGAAAGTCTGAACGTCGTGACAAGTGTTAATGAACGTAAAAAAGTGTTTTAAATCAAATGAAATGAATATTATAAGATAGTGAATGGGGTTAATATAAAACCAATAAGTAGTCCTAGCAAGACTTAAACACTTGAATAAACATAGAGTATGAAATATAGTGAGACGTAAGTCGAAAGTTAACACAATCGAATTGAACATTGTGTATTGATTAATAAGAAGGTTTATGGGATGTAGAGTAAAGTTTACTTTACAACTACTATGCGTTGCTATGTGACTAATAGTTGATGTGTATGATTATATAATTGTGCAGGACACGTGAAGTGCAGATAACTGTAAGCTGTTAAACTGTTATTGGTAAACAACACAAGTCTTTCAGTTCCTATTTGCTATGTGAAATTGACGATTAACTGTTTTAAATCTTTATTACAAAGTGCATGATGTGTTATATATATGTTGAAAGTATAAAACGTTAAAGTCAATGTATGACTACGTTGATTGAGTATTGAATGTTGATTGAGTAAGGAACTCAATCTTTATACTTGTTATGTGAACTGCATCATGTATGTTATATTAGTCTAATGATTATGAGATAAATGTTGAGCATGTTATTATGTGTTACGTGATGCATGAAAACTGCTAAATTTTGCTCGACTGTCGAGCTCAACCATGTAAATAACCATTTTCGCAGGTCAAGATTTCAAGGTAAGGATATGTGCTAAGTGAATTATAGAGATTCATATTCACGAAGATTACTTATGTTTTAGGAGGAATGTATTTAATATTTTGAATGTAACATGTTGTTGAATTGTAAGTTGAGCTATCCGGTGTATTTGGATATCTATTTATGATGTAAGACTTTGTATAGTCATTTTGTTGTAACGATTCATGATATAAATTTGAATCGAAGAGATGTAATGTAAAGGTTACGATTTAGGGTAATACAGAAGGAAATGTATAAAAGTTTAAATAATCCGCATTTTTAGTGATTTTAATATCGAATAATGATATAAAGATAGATTAAAGTTGTATTGTTAATGATCGAGAAGGAGAATATTATTGTATAACTTTTGTGGTAGTTACAGCTCCGAGAAAGCCATAGCCTACTGTTAGTTGGCGCCGCAGCGCGATCCAATGTACTGAAGTTGGCACCGCAGCGCCGGAATCGGGGTAAACGACATGCACGTGAGGTTGCCACAACTTAAACGTATATATGTTTAAAGAATGTAGTGTTGATTAACATAGAGTACTATAGGCTGATCACCTAGACGTGCTCGTAAGTTATGCTGAACTTACGGACTTAGTGTCGAATTGCCCTTTTCAAAGAAAGTATGAAATGCTCATGGTCTTGGACCGGAATTGATGTTTTACTGAATATTATTCATTGTGAAACGTTTTGAAAGAAAAGAAGTGCTATTTTGAATTATCAATAGTACTTCATAACTATTGTTCAGTTATTGAAGGTATACTATTCCTATGTTTCAAGCATGTCATTTAAAACGGAATTGTTATACTTGCTGAGCTAGTTATGTTCACTCTTGCTTAAACCATATGAATGCAGCTAAGACCGAACGGATTGAAGGATCCCGTAAAGATAAGGGAAAGGCTAAGGTAGACCGTTGAATTGTCTATGTAATAGTATAGGTTTAATGTTATAATGTATTTATGATAAAGAACTTATGTATTGGTTATAAAGAACTTGGGAAAGGAATGTTGGGTTGGAATATAAGATATTTTCGTTCTTTTGAGTCATTTCAATTGAATGCATGTGTGAATTGTAGCACCATGTAGCACCATATGTCGGGTTGGAAGATGGATTTGGGGGCATCACACTTTCATTATTAGAATTTAACGATTTCGACGATTATCGTCTAATCTCATAAATTTCGCCATAACTTCGTTACTTGAGATTTTTACATCGTTCAAAATGGATTCATTGCATATCACTAACGTCCTAACCAAACATATTACAACCACAAAATGATCATTCTTAATATGTTCTTCATTTGTTCATAGCTTTTATGACTATGAGTCACTTGTACATGGCTTATTAAGGTTAAGTCCGTTGATTAGCCATCCTTATCACTTCTTATTATATATGCTCCACATATCAACACTTCTCTATCAAATAATTATTGAAAAGAAAAAGATTAATAATCTAGAGGTTCTTACCCTTGATGATCATGTGACACCCCCAAATCCCGGTACTTCATTACCTCAAGATTTGGTGTTCATATAATCAAAACATTCATTTCTAACTACCCAATCATAATAGAATTGAATAATAAAAGAAAACCTGCCCATACAGGATTAAACTAAAATAAAAGAAATCTCCCAGGTTATCCAACCTTTAACAACAATCATTCAAATGCGGAAAATTAAATAACTTCATTACAATCTTTAAATCAAATTCTGAAAGTAAACTATCAAAACTATTACAAGTCTTCAGTATTTATTCATCTTTCCTTTTCCCTTACTGGTGCTAGGTACGTCACCCGTTTTAACTTTAGCTGTATGAAATTTTACAGGCAAGAGTGAGCAAACAAGGCCCACTTGAAAAAACAATAAGCAAAGCTTTAAACTTTCACATCAATTGCCAATAAGCTCAATAGAACTGAACAATATATTCTATTAACTTTCTGAAAATTATAACATTCACTGAGGGGGATCAACAATTATGTCCACAGTAATAAGTAATCTTTCAACTTTAACTTTAACAGTCATAAGACTATAAGGACTCCACGTACTTAGGGGGATCAACCCTTCGTACAATGTATTGTGCACAACCATTTTAACGCTAAGCATAAACCTCTATTAAAAGAGTTGTTCATCTCAGTATTTAGAATACAAGTCCGCACCAAAGTAAGTTTGGTTTGGATAAGTTTTCAAGGTAATTTGGAGTTCAACGGACATCAACTAAGGATTAGTTGAATACAAGATAATAACACTATGTTATTGAATGATCATACTGAATAAACATTTCCTTCTAAGTTCATGCTTTAGAAATAATCTAATAGCATAACAATTGAATAACTGATCATCATACCTTGCTTTGAACAATGTTAAGCTAAGGTTACATCTTAGAATTTAATATCAAGCATGCACAACAAATAATAACTTGAACGATAAACTAAAGGTACTTGCATGCTAATATAACAAGTTTAGAGTTAAGAAAACTTGCACAATTATAAACGTAGAGTTAGAGAACTTGCATAAGTGTAATATAACAGTGAAAAGTAACCTTGCTGAATAATAAAGTTGCAAAGGTTAGGGAACTTGCCTCGTGTGTAGGTTAAACAACTACTATTCACGTTCACATCAAGTCATACACATACCATATGCATTGACAATACACATTAGTTACACTAACATTACCTTTATGAGTTCCTTTATTACTCTTAGTATAGCTACTAACTAAGTTTAAGTTTAAACAACATCACATCTTTCATGAACATTACTTTTTAGCTTTATTACAACTACTTAAATAATCATGCCATTACACCACGTATACATTAACAACTTGATACAACATCCTAATACATGTCCAACATGATATCATTAAGTTATACTAATACCCAAAGGGTTGCACTTGCATTCGTGCATCCCGACGCCCTCCGATTGGCTCCAAATACACAATAGTCCTAAAGATGGCCATTTTGACTACTGTTACAGACCTCAAATTAAAAAACTTAAAGAATGAAACTTGTAGGTATACTCGTCCTCTTTCCGAATCATCTTGAATTACCTCAATCGGAGTTCCTATGAAAAAGTTATGGCCATTTTACTACAGGAGGTCAAAACTGCCCAACTAGGACACTTTTCTGGCGCCGGGGCGCGGAATAGTGGCGCTGGGGTGCGAGCTACGGCGCTGGGGCGCGAGCTTCAGCGCTGGGGCGCGAGCTACAGCGCTGGGCGCGAGCTACTAGCCCATTTTTGGCGCTGGGGCGCGAACCTTGGCGCCAGGGCGCGAAATTTGACGCTGGGGAGTGAATTTTGACGCTGGGGCGCCACAACTCACAGAACCAACCCAGAAAGACAGAGCAAAGCTACTGTCTAATTTATTTTTAACGGTCAATGACATCCAACAACATATATAACTTCATGAAAATTACACATAAAAGTTAACAATCAACTATATACTAATTATCAACCACTAATCAACACCATCATAACTAATTCTTTGAAAACACTCCTTTTAAAACAAAAACTCCATTGACGAAATATCAATTTGCAGTGAATGTAATTTACACTGTTATTAACCAATTTTGATTCCTTTGAAATACAAGTATACCAATATATATCCCAATTAACATGTATAGTCCAATTTCTCAATTAGCATACAATTATATATATATATATATATATATATATATATATATATATATATATATATATATATATATATAACCTTTGATAGATTCTACCCTCAAGTTCGTACTCACATGCTTCCACTGCGAAAAAAATCAATTTCTTGAATACGTAATTTATCATACAACACACATATATATGCTAACTATAACAATTATAACAATAAAAACATGTAACATCATAACCAATTCTAGAACATGTTTTACAGATAATTTTTGGTAAAAATCTTAACAGAGTGAATGACTTTCAAGAACACAGACAATCAAATTCACAGTAAGTATAAAGCGTGAAACATATATGATTACATACACATAATTTAAGGTTATAAGCACCTACCTTTTTGTTGATTTTAGAAAACCTTGTAAATCACTGAAGAAAATCTTGACAATCTCTGAGCTTTCCTCTCTCTGTCTCTGTCTCTCAACTATCTCAGACAAACTCCAAATTTTGATTAGGCTTAAGCAAAAATAGTATATACGTAATATTAACTAAAAACCAACGCTTACTTTTAAAACGTATAAAACTGACGCCACACTTATTACCCTAATAATATATATTGGTTACCATATATATATATATATTATATTATTATTTACTTAATAAACTAAATTCAAAAGAAATCGAAAAGCCATAAGGCTTTGTTTGGCAAACCATTTAAAAATAAAGGGTTAATATACTTACACCTTGTTTGGCAAAACTAAATTAAAATTATTTTAATTTATTTTAATAACTCTTTATAACATAGTTATTTGTTACACTTTATTTAATAACAATTTATTAAATAAATTACTTAATCACATAATTCAATCTACATAACACATTAATTATTTAACAAATAAATAATTAACTAATCAAATTAATTATTTAGCAAATAAATAATTAACTAAATAAACTCAATCAAATTGAATAATTACTTATTCAATAATAAACATATCCAATAAATATTTATATAAATTAATAAATATTTATAACTTACATTTAAAAAATCTGGAATGTTACATCATTCCCCTCATATAAGGATTCTGTCCTCAGAATCACAACTCAAACAACACATTCGTTATAGATCAGGCTTGGTTCTTCTTCTTTCTTCTTGAATTATCAAAGACTAGCTTTTCTTACTTTTCTCTCAATAATCTAGGATGTTGGTGGAAATTAAACAAGGCAAATGACAAGCTAAGCTCTCTTATTTATAGGATTTGCCAAGTGAGGGTAATATGGTCATTAGGCCATCCCACCTCATTTGTCCACCTCCTTACTATTCCTTGCTTGGGCAACACAAAACTTATCTCTTGCTTGGCCACCACACTTGACTCACTCATGGGGCCCTCATGGGTTGCCCCATGGGTTTTCTTACCCGTTGACCCATCGGTTCAATCCATGGATCTGGTTCTTAGTTTGGGCTTTAGGTTTAAGTACTTTGAGCCTAACGTTGGGCTTGCATTTCATATCATTGGGCCTTAACAAAGTTTTGTAACAATCCAGATTTTTATTATAATATTTAAATATTTATTGAATTATATAAATATTTAATGGATGTGTTTATCGTTGAATAAGTATTTGTTTAATTGATTTGATGTGATTTGATTATTTATTTGTTTAATAAATAATTAATGAGTTAAGGAAAGTAATTATTTTGAAATAGTAATCTAATTTAATTCAATAATTAAGCTAGAGAGTTTATAATGATTAAATAAATTATTATATTTTGCAATGAATTGTTATTAGAATTAATTAAATTAAGTATGAAAACATAATTAATTAGAAGCGTGATAAATAACTATATTATAAGTGATTATTAAAATAAATTAAAGTAGTTTTAATTTATTTTGCCAAACAAAGCTCTATGACTTTTGGACTTTTTAAATGTGATTTATTAATAATATAAATTAAAAATATATATATATATATAAATATATATAATAATTTTTTGGTAACGGCTGAATTAATAAGGTTATTAGTAACGTCGGTTTTTTAGACGTTTGTAAATCGTGGTTGGCTTTGATTTTTACGTAAACTGCATTTGGACTTAACGTAAGTCTAAGAAAAGAGAAGAAAAGAGAAAGGTTTGCAGAGAAGAGATTTTGGTCAGAAAGTTTTGGGAGAGAATTATCAGAGAAATTGTGAGTGTGTACATGAGGTTTTCAAACAATTCCAGTGGTGTTAGCAAGGATTACTGAGCAATTAGAAGGTATGTGGCATAACCTTTATACGTATATATGTTTTACGTAATTATGCCTAAAGTCTCTATGTATATGTGAATTTGACTTTAATATAAGGTTCTTTACAAAAATTGTCTCTACACTATGCTTTACTAAATCATATGCTTTGAAAATAACTAGCATGTATATATGTATATATATGATTGTATGCTTAATGTATAGATAAAGATATGAACAGTGATTGTCAAATTTTGTATAATAATAAAATTAGATTATACTAATTGAGAGATTAAACTATGATTATGTTAATTCATTTGTTACAAATTTCAGAGAATTGTAGTTAAAGTAAACAAATTGGTTGTTATTAGAATTTACAGTGTTTACTATGTTAAAATATATCAACTATGGAGTTTTGGATTTCAAAAAGTGTTTTCAAAGAATTAAGTTTTCTGAAATCGTTGTTTAGTGGTTAGTAACTAGTATATGAATGATTGTTAGCGTTTATGTGTAAATTACGTGAAGATATACATGTTAATTGGGGTTAATTGCTGTTAAAAATAAAGACAGTAGCTTTGTTCTGTTCTTCGTGGTTGGGTTCTGCAAGTTTCGGCGCTCCAGCGCCAAAATTTGAGTCCCAGCGCCAAAAATCGCGCCCCAGCGCCAAAATTAGCGCCCCATCGCCAGAAGTTCACGCCCCAGCGCTGAAATTCACCCCCCAACGCCAATCTCGTGCCCCAGTGCCACTAGTTGGCTTAGTCCTCGCGCCCCAGCGTCGGATTTGTAGTCTGACTTGGACAGTTTTGACCTCTTGTAGTAAAATAGCCATAACGTCCTCATACGAACTCCGATTGAGGTGATTCAAGATGATCCGGAACGAAGACGAGTAGACCTACAACTTTTGTTCTTTAAGTTTTTCAATTGGAGGTCATTAGGATAGGTCAAAATGGTCATATTTAGGACTATTGTGTTTTCAGAGGCAATCGGAGGGCGTCGGGCATGCACATATGCATGTGTAGTGCTCCTGACCATAAAAGATCTTGTCCTAAATTACAAAACATAAATAATATTAAATATAATGATGCTTAACAATAATAAATAATGTATTAGATGAGTTATAGAAGCATAGTAAGCATACACAAGATAGGCAAATCGGGCGTGTGACGAATGAACGTCGAAACGTCGTGCCAAGTTTTAATGAACTTAAAAAGTGTTTCAATTCAATTAAAATGAATATTATAAGATATGGAGTGGATTTAATATAAAGCTAATAAGTAGTCCTAGGTCTTTAAGCACTTGAATGAACTGCGAATATGAAATATAGTGAGTTATAAGTCTAAAGTTTACACAATCTAATTGAACATTGTGTGCTAATTAATAGAAAAGATTATGAGATGTGGAGTAGAGTTTACATTACAAATTACTATGTGTTGTTATGTGACTAATAGTTGATGTGTATGATTATATAATTGTGTAGGGCACGTGAAGTGCAGATAACTGTAAGCTGTTAAACTGTTATTGGTAAACAACGATCAAGGCAAGTCTTTCAGTTCCTATTTTCTACGTGGACTTGATGAACTGTTTTAAATTGTATGATATGTTATGCATGTTGAATCATGAAATGTTAAAGTCAATATATGACTGCATTGTTTTGGCTAAGTAATGATGATTGAGTAAGGAACTCAATCTTTATATTTGTTACGTTAATTAAAAGCATGTATGCCATGTTACTTTAATGAGATTTATATCGAGCATGTTATTATGTATTATGTGATGCATGAAAACTGTTAGACTTTGCTGGGCTGTCGAGCTCACTCTTGCAAATAACCACTTTTGCTGGTCAAGATTTTAAGGTAAAGATATGTGCTAAATGAGTTATAGAGATCTATATTCACGAAGATTACTTATGTTTTATGAGAAATGTATTTCATATTTTGAACATAATATGTTGTTAAATTGTAAGTTGAGCTATCCAATGTATATGGATATTTAGTTATGATGTAAGACTTTGTATAGTCATTTTGTTGTAACGATTCATGATATAAGATTGAATCAAAGAGATGTATAGTAAAGGTTGCAATTCAGGGCAAGAAAGAAGGAAATGTATAAACGTTTTAAATATATCGCTATTTTAGTGTTTTTAATATCGAATAATGATGTAAAATTAGAGATTTAATGTATGGTTAACGACCGAAGTTGAGATTTTAAATTGTATGGATTTTGGTGTCGTTACAGTTGGTATCAAAGTTGTAGGTTATAAACCTTAGGTAGGAGTACTGTAGGCTATAACCTTAGAGAAGGGATGTGAAGATAATGAAAGAATAAGCTCAGATAGAGTTTGATCAATAAGAAGTAATTTAAGAAATTTATAAAGAAATGATTTAAACTTACGTGAAAGGATTCAAAGAAGAATCTCGCAGAGTTATAAGAAATATGAATGTGGGGTTACCCAACTCCAATAATAAGGATGTAATGTGATAATAAATAGACAGTGTCTATAAGAAGAGTGATAAAGAAGTTAAGAATAGAGAGTTATATTCAAGTATGGTGCAATTGTACTCTTTAGTAGTTGATGTATGGTATCTGGGCTAAACGATTCCTTCATAGAGCGGAGGTATATACGAACTAGCAACTCGGAACCTAGTTTGTTGGTTGTTTGTGGGAAACCACTCAGCATACCATATTGAAACTGTTAGAGACTCGATGTGTACCAAGTATAGAAATGGACACGTATGATGAAAGTGTAGAACTCGAATGAAATATTGAGCTATGTAAATGAAGTTAGAAATTCTTAAAGGAAGAATTATTTTTATAAACAAGAAGATTCAAAGAAGAATCTTGAAGAGATATAAAGATAAGAAATGGTAGTTTCCTAACTCCAATAGCCAAGATAACAAATAATATCGTAAATGATGAAAAAAAAAGGAAAGAATGAGGATCGTAAAACAAAACGATCACGAGTTAAGAAAAGAATTTTAAGGGAGATGATTATAGAACAAGATCACGACGTGGTCTGTTTAAGTGATCTGAAAGATGGTATGTAATGTTTGAATAATTATAGCTTAATGTTATGAAGATGGTGTACTATAAAATAGTACGAGATAACTCATGAGGAGTTATAGATGATGTGATACGAGGAATTCGTATTGAGCAAATAGTAAGTTAAAAGAAATATAGAGTTAGGTGGGATTTCAATTGAGAACTCATCTGATGACTGAGTTGTAAAAACCTTTGTATGGGCGAGGGTTTTGTGCTTGCACTCAGTTTATCACATTGATAATCATTGAAATGTTTATGTCGCACTATTTGCTATATGCCTGTTGAGAAGGTGATTCTTTTCTCATGTGTATAACAGATAAGTAGAGTATAGTTAGAAAATATTATAAGGTTAAGTACGAGTTCTTAAAACTCATACTTATGGTAGGTTCGTGCCTCATAATTATATGGTATGTTTTTGAACCCCTCAACGAATGGACGCCTATGGTTTGACTAGGATAAGTTCTTAAACTCATATGATTGTGGCAAGTTCCTGAACTCATAACGTGTGGTAAGTTTGATGAACTAGGGTAAAATTAAGTGTGAATGGAGTATTGAGGATGATAGGAATAGATAAACCTATTAAGCAATGGATCATTATAAAAAGTGGAGTTGATGGTGGAAGCATAGGTATTCTAAATCTACTAGCTATGTTAGACTTTCAAAATTTATTAACTTCGTGCTGATGTTTACACTTTTATTTTCTTGAAAAATATTGGATCAAATGATGGAACCAATGAGTTTTAACAACAATATTGTTATTAGTATGTCTATGCTAATTGCTTCGGCTAGACAAAAAAATGATTTGTAATATATCAAAATGTAGTTTATATCATTAATGCATCATGTAACCTGGTGCAAAGATGATAAAAATGATAGAGTCATCAATGCAGTATTACCTAGTGTTGGATGTGATCTAAGGATCGTCAGCCCACTATGGTATGATGTAGTATGATAAAATCACCAAATGACGGAATCCTCAACGGACTGTAAATACAGTGCGGTATCATGACGTCATAAAAAGATTTTTTAGATTTCTTTAAGATATGAGAATACATATGTATGTATGTATATGTATATTTCGATTGATGTTCGAATTGTTGTAGAGGTCTATGCTATTTAATTCAGCTAGATAAATATTGAAAGATGTTCATGAAATGCATGTATTTCTTGAGAAGTTATGCCAAACCAAATTGTTTCGGTGCGGATTCAGATGTTAAAAAGCTGAGATGAACAACCCTTTTATAGGGGATTACGCGGAGGCGTTCAGATGTTTGTGCACAATACATTGTACGAAGGGCTGATCACCCTAACTACGAGGAGTCCCTATAGTCTTATGACTGTTAAAGTTTAAGTTGAAAGATTACTTATAACTATGGACATACGCATAGCGTTTAAATATTTGTGCACAATACATCATACGAAGGGCTTAACACCTTAAGTACGGGGGTCCTTATAGTCTTATGACTGTTAAAGTTGAAGTTGAAAGATTACTTGCAACTGTGGACATAGTTCGTGGTCTTATGACCCTCAGCATGATTTGGAATCTTTTAAATTTCTGTTATTCATATCGCTTCCCAATTATTGAGCAATTATGGAAGATTCTTGATATTCTAAAAGGTGAATGTGGTAAGGATGATATTCCTTAGAAAGAAGTGAGTCATAGAATACGACACTGAATGATGAATATGTTGAATAAGTGAGAAAAGAGATTTTGAAGTGAGAAGGATGTGAGTTATCAAAGAATAATGTGAAACTTTTAATAGAAAAGTTTAATAATTGTAGAATGATGTTTGTGGAAAGAAAGTGGTTATAGAAGCCAATGAATGAATGAAGTAGTGACGTAAAAATCTACTTTGATAGATTGAATGAATAAAAATTAATAAATAAAATTTTGAGGGCGAAATTCTTAGAAGAAAGGGTGAATGTAATATCCCGAGTGTTGTTGATAACGATCCTTAGAAAAGGAAATGAATGGGTTAAAAGATGTATAATACTCAGAATATAATTGAGTTCAAGTGAAAGTTATGAAATGAAACCTAGAATTTGTTAAGGTAATGAATGTAGTAGAAAATATAGAACCTATATTTAGATAAAATGATGAAAGATTACTCTAAGTCATTTGTTTAATTTGTCTTCGATTATGGGGACATAATCTTTGTAAGTAGGAAAGATTGTAACGAATGAGTGGCTTGAGTTGTGATTCTGAGGACAGAATCCTTGTAAGGAGGGAATGATATAACAATCCAGATTTTTATTATAATATTTAAATATTTATTAAATTATATAAATATTTAATGGATGTGTTTATCGTCGAATAAGTATTTGTTTAATTGATTTGATGTGATTTGGTTATTTATTTGTTTAATAAATAATTAAAGAGTTAAGGAAAGTAATTATTTTGAAATAGTAATATAATTTAATTCAATAATTAAGTTAGAGAGTTTATAATGATTAAATAAATTATTATATTGTGCAATGAATTGTTATTAGAAATAATTAAATTAAGTATGAAAACTTAATTAATTAGAAGTGTGATAAATAACTATATTATAAGTGATTATTAAAATAAATTAAAGTAGTTTTAATTTGTTTTGCCAAACAAAGCCCTATGGCATTTGAACTTTTTAAATGTGATTTGTTAATAATATAAATTAAAAAATATATATAAATATATATAATAATTTTTTGGTAACGACTGAATTAATAAGGTTATTTGTAACATCGGTTTTTTAGACGTTTGTAAATCGTGGTTGGCTTTTATTTTTACGTAAACTACATTTGGACTTAACGTAAGTCTAAGAAAAGAGAAGAAATAAAAAAGGTTTGCAGAGAAGAGATTTTGGTCAGAAAGTTTTGGGAGAGAATTATCAGAGAAATTGTGAGTGTGTACATGAGGTTTACAAACAATTCTAGTGGTGTTAGCAACGATTACTGAGCAATTAGAAGGTATGTGGCATAACCTTTATATGTATATATGTTTTACGTAATTGTGCCTAAAGTCTCTATGTATATGTGAATTTGACTGTAATATAAGGTTCTTTACAAAAATTGTCTGTAAACTATGCTTTACTAAATCATGTGTTTTGATAATAACTAGCATGTATATATGTATATATATGATTGTATGCTTAATGTATAGATAAGATTGTATGCTAATTTACGGTTACAAGAAGGAAATAATTTTACAGTAAAGATATGAACAATGATTGTTAAATTTTCTATGATAATAAAATTAGATTATACTAATTGAGAGATTAAACTATGATTATGTTAATTCATTTGTTACAAATTTCAGAGAATTGTAGTTAAAGTAAACAAATTGGTTGTTATTAGAATTTACAGTATTTACTGTGTTAAAATATATCAACTATGGAGTTTTGGTTTTAAAACAGTGTTTTCAAAGAATTAAGTTTTCTAAAATCGTTGTTTAGTGGTTAGTAACTAGTATATGAATGATTGTTAGTGTTTATGTCTAAATTACGTGAAGATATACATCTTAATTGGGGTTAATTGCTGTTAAAAATAAAGACATTAGCTTTGTTCTGTTCTTCGTGGTTGGGCTCTGTAAGTTTCGGCGCCCCAGCACCAAAATTTGAGCCCCAGCGCCAAAAATCGCGCCCCGGCGCCAAAATTCGCGCCCCAACTCCAGAAGTTCACACCCCAGCGCTGAAATTCACGCCCCAACACCAATCTCGCGCCCCAGCGCCACTAGTTGGCTTAGTCCTCGCTCCCCAGCGCCGGATTTGTAGTCTGACTTGGATAGTTTTGACCTCCTGTAGTAAAATAGCCATAACGTCCTCATACGAACTCCGATTGAGGTGATTCAAGATGATCCAGAACGAAGACGAGTAGACCTATAACTTTCGTTCTTTAAATTTTCAATTTGAGGTCATTAGGATGGGTCAAAATGGTCATCTTTAGGACTATTGTGTTTTCGGAGGCAATCGGAGGGCGTCGGGCATGCACACATGCATGTGTAGTGCTCCTGACCATCAAAGATGTTGTCCTAAGTTACAAAACATGAATAATAGTAAATATAATGATGTTTAACATTAATAAATAATATATTAGATGAATTATAGAAGCATAGTAAGCATACACAAGATAGGAAAATCGGGCGTGTGACGAATGAACGTCGAAACGTCGTGCCAAGTGTTAATGAACTTAAAAAGTGTTTCAATTCAATTGAAATGAATATTATAAGATATGGAGTGGATTAAATATAAAGCTAATAAGTAGTCCTAGCAAGACTTAAGCACTTGAATGAACTGCGAATATGAAATATAGTGAGTTATAAGTCTAAAGTTTACACAATCTAATTGAACATTGTGAGCTAATTAATAGGAAAGATTATGAGATGTGGAGTAGAGTTTACATTACAAATTACTATGTGTTGTTATGTGACTAATAGTTGATGTGTATGATTATATAATTGTGTAGGGCACATGAAGTGCAGATAACTGTAAGCTGTTAAACTGTTATTGGTAAACAACGATCAATGCAAGTCTTTTGGTTCCTATTTTATACGTGGACTTGATGAACTGTTTTAAATTACATGATATGTTATGCATGTTGAATCATGAAATGTTAAAGTCAATATATGACTGCATTGTTTTGGCTAAGTAATGATGATTGAGTAAGGAACTCAATCTTTATATTTACTACGTGAATTAAAAGCATGTATGCCATGTTACTTTAATGAGATGTATATCGAGCATGTTATTATGTGTTATGTGATGCATTATCTTTATATTGGCTTAATGCTCATAACGCATAGTCTACGTATTATTCTCGTATACTAAGTCGTATAACCACTCATCATATATGATATGCTATCTTTCGCATATTTGTACAATACTTCGTATCATACCCGTATTCTTTGCTTCGTATAATACTTGCATATCATACGATCATCATATACTCAATCTTTACTTTCTTAACATTCTCAAACTTAGTACGCAAGCGAAAAACTGTGTTTGTCATAACTGAAATATTATTAGGTATTCCATCCTTCCTTATTATTCTATCGTTACGTATTTCTCAGAAGTTCAAAAAATAATTCCTGAGCAGAAATGGGTGAATAGTATTTTTTTTAAAAATTCTCGAAAAACTTTTATTTTCGTCTTAGAAATTCAAACACTTTAATTCCTTCACGTAGCCAGAATACTACGATATTCCGACACCTTTAGGTTATAGGACAACCTTCATCTTATTAACACATAATAATAACATATAATATAATTCTATTCATTATTTAATCAAATAAAATTATTTTACAAATTATCTGATTTTCTCGATTGTTACATCCTTCCCCCTTATAGGGATTCTGTCCCCAGAATCTCGCTAACAATTACATAAATAACTAAGGGTAATTCTTCTTTATCTTTTTTTTAAGTTCACACGTTGCTTCTTCTGCATCATGGTTCTTCTATAACACCTTTACCGAAGGTATAACTTTATTCCTCAGAAATTGCTCTTTTCTATCAATGATTTGAATATGCATTTCTTCATACGTCAAGTCTTTCTCAATATGAATAGGCTCATATTCTATCACATGCTTATAATCTAGTTTATAATGACGTAACATAGAGACATGAAACACATTATGTATTCTTTCTAAATCCGGATGTAATGCTACCACGCAGGCTACCTCTCCTACCTTTTTTAATATTTTGAAAGGTCCTATAAAACGTGGACTTAACTTTTCCTTCTTTCCAAAGCGTATCTTTCCTTTCCAGGGAGATACCTTTAGAAATACGTACGAGCCTACTTCAAACTCTCGGTTCACTCGATGCGAATCCGCATATTTCTTTTGTCTGTCTTGAGCTGCTATCAGACGCATTTCTATCATCTTGACTATATCCGCTATCTGTTGAACCAATTCAGGTCCTAGCATTCGGCGTTCTCCCACTTCATCCCAACACAATGGTGTTCTGCATTTCCGTCCGTATAAAGCTTCGTAAGGCGGCATGCCTATGCTTGCATGATAACTGTTGTTATACACAAACTCTACTAGTGGTAGATGATCATCCCAACTACCCTTGAAATCCATGACACAAGATCTCAGCATATCTTCTAGTGTCTGAATTGTCCTTTCGCTCTGCCCATCAGTTTATGGATGATA
This sequence comes from Panax notoginseng, assembly GCA_016801055.1. Classification (NCBI taxonomy): domain Eukaryota; kingdom Viridiplantae; phylum Streptophyta; class Magnoliopsida; order Apiales; family Araliaceae; genus Panax; species Panax notoginseng. The sequence continues at coordinate 128,304,570 of CM029020.1, read as the reverse complement.
AGTCATACTTAACTTCAGCTACATTCCCATATGTTCTTGCTAACTGATTTAAGTTATACTTAACCTTTATTAGCAAAAAGTGAGCCGACTTCGTCAATCGGTCCACTATTACCCAAATCGCATCATACTCCTTCTAAGTAATTGGAAGTCCCACCACAAAGTCCATCGTGATATGCTCCCACTTCTACTCTAGAATCTCCAACGACTGTAACAAGCCACTTGGTCGTTGATGTCCTGCCTTAACTTTTTGATAAGTTAAGCACCTACTCATGTATTCTGCTATCTCTCTCTTCATGTTCGGCCACCAAAAACTCTATCGAAGGTCTTGATACATCTTAGTACTACCAGGATGAATCGAGTACCTCAAACTATGAGCCTATTATAACACTTACTCCTTTTATTCTATCTCATTTGGAACCCAAATTCTTCCTTCAAATCTTAATAATCACTTATTATCAAGACTGTACTTCTTTGACTCTCTCTACAATGGTAGATCGAATCTCAGTTGTAAACAATCTTTGACCCGACTCACTCGGTAACTTCACCTCCAACTCCATCCTAGCCATCTCTATTATTAACTCAGTTTGAGCCGTTAACATAGACAACTTCTCTCAACCCTTCCTACTCAAGGCGTCCGCCACTACATTAGCTTTTTCTAGGTGATACAGAATTTCACAGTCGTAATCCTTTATCAACTCCAGCCATCTTTTTTGTCTCATATTTAACTCCTTTTGTGTGAAGATATATTTTAGACTCTTATTGTCCGTGTATATCTCACATTTCTCTCCGTATAAGTAATGCCTCCATATCTTCAAGGCAAACACTATCGCGGCCAGTTCTAGATCATGAGTAAGGTAAACTGTCTCATAATCCTTTAACTGTCGTGATGCATACGCAATGACCTTGCCATGCTGCATGAGCACGCAACCTAGTCCTCTATGCGAAGCATCGCTGTAAACTACAAAATTCCCTGTATCATCGGGGAAAGACAATACAGGTGCTTCACTCAACCTCTTCTTCAGTTCTTGAAAATTATCTTCACACTTCTCCGTCCACACGTACTTCACTGTCTTCCTTGTAAGGTTAGTCAATGGAGTAGCTATCTTCGAAAAATCTTGGATAAATCTTCAATAGTATCCCGCTAACCCTAGGAAACTCCGCACCCCAGTCAGCATTTTTGGTTGTTCCCAATTCATCACTACTTCCACCTTCACTGTGTCCACTAAAACTCCATATCGGTCGGTAACATGACCTAAAAGTTGTACCCTTTCTGGCCAAATTTCAGCCAAAATTTACACTTAGTGAATTTTGCATATAACTTCTCATTCCTTAGTGTTTCCAACACTACCCTTAGGTGTTCAGCATTATCTTCAGGCGTTTAAGGATAGACTAGAATATCATCAATAAACACTATGATGAACTTGTCCAAAAATTATTTGAACACTCTGTTCATCATATCCATAAATGCAGCCAGTGCATTTGTCAACCCAAACGACATCACCAAAAACTCTTAATGGCCGTAACGAGTCCTGAATGCGGTCTTAGGTACATTCTAAAAGTAGTATGCACACAAGCCAATCATGTTTGATGATAAAGCAAATACTTTGTAATAATCTTATTCAATTATTAATAAAAAATATTAATTTATTAAAGGCTTTTAATTATCTACATGATGTTGTTTTATAATATGTGATAAACTCATAGTTTTAAGCAATACTTTTAGAATAATTATGATGATCATTCTGATGAGATCTAAATTCTTAGAAAGCTGAAAACTAAAATAGTTTCCAATCGTTAGATTGCTAAATTAGGGATTAGTAAATCCGGATAGATTGGTACATACGTTGTTTGCTCATTGGATGACGATGATTGATGTCATGATCATTTATGTGGAGACACTAAAGCATGTATGTAGGTGCTCATTAGAGAATAAGTTCACTGAACGTGGCTCGCTAAGGAATACCTAATGGAGTTTTACTTGTCTGTCAATAGGAATTCCTGTAATGATAGTAGTACAAGTGATCCTTGGACTTGAGATCATCATAGTATCTTGTGTATGATGAGTTATACATTAACTTATTTCTTAAGACCCTTAGGGTATATCAAAGGGTATGCTTGGGTATAATAAGTTGTACATAGAGATAATGTATGATCAATAAATAATCTACCGCTTCTAGTAAAAGAAGAGAAATGTCCTATGTGATTCGATAAATGACAACCCAGTAGTCCTTGGCCAATGCAGAATGAAATTAAAAAGAAGTTTCTAATTTGTATTATTTTGAGTTGTGCATTTAAGAGTCAAAATACATATAATTAAATAAAATAAGGCTTGACAGTAATTCTATGTCTTAAATTTAATTGGGACATTGTATGGTGAAAGGATTGAATTGTACGGTAACTATTTACTCAAAGGTTCTTTCATGATTAATGTTGAAATCTATATTATCTGGAAAGTCGTTAATCGCTAGGGAGGCTTATCCCTATTGTAAAATAAATATTATTTATTTAAATAAATTAATAGTTTAATTTATTTATTTAAATAAGATTAGAATTGTTCTAATTGATTTATTCACAACCGGTTTAATATGGAGAACCTAAAGGGTTACACCATAAAAGGAAGAATAATTATTTAAGAAGCAAATGGCATAATCGTAATAATAAGTTAAGTATATTTAATTTAATCTATTGTGATAGAATAAATTAAATAGCTTAATATTTATTATTTAATATTTTAGAAATATTAAATATAAATTAATAAAAGGAGTCTTATTATTATTATTACTATTATTATTATTTAATTTATAAAGAAGTTAGAGAATTAATTAATAAAAGTACTCTCAGTTATTCTTAATATGATTGGGAGCCTAATTAATTAAAGAAATTTAATTAATTAAAATAAAAATCAATTCCTTAATTTTTAAGGATGGTTGCCCACATCTATAAATAAGAGGAGTCTTATTATGGGTGGTTGTGGTTGTTGATTTTTTCACAACATATATAATTCCAATAGTTGGAGAGTACGCTCCTTTTCTATGAGGGATAGAAAAAACTAGGGTTTTGCTAAATACTCATCTTCTTGAATCTTTATTCTTTCTTGGTGGATCACCTCTAGAGACCAAACACTTGGGTGGCTAACGTTGATCAAAGGAAGGAATCAAACCCAGTGGATTAAAGTTGAACGCGAAAAGGATTGGAGGTGAACTTGTACCTGAGGTAGCTCGAATCTTTAAGGGTATGATTCTTGTTCTTTATCTTTTTGTTTAATTAATAATTACACATAAAGAATGATCCGGGTATATGGTTTGTAAAATTTTAAAACTCTAATTTTTCATATTTCCGCTAATTTTGTGCAATTTGATTGCGTTCATGAATATTACAAACCTAACAGTGACAGCAGAGCCAAATATGTATATTGTTTTAATTTGATATGTATATTGATATATGTTTAGAACAATTTAATTGAGCATAATTTAATGTATAAAATTTATTTGAAAAAAATAAAGAAAAAAAAATCGCGAAATCTCTGTACTGTTTCGTGACCCATGATTTCTTACATGAGTTTATTTAGATATTGATATATTATTCAAAATAAAAGAGTTTATTTGTGAATAGGAAAGAGAATCTATATTTCCTTAAATAAAAGAGTTTATTTAGATATAAAATAAAATTCCATATTATTCAAAATAAAGGAGTTTATTTGTGAATAGGAAAGAGAACTCGTGTTTCCTTTAATAAAGGATTTTTTTTACTTGGAATTGGATTCCATAATTAATTAAAATAAATGAGTTATTCTAATTAAAATAAATAGTTTATTTTATTCAAAATTGGATAAATTAAAATAAAAGAGGTTTATTTTGATTTAAATTTGGATTAAAATAAAAGAGTTTATTTTGATTCAAAATTAGATTTTATACTAACTAAATTTACCCATTAAATGATATCAATATATATATATATATATATATATATATTGAATATTTATTATTCGTGAGATGAATGTTATTTATTGATACATACGGTGATGTATATAAAAATAAATGGGATTGATTATGGACTATTGACTAATATGATTAGATTTTATTTTAGTTGGATGCATGAATGTATGAGTTTTATTAAATGGGGTCTGCGTACCTTGTCTTCTCTAATTCTTTCTTAATATAAATTCTATGTCCCTCCTATGTACTTTCTCTTGACCGCTGATCAAGGTTTCTATTTATTTTAAATAGTTTTATAGTAGGAATAGTTAGAATTAATTTTAAAGAATTGGAGATTAAGGAGCGCTTGAAGACCCGTTTGTAATGAAACCCGGGTTTAAATGTAATAGTTATATTTAAATATTAATTCTTGCACCCCTAGGGTTTGACCTTTTGGTTCACTTGGTGGCTCTAGTGAACCAAACTAGAATAAAAGTCCATAATCAATCCAGGTAGAATATAGTATTCTATATGTGCATGCTTATACTATATATATATTATATATTATGCAAACATGCTTCGCATGTTAATTAATATGAGGAGTATTTTATATATATATATATATATATATATATATATATATATATATATATGTGTGTGTGTGTGTGTGTGTGTGTGTGTGTGTGTGTGTGTGTGTGTGCATGCGCGCTAAACAAGATGAGACAAATTAATAACAAACCCCTCAAATATTTTATATTAAGTCCTAAGCGTTCAAAGATATTTAGAATATCGAACGTCGCCTTCTAGCATGATAAAAATAATAGAGTATCAATTAATTATTATAAGTTTGTTGTGTCACCACAAGGCTTATCTTAATTATTTGAGATGTTAATTTTATAACATTTGATGCTTATAAAGAAAATTGAACAATATTATTTTGTTGTGTAACCACAAGGACACTATTTTTCTTTTTTTGAATATATGGAGTGCTAGGTTGGACTTAACTTGAATAATTTTGATTCGGATGTGCCACCACTTGATCAAAATAATCTAAGAGGCAAAATTCAAGGAGTTGCATAGTCGATGTAATTCACAAGAGTTGTATACCTATTTATTTATATATAGTTTGTTATGTCACCACAAGACTATATACATTTGAAATGAGATCCTTATTCTCACTAGCAAATCTTTAATTAGATTTTACCGAACTATATAAGTGAAGGTAATATAGTTTGAAAAAAATAGTGGGAGATACCAATTTAAAACAAGACCTAATTTATTTTGGTAATTAATAAAAGAATGTATGCTAAAATATTATTAATTACAAATTCATTTAAAGAATTTTACAATGTCTAAAATTACTATCACTGCGAAACATATTAGATGTTAATTAACCGGACCAAATTAAACGAATTGGTTAAGGAAGTTGAGAATAGTTCTCATGGCTGAAAAGTTATCTTATGTCCTTAATACGCCTAACCCTGCAATGGTTGCAAACAATGCCTCTGAGAGAGAGATTGCTACTTTTAAAAAGTGGCAAGATGATGCACAGTTGACTCAATGCATCATGCTCGCATCCATGAGTAACGATATTCAGCGTCAGCATAAAACTATGGATGCTCCTACTATACTCCTTCACGTCAAGTAATTGATGGTGAGGAAAGTAGGACTAATAAATATCAGATATCTAATGAGCTCTTCCGATCTAGAATGACCAACGTCACTACAGTACAGACATATGTCTTAAACATGATCAATTTGATTTAACAATTAGGACAACATGTTTTGTCATGGATGGAGAGTTGAGCAAAGATTTGATCTTGCACTAACTCCCGGACTCCTTACATAATTGTTGTGAATTTTTCATATGAACAAACTAGATATCAGCTTTGCTGATTTGCTTAACATATTGAAAAAATAGCTGAGAGTCACTTTCTAACCAAGAAAGACCAAGTCTTACTGGTAGGGGCCAAAGGATCTTCTTAAAAGAAGAACAATTCAAAGAAGGCAAATAAAAAGGCAAAAACAAAGGATAATAAGAACAAAACTAATACGGATAGCAAATGAGTTTGCTTCCACTACAATAAGCCAGGACACCAGAAAAGAAACTGCGAGAAGCATCTTACAGAGCTAACCAGAAGAAGCTTAGTGAAGTTTCGGTTACAAATACAATTTTGTTAATGATTTAAAATAAATTTTTCTTTAAAGTCAAGGTTCTACTTGGGTATTGGATACCGACTTTGGTTATCAAAAATATAGATTCATGAAGGGACCATACAGAAGTAGAAAGCTAAACAAAGATAAATAATTCTATGTGTGAGAAATGAAGCAAAGGTTGCTGCATTAGCCATAGAAACTTATAGTTTAGCATTCTCTACGGGCAAATCTATTAAGTCAATAAGTTGTTATTGTATTTCAGTTCTCGTTAGAAACATTATTTCTATTTTGTTGTTGGACAATGAAATCTTTGGTATTATATTTAAGAATAATTGTTGTTCTATTTATAATAATAATATTTTGTATAGAACTGGAATATCAGTTAATGGATTTTGTATACTTAACTTACGTGAAAATAATTTTGCATATTGAACAAATTAGTATAAGAAAAGGAGATGATCATTCAAAGAGTTAAATGTGTATATTTGCTGAAATACAACTATGAATTATTTGAAAGGTTCAAAGGATTCAGGAGTGAAATAAATAAGCAAAGTATTAGGATTCTTTGATCTGATCAAGGAATAAATACTTGTGCAATAAGTTTCTAGATCATCTCAAAAGGTTTTCTCACAATGGACGCCTCCTAATACGTAATAACTGATTGATGTATCTGAAAGGAAAAATCGTACCTTGTTGGACATGGTGCGATCCATAATAATTTTATCAACATTCTAGTATCCTTCTGATGCCCTAGAAATGGCTGCATATCTACGAAAAAAGTAACCTCGAAATTCGACCCCCCCACGACTTTATAAGAGTTATGGACAGGGAGGATTCCTAATGTTAAGCATGTTAAGATAAGGGGTTGTCCAACTTATGTGAAAAAAGTTTTAAAGGATAAACTTGGGACATGATTTGACAAGTACAGATTTGTGGGACATCCTAAAGTAAGTTTAGGGTATAAGTTTTATAATCCTACTTAGCAAAATGTGTTTGTTGCGAAACACGTTGCCTTCTAAGATAAAGGTGTTTATCATTGAAGGGACTAGTGGGAGGATAATAGATCTTGAAGAGTTCAAGAACCATAAAACACTATAAGTCAAATAAGAGGAACCTGTAGATAGACCTATTGTACCACAACCGAATCGTAAATCTGGAATTGTATCGAAGATACCTAGGAGGTATGGATTCATCATGGATGATGATGATGAGGTACGTATCATAGAAGATGATGATCCAGTAACATACGATGAGGTAAGAGTTGTAGACACTCAAAGAAATGGATTGAAGCAAGCTTCTCAAATATGGAACATTCATTTTGATGAAACAAATCAAAAGGGTTTGATTTTATCAAAAATAAGAATGAACCTAGTGTGTACAAAATGGTTAGTGAGAGCGTCGTGACATTCCTAGTATTATATGTTGATATACTACGGATAATGAATGACATACCAATGCTACAATTAGTAAAGATAAAGTTGTCTAAACATTCCTCCACGAATGATTTGGGAAGTGTATCATTATTGGGGATACAAATCTATATAGATAGATTTAAGAGGATGCTCGACTTAACCCAAGAAACATATATTCATTTGATGCTAAAGTCGTTTAGCATGGCATACTCCATGGGATGTCTCATGTTGATGAGCCCTGGAGTGTTTCTCTCTTAATAGTTTCCATAGACTCATAAAAGAGAGATCGTATGAGTAACTATCACGTATGCAAAGAAATGTATGTGACCTGATGTCGATCAGTCATATTCTGGAGATGTTCACTATGAGTCAGTGAAAAACATCTTAACGTACTTAACCGATACTAATGATGTGATCATATTCATGGTGGGTCTAAATTAAACTAGAGGGCTTAACATACTCAAAATTTTTAAACAGACCAAGATGACAGAAAATCCACTTTAAGGTAAAGCATTATCTTGAACGGTGGTGCAGTGAATTGGAAAGGTTCCAAATAGCAAAGAGTTGCTGGTTTAATGAAAAGACAAAGTATATAGCTGTAAATGAAGCTGCAAGTTGATTGTTTGGATGATAAATTCATTACAGAACTATGAATAGTTCCTAAGTCTCATTTTGGATCTAAACATGTGTTGTGGCACTTTCATTTGATTATAGGAATCATTGAAAGATGGGAAATTACTACAGAGATAGTGGACTCTTAAGAACAATATTACATATCCATTAACTAAAGCTTATCCAACAGCAGGATAATAGTCACTTAAAGAAGAAGAGTATGAGATATCATAGCGATTGGCTTTAGTGCAAATGGGAGATTGAAAGTAGTATGCACACAAGCCAATCATGTTTGATGATATATCATATACTTTGTAACAATCTTATTTATTTATTAATAAAAAATATTAATTTATTAAAGGCTTTTAATTATCTACATGATGCTATTTAATAATATGTGATAAACCCATAGTTTTAAGCAATACTTTTAGAATAACGATGACGATCATTCTAATGAGATCTAAATTCTTAGAAAGCTTAAAACTAAAATAGTTCCCAATCATTGAATTACTAAATTAGGGATTACTAAATCCGGATAGATTGGTACATATGTTGCTTGCTCATTGGATGAAGATGATTGATCTCATGATCATTTGTGTGGAGACACTAAAGCAAGTATATAGGTGCTTATTAGAGAATAAGTTCACTGAACGTGGCTCGCTAAGGAATACCTAATGGAGTTTTACTTTCCTGTCAATAGGAATTCATGTAGTGATAGTAGTACAAGTGATCCTTGGACTTGAGATCATCATAGTATCTTGTGTATGATGAGTTATACTTTGACTTATTTCTTAAGACCCTTAGGATATATCAAAGGGTATGCTTGGGTATAATAAGTTGTACATGGAGATAATGTATGATCAATAAAGAATCTACCTCTTCTAGTAAAAGAAGAGAAATATCCTATGCGATTCGATAAATGACAACCCAGTAGTCCTCGGCCAGGGCATAATAAAATTAGAAAGGAGTTTCTAATTTGTATTATTTGGAGTTGTGCATTTAAGAGTCGAAATACATATAATTAAATAAAATAAGACATGACAGTAATTCCATGTCTTATATTTAATTAGGACATTGTATGGTGGAATGATTGAATTGTACAGTAACTATTTACTCAAATGTTCTTTTATTATTAATGTTGAAATCTATATTATCTGGAAAGTCGTTAATCGCTAGAGAGGCTTATTCCTATTGTAGAATAAATATTATTCATTTAAATAAATTAATAGTTTAATTTATTTATTTAAATAAGATTAGAATTGTTCTAATTGATTTATTCACAACCAGTTTAATATGGAGAACCTAAATGGTCACACCATAAAAGGAAGAATAATTATTTAAGAAGCAAATGGCATAATCGTAATAATAAGTTAAGTATATTTAATTTAATCTATGGTGATAGAATAAATTAAATAGCTTAATATTTATTATATAATATTTTAGAAATATTAAATATAAATTAATATGAGGAGTCTTATTATTATTATTACTATTATTATTATTTAATTTCTAAAGGAGTTTTGGAATTAATTAATAAAAGTACTCTCATTTATTCTTAATATGATTGAGAGCCTAATTAATTAAAGGAATTTAATTAATTAAAATAAAACCATATTCCTTAATTTTTAAGGAGGGTTGTCCACATCTATAAATAAGAGGAGTCTTATTATGGGTGGTTGTGGTTATTGATTTTTTCACAACATACATAATTCCAATAGTTGGAGAGTACGCTCCTTTTCTATGAGGGATAGAAAAAACTAGGATTTTGCCAAACACTCATCTTCTTGAATCTTTATTCTTTCTTGGTGGATCACCTCTAGAGGCCAAACACTTGGGTGTCTAACGTTGATCAAATGAAGGAACCAAACCCGGTGGATTCAAGTTGAACGCGAAAAGGATTGGAGGTAAACTTGTACCTAAGGAAGCTCGAATCTTCAAGGGTATGATTCTTGTTCTTTATCTTTTCGTTTAATTAATAATCGCGCATAAAGGATGATCCGGGTATATGGTTAGTAAAATTTTTAAACTCTGATTTTCCACGTTTATTCTAATTTTGTGCAATTTAATTGCGTTCATGAATATTACAAACCTAACACATCCTCCTTCCTAACCTTCAGCTGGTGATACCCCGTTCGCAAATATATCTTAGAAAAATATTTTGCCCCTTTCAACTGATCAAAAAGATCATCGATCCTGGGCAATGGGTATTTATTCTTTATCGTTAACTTGTTCAACTCTCGATAGTCGATACAAAGTCGTAACGGTCCGTCCTTCTTCTTTACAAACAGTACCGGTGCTCCCCACGCCGAAACAGTCTGTTGAATGTACTTTCTATCCAATATTTCTTGAAACTGAACCATTAACTCATTCATCTCCACTGGCTCCCTTCGTTTTCACTCCCCCATCTATCTTATTCTTGTTCTTCTCCTTGTGGTATTGTCTTAGAGCCTCATTACCACCTCGACAATTATTTCCTTCTCTAGTATGGTTCCAAAAGAGTTACTTTGGAACACCGATATTCGGCTATAGAGCCAGGGTTTCAAGCCCTACTCGAACCTTCTAGCCTTCCTCACCTCCGTGTCTACCTGATGTGGAGCAAACCTCGCCAGTTCATTGAACTTGGCAGCATAACGTCCACGAATTTGAAACTCCTTATTTAATTAAATATGTGATTTAATTTTTAATGAGTTGGTTTTGTGAGTTTATTTAAACCTTATGTGGTTATGTAAATTTATAAATATGATTAAAGGGAGTCGCTAATAGTTATTTAAATTAGTGGACTAACCCTAAGAGTTTGATATCAAAGAATTGATAGGATTATTATTAATTAATAATTATATATATTTGAATATAGTATCAAGAGTTGAACATATTGATTAATTGCAATTTTGAGTAATTAATTGATAATGTGTTAATTAATAATTATTATGAATAATAATAATTAATGTGTAAGAGATTAATAATATATAAAATGTTTTATATATTTACTTGATAAATTTGTGCAATATAGTAAACTTTTATTATATGGTAGTTAGCTATATATTTTATATAGTACAAGGTGACACATAAATATGTCTATATATATATATATATATATATATATATATATATATATATATATATATATATATATATATATATATATATATAGTAAGAGTTATTTGCATTCATATGAGTTGCATAATAATATTGTTATATGATATGAAGTGTGTGGGTAAACATTCATGTATACCCTATTGACATATAATAATATCAATTGTTAAATTAATAATGATTTTATTAAGTTATTATAATGATAACAGTCATGATAATTGAAAATGAACATGAATTATATGTATGTGCACTACTTGATATCTTGTAATTGGGAAATAGATTGTATGCTCTTTTAAATCATTATAACCTATGTTATGTGAAATGAATTGTGCATACATAAATTATAACCAAAGTATATATTATGTATATAAGGTATTAGCCAAGTGTGGCATTTCATTTTGCAAATGCTGAGAATTCTCTTGTCCCATAATAGGAGTCCCATTTCATCTTCCCACGTGAAAAGCTAGCAAGCCTAGTCTAGCTTCATCTCAAATTCACCAATCTAGATCAATTAGTGAATGGGGAGTGAGATTCATGATGAAGATTACCAACTCTCACCAACTCTCCCTTAACCCTTGTACATTCTTGAAAGCCAATGGTTTGATTTGTGAGGTAATGGCACTGTGTAGTTGACCATTCTTCTATAAATAAGACCTTCATATTCCTTATTGCAGTTTGTTGCCTAATTTTTTAATAGCACTTTAATACGCAAGTATACGCGTTCAATTGTAATATTCAACAATCAAGTATATCGTTCCCACGAGGAAATTGACTAATATTTATCAATTACTAATTTCAATGCAATAATCCTATTTTAAACTACGAAATATTGTTTGTGATTTGAAAATTAAACTTAACAAAACTAATAATTAAAATCAAAATTTCACAAGAATAACTGCAGATTTAACAGGTTAAGATTACAACTTCCCTTAGTATTTCATTTAAACCAATTTACTTCCCATTTAAATCAATTAATTAATATGAATCATTATCCAAGAATGTTTTATAGAATTCACGCATTTCTTCCAAAGACACGTGAACAAATCCTCCTAAGTTCGATCCTTAAGACACAGAATTACAAGGAACACCCTAGTTAATCAACTCACTATATTCTTATGTGAATCAAATTAATTAGGGTTTTACGCACAAATTCTTTCAATGTATCAAAAGACACATAGGTATATTCCTATCATACATGCTAATCCTATTAACCCTAATCAGATTATATGAACAGATGTTATCATATCCAGATCTCAATCTATACTCCATCTTCCAAATTTATATAGATTATCACAGTAATTGTTGGCCAAACAATTAATCAATAAGCAAAAGATATAATAAACAATTCAATAAAAACTAAATTTCATTCAATGGGAAGATTTAATTTAAACTACATACCAAGTTCCGTTGCAATCTTAATGAAAATTTAGTTCATAATCATAATAAAGAAAAACATTATCCAGATTAATAATCCAAACATCCCAGATAATTATAAAAGATAAAACTGGAGAAGAGAAGAAGAAACACTGAATTTGCTCCAATACTCTCTCTTTGATCTTCAGCCCTTGTAATTCTCCTTCGTGTTTTTCTTCGTTGTCCTCTCTACAAATCTCTTGATAAATTGAGTGATATGTCTTTTCTAAAGTTTTCTCCTATTTTTATTGGTCTCCCCCCTCTTTTAGATTCCTTTTTGGCTTCAAAAACCCATTTCGCAGTAGAAAAATCTTTTTTTAGTCGCACATGAGAGCCTAGGCGCTCAACTTAGGCCATTTCCAAGCGCCTAGGCGATTGACCAGGACCGCGTAATTACAAAAATGCCACTCAACTCTAATTTTAATGATTTTTGACATTTTTTTCCAAATGACCAGTTTGTCCCTCCAGCTCCAACCTACAAGAAATAAACACAAAACACATAAAAAGATACTAAAAAACAATTAAAGATAGCAATAATTAAGTTTAATAATATCGGATTCATATGTATAAAACCTACCCATCAAATACCCCTAAACTTAACCAATTGCTTGTCCCCAAGCAATAAAACACAATGCAATAACTAAATATGCAATGCAAATTCAAATGCAGCTATCTACATGCCTAAAATTACAATAGTCAAACAGAACAAAATCTATTCATCAAGCCTCAGAGAAATCACAATAAACATGCTAGTACATCATACCAAGACAGATTAATAATTTCCTACTTAATCATCAAATCTTACCCTATTATTACTGATATAGTGCGTGTGTGCTCAACAACAATGCTAACTAATATAATGCTAAATACAACACATAATAGATCTCTTTAAAGGCATCATACAGTGTAAACTCACAAAATTCATGAACACGCTAGATCCAACTAAAGTCAAACATCCACCAAATTCAAGAGTCCAATTCGGGATATTTATGCTTTACTTATTATTACGGGGGCTTTTTGCTCTTTTCCCGTTTTATTACTTTTTTTTTCAATTTAAACGATGGATAGTGAGTGCGTTTTACGCTCCATCTCACGCCTGTGTTTATGGGGAGTGTATTTCACGCTTCTTCTCGACCCACCACAGGACTCAATTTATTCAACTCAATATCTTTTTTTTTTCTTTTTTTTAGCTTATGTACCCCAAATATTCCCCCAAACTTAAGTTTTTGTCTAAATTCAGTCATCTCCGCCTATTCATGTCTTTCATTCATTCAAAGTAGTATTATCCTCAAGAAGTCCATTACGTGTCAATTTAGACTCAATCAGTCAACATAGTTATATTTACTGTGCTATCCTTATTATATCAGGTTCAAACATGTAAAGATTCAAATCATGACAAGAAATCACATCAAAGTCTTAACAGTCAATACTATACTTGTCTACTTAATTCCAATCTCATCAATGGCCAAAACAGACTTAAACTATCCAACAGCTGGAAACATGCAAATACTTTTTTTTTAAAATTTCGAATGAAAACTACATGAAAAACTACAAAATGAATAAGTTATACTAAATGAATGCAACTGGAACTGGAAGAATGCACCCCCAAACTTAACATATGCAATGTCCTCATTATATATAACAACCAAAAATATAAGAAATTAGGCACTGAGGACTTCCCTGAAAGATCGAAGCCTTATTCTTCGTCAATAACCTCTTCTTCTTCTTCATCAACCTCATCCTGGGGTATGCAGACAAGGGTGGAAATTGGTAGGGAGCGCCTGCTAGATTCATGCGGTCGAACATCTCTAGGAATACTGCGCTACAGTTCTGATACATCTCTGTTTGTCGCTGAGCCAAGCTATCCTGATTCCTTTCCACTCGGTTCAGTGCATACTAAACTTGATTAGCCACCATGTCAATCCTTCTAGTTTAATTTCTTAATTCTCGACGAATATCCTTAAAAAAATTCAGTGGTGGTGGCCCATTACTTCTAGCAGCAGCAGTATGATTATCGTGTGATTGTTGATTAGGCTCGGCTGCAGGCTCGGGAGGTACAATAATGAAACCTAACCCTCTCGGGTGTGGTGTGCCCCCACCCCATACCTTGTACTTTTTTATCACTGAGTGGTCAATTGCGGCTAAAGGAGGTTGTGTAGCTTATCCAGCATCCCATTTTACTCCAGCTTGTCGACATAATCCAGTAATCAAAGATGGATGAGGTAGTCCACCTGAGGTCCCTCCTTGAATTGCTCTGTCAATTGAATTATGTATAACCTGACCCACATCTATAGATTTTCCTTGTGCAATACAGAAAAGCAATGTTGCCCGTTGATTTATAACATCATTTGGATGTCTACACGGCATCAACTTAGCACAAATAAAGGCATGCCATGCTTTCCCGTAACTACTTAGTGCGGATGTAGGGAACAAAATAGCTTCTTGTTGATCTGTTAATTTCCATTGTGTTCCAGGTACACACAGCTTGAATGACCTCACTGTAGTCCAGCTCGTGCTCTAAATATTGCGTGAAGCCATTATTGGGTATTGTGTTCAAGCCCTTGAAATTGACTTCCACTGATTTTCCGTGAACCCAAATCATGTTACCAATATGATCTTTTGCATTGGCGTAAAATTACTTAACAATTTTAACGACCGATGAATCTGGTTGGGCTATAAAATTTGCCCATCTTCTACTCCCAATCATTTGTAGTAATTCCCCATCTTCTGCATCTGGCAATAATCCACGCTCAGGAATTAGCGTTTTACTAGAAAGCACATTGTAATATCTTTCGGACGCACTAGCACTTGTAAATCTCTTTTTGTCAAACTTTGTCGAAGTGCCCGAAGTCTCTCCTCTATGCCTTTTAGGAGCCATTAGTCTTGCGTGTTAATTTCTTTCCCAACAAATGATGTTCAGTGGCTTAGTATGGGCAAATCCTCTTGGTGACAAATTATCAAACACTTGGTGTGCAAAAATTTTGAACATTATTGTTAATCACTCCCCCAAACTTATTTTTCACCAAATTTGTTAATTACTAAGCATACTAGCCTTCCAATGCAATTCAAGCAACAATTAAAAGTACCCAAACCCACTTGAGCCATCACAATGAAAGAACTAACTTCAACTTACTGCCTTAGCTACTATCTAAGCAAATCCAAATAATTTGAAATAAAATCTTATGCACTTACTTGGTTATAGCCAGATATTCCAATCAAAGTTGTAGGAGCAATTTTTTTTTGAGGTTTGAACACTTACTTCAGATAGATGTGGTTTGAATGTGAGTTGGTTCCCGAATTGGTGATGAAGGACGACCATATGGAGATTAATTGCCTTTGAGTTTGTGTAGGAGATTGAGTATTTGGTTATCCTTATACAAGAAGAAGTTTATTATTCTGGGCTAGATTAGAGGAGGGATGTGATTTGAGTGAGTTTGAGTTGGTGTAGGAGAGCAAGAGAGTGTTTGATTTGGGTTTGGAAGAGTATTGCCCGATTAGGGCTTATATTTTTTTTCCAAGTTACAGCATGAGCGCCTAGGCGCTTGACATTGCATATGTTTGACCGCCTAGGCGGTTGGCAGCAAAATCTGTTGGGCATGTAGAGCGCCTAGGCGCTTGATTTGGCCTAGGTGGGAGCGCTTAGGCTCTTGGGGCACGATTTTGCTTCTGCTGTTGGGCGCCTAGGCGCTTGGTTTGTGAATGGCTTGGGCGCCTAGGCGCTTCGGCCTGTCTTGGTGACTTTTGTGCTCCTTTTTGCTTTCAACCTGTATACCACAACTTAAATTCTTAGTCTTTGTTTGCTAGGAGATTAAGACTTCTTGTAAAACCCTAAACTAAGATAAACTACATAATTAACTAAACTAACATACTAAGAAAGAAAAACAAAAACAAGATACCCTACACCACTAAGCAATTCAATAACACTAAAAATGAAGGACATGATAATAAATCTGAGATTTTGACAAATGGACATTAGTCGAACCTGCCAAATATGAAATCTTGTTTCCTACCCTGAAATCAATTAAATATCGTGTTAGAGAACATAAGGGGTGTAACAAATCCTAAAATATAATAGTTTAACCACTAAATAAACTAATAGTAAAGCAAATAAAACAAAATAAAATTAAAATTAAAAATAAAAAAATTAACAATAAAAATTCCTGGGTTGCCTCCCAGTTAGCGCTTGGTTTATAGTCTTCAGCCAAACTTTCTTCTCTATTTTAATCAGTAAGGTTGACCGATGTCTTTTCACGATCAACACAACTCCCATAGTAGTGCTTCAATCTCTGACCGTTTACTTTGAAATTACATTTGGCATCCAGGTCTTCCACCTCCACAGCTCTGTGAGGATAAACTTTTGTAATGATAAATGGCCCTGACCAACGAGATTTCAACTTTCCTGGAAACAGTTTAAGCCTTGAATTGTATAATAGCACTGTTTGCCCTGCTTCAAACTTTCTTTCCAAAATTTTCTCGTCATGCCACCGCTTAAACTTTTCTTTATATAACTTCGCATTTTCATATGATTGGAGTCTGAATTCATCCATTTGGTTCAATTGTAAGAGGCGCTTTTCTCCCGCAGCAGATATATCAAATTTTAACTTCCGGATTGCCCAATAAGCATTGTGTTCTAGTTCAACCGGAAGATGGCATGCCTTTCCATATACTAACATGTACGGAGACATCCCTAACGGAGTTTTAAAAGCTGTACGGTATGTCCATAAAGCATCATCTAACTTACTAGCCCAATCTTTTCGCCTAGGGTTCACTATCTTCTCAAGGATTCGTTTTACTTCTCGGTTCGATACCTCGGCTTGACCACTTGTTTGTGGATGGTATGCAGTAGCTATCTTATGAGTGACTCCGTACTTAACGAGAATAGCTGAGAACTGCTTATTACAAAAGTGTGTGCCTTCATCACTAATAATTGCACGAGGAGTGCTGAATCTAGAGAAAATATTCTTCCGGATGAACTTAACCACAACCTTAGCATCATTTGTGGGCGATGCTATAGCTTCAACCCATTTTGAGACGTAGTCCACTGCTAGAAGGATATAGGAGTTGCTAAAAGATGATGGAAATGGTCCCATGAAGTAGATGCCCCAAACATCAAACAATTCGACTTCTAAGATCATGTTTAGTGGCATCTCTTGTCGCTTTGATATATTACCCACTCTTTGGCATCTGTCATATTTCAATGAAAACACACGGTCATCCTTAAAGAGTGTTGGCCAGAAGAATCCACATTGAAGCACTTTAGCTGCCGTTCTTTCTCCCGCAAAATGTCCACAATAGTCAGATGCATGACATTGGTGTAGAATATTCTCCATTTCAACTTCCGGTACGCACCTTCTTATTACTTGATCTCCACACTATTTAAATAAAAATGGCTCATCCTATAATATTGTTTCACATCATGGAGAAATTTCTTCTTCTGTTGACTTGTCAAATCTGGTGAAAACACCTTACACACAATGAAATTTACATAATCTGCATACCATGGTGTATCCATCCTTACCGCAAACAGTTTTTCATCCGGGAAAAATTCATTGATCACTGTTGTGTCATCTTTTTTTAGCTTTGCATTCTCTAATCGTGATAAATGAACAGCTACCTGATTTTCTGTTCCTTTTTGGTCCCTGATCTCCAAGTCAAACTCTTGTAGCATTAATACCCATCTAATTAATCTCAGTTTCGCATCCTTCTTTGCTATTAAGTATTTAATTGCCGAATGATCTATAAACACGATCACTTTTGTCCCAATAAAATATGAGCAAAATTTATCAAATGCATAAACAACTGCTAGTAGCTCCTTCTCGGTAGTTGTAATACCCGGAAAAAAAATATATTAAATAATAATATAAAAAAAAAATTATTTTATTTTAAAAAAATATTAATTGGACTTTGTCATTTATTTGGGTCAAACTAGTTACTTAATTTATGTGGGCTGATAAATATTAATAACTGTGGATAAATTAATTTGGTATAATTTGGGCTTTTAAACTAATTGGGTCTATTTTGTATTTGGGTAATATTAAAATACTATTAAAATTTGGAGAATTAATAAAGTTTGTTAATAAATAAACACATAACTAGACCTAATCTTATTTCATTATAAAATCGAGGAAAAGAGAAGAAGTTTGCGGCGGCAGAGAACAGTAGGAATAATAAGAAGTTGGTTCGCGAGAAAAATAGGAGGTCATTTATAAGGTATTTTCAAGTATATATTTTCTAATTATGACTAGTATTGCTTCGGTCAAGTGGGTATTTTTTTAGCACATATGAGACTTGGCTTTGTGCTATATGTATATGATTATTAGCATAGCTTGGTCAATTCAATTCAGTATAGTAGACTAAGCTTATGTTGGTATAATGATTTCTTAGTATTCTAGCCATAATGGATAAGGTCATATGAATTTTTGCATGGCATGTAAAGGTATAGGTGTATTGCATGGGTTTTGACATGCTCTAAATGATAAAGTGAAGTTATATCAATACAGTATACTACCATAGAAGTAAATTGTTATTATTATTTTTTTTATATATTCTATTTGGAACGGATGGGTAAAAATTTTATATAATCAACAGTATTAAAGCTTGTAGGATATTCATGTGCTATTTCAATAACAATAATAATAATAATAATAATAATAATAACAATAACAACAACAAAATCTTGGGAAAAGGATTATTAATTAGTAATTTTGCGTATGAATTATTAATTTATTTCTGTTAATTTGTGTAATTAGTTCGGACGGAAGGAATTTAACGAGTTATATTCGGATTATAATTTTGGGTATGGCGTTGCTTAATTCAGGTACGGATTCCGTACTCTTTCTGCGATACTCTTGTTAAATTTGATTTGTTCGTTTTGTTGCTTGTTCGAATTTCGTTATTATTTCACATAATTGTTTCCTGTGAAATAAATATATTAGTTCCATTTTGGAGTTGATACATATGACTCGTATTTGTATTCTTTGAATTAGGTTATCATGTTTAATATTTATTTTTGATAATTGTAGAGCGGTACATGTTGTTACCTTCTTTTGAGACCTTGCGACCATAATTTGATTTGGTTCAACATGTACATATAGAACCCTTTTGTTAGTATTATGTTACATGTGTTGTGACATGGTATCCTTGTTAGAATATACCGTAGGGTATACCTGAGCTATAACCACCTGTGGGGGTACCACAGGCATGTCGTCTTGGCACGAGAGGCATGACACTTTCCGTGGCGGTGTGATTAGTCCACGGCGTCTCCGTTTTGGGCTCCAGAGGAAGTGGGCCATTTGGTGTTTCGTTGTGGGAGGCGTATGGGTTAACCCTAGTTTTTTGTTCTGCGGATTGGTGATGTTGTGCCAAACACACCTATCCGATTTGCATACATTTGGATTCGCGGTCCGATGTGTGATTTGCCTGTGTGGCATTATTTTGGATGCCTGTGTGGCATTATATATTTTGACTTGCTTGTGTGGCATTGTTTTGATGTGCCTGTGTGGCATTATTTTGGTTGCCTATGTGGCATCATTTGATTTGCCTGTGTGGCATTATTTTGACTTGCCTGTGTGGCAAGGTATATTTTGAGCTCATTCGGTATGAAATAACTCCAGCCATTTGTTTCAGCCTATTATTTTATTGGATTAGTTTTGTTGGTTTCTGTTCAGTTCAAGTCATTGAGTTAGTTACTTCAGTCGTTATTTCTTTATTCTTTTATTGGTTTCGTCAATTACGTTGATTCAGATATATTCCATTCAGATCTTTGGATATTATATTTTCGTTCATATTTGCACTTGGGGCTTGTTCAGTATTTTGTCTCAGTTGTTTTCGTATATCAGTTGTATATCTTTTGTATATCTGTATCCGTACTGGGCAATTGGCTCATGCTGTGTTTTTCTTCCGGCAGGTTTGCAGGGGTGATTCAGGGCTAGTGTGATGAGAGTTTTGCCTTTGACCATTTAGGTTGACTCGAATTTTAAGTTTTGATTATTTTGACTCAGTTTGGAGAATTGTATTTGATACTTTATTAATGGATCACCACTATTAATATTTTGAGATTGTTAGTGCTCTGTTTATTTAAATTTGAGGTTTGTTGTGCTTTGCACATGACCTCCCTTTCTTTTTCGGGAAGGGGGTGTTACAGTAGTGGTATAATTCAGTTGGGCATCCGTTAGGATCTTACTAGCATAATATATAGCGTGGAAAATTTTATCTTTCTGTTGGCCAAGAACTGCACCAATCGCAAAATCGCTAGCATCACACATTAATTCGAACGGGATACTCAAATTTGGCGCTATGATTACAGGTGCGGTAACTAGTTTCTTCTTCAACACATCAAAAGCTTCAAGGCATGCTTGATCAAAGTTGAATGGGACATCCTTCTCCAAGTGGTTTCGTGATTTTGGAGAAGTCTTTTATAAATCTTCTATAGAAACCAGCGTGTCCCAAAAAATTTCGAATACCCTTTACTGAAACTGGTGGCGGGAGGTTCTCAATGGTTTCGATCTTAGCTCTATCAACCTCAATTCCTTTTGATGACAGTCGATGACCCAAGATTATCCCCTCTCGCACCAAAAAATGACATTTCTCCCAATTTAAAACCAAATTCGTTTCCATACACCGTTTGAGCACGAGAGTGAGATTTTCCAAACAATAATCAAACGAATCCCCAAAAACTGAGAAATGATCCATAAATACCACGAGATTTTGTTCGACCATGTCGGAGAAAATAGCCATCATACACAGTTGAAATGTCACCGGCGCATTATATAATCCAAAAGACATTATGCGAAAAGCAAATGTACCATATGGGCATGTGAATGTCGTCTTCTCCTGATCCTCGGGTGCAATGTCAATCTGGTTATAACCTGAGTATCCATCCAAAAGACAATAATACTCATGCCTCGCAAGCCTGTCCAACATCTGATCTATTAAAGGTAGAGGAAAATGGTCCTTACGAGTGGCCTTGTTCAACTTTCTATAATCCATACACACCTGCCAACCCGTAACTGTTCGAGTCGGGATCAATTCATTATGCTCATTTGTAACTACTGTCATTCCCCCTTTCTTTGGCACACATTGGACCGGACTTACCCATGAGCTATCTGAGATAGGGTAGATAATTCTCGCATCTGACCATTTAATGATTTCCTTTTTGACAACTTCCTTCATGATGGGATTGAGTCTTCGTTGTTATTCAATAGTCGGTTTCGCTTCATCTTCCAATAAAATCTTATGCATGCAAATTGATGGGCTTATCCCCTTGATATTCGCAAGAGTCCACCCAAGAGCAGTCTTGTATTGCCGAAGTACCCTTAGTAGCTGTTCTTCTTGAACCTTATCAAGTGATGCAGAAATAATAACTAGAGAGGTAGAAGAAGAACCAAGGTAGGCATATCGTAGATGGTTAGGCAATGGCTTAAGTTCCAAGGTGGGCGGATCTTCTAAGGATGATTTCACCTTTTCATCCAATTTTCCCCAATAATCCAGAGGTTCAAATTTTTGCAAACATCGTGTGAACTTCGGAGCTGAATCTAGCATTTGAACCCATTCTAGCACAGTTGAATTATCAGATAAATTTTTCACTTACCAATGCAGTTTCAAGAGGGTCTTCATTCACATACTCACTAAATACCTCCCTCGCTAGTCCTTCAATCAGATCAACTCCAAAGCACTCTTCCTCTCCCTTTAGAAATTTGATAGCCTTGAAAACATTAAATGTTACTTCTTCATTTTGGACTTTCATCGTTAACTCTCCCTTTTGTACATCAATTAATGTCCTTCCAGTGGCTAAAAATGGTCTTCCAATGATAATGGGTATGTCTTTATCCTCTTCATAGTCCAACACAATGAAGTCAGCCGGAAACCTTCACTAATATGTCTTCCACAATGCCCCTAGGGTATGTCACTGATCTATCTGCGAGCTTTAAAGAGATATTTGTTGGCTTTGGTGCTGGTAATCCCAACTGAGTGTAGATCGAAAGCGGCATCAAGTTAATACTTGCACCCAAATCACACAAACACCTGTTAAAGAACTGGGGTCCAATAGTGCATGGTATGGTGAAGCTACCCGGATCTTTCAATTTTGGTGGTAACTTTCTTTGCAGAATTGTGCTACATTCTTCTGTCAATGCTACAGTTTCGAACTCCCATAGCTTCCTCTTTCTTGCTAAAATATCTTTCATGAATTTCGCATAGCTAGGCATTTGTTCTAAAGCATCTGCAAATGGAATATTGATTTGCAGCTTTTTGAACACTTCTAAAAATTTTGAAAATTGTCTATCTAATTTTTGCTTTTGCAATCTTTGAGGAAATGGCACAGGTGGTACAACTGTTGTTTACTTATCTTCTTGTTGTTTTTTCACAACTTTTTCCCTAGATTTACTTTCCGAATTTCCACTCTCTTTTTTGCCATCCTCAGCAGAAATTATTTTCTTTTCTCCGTCTAAATCTGTAGTCAACTCCTTCCCACTTCTGAGTGTAACTGCCTTACATTGTACATTTCCATCATTCCTTGGATTTTTCTCCGTATCACTAGGTAAAGAACCTGTTCTAGTATTCAAAGCACTAGCTATCTGCCCAATTTGGTTCTCAAGATTCTTTATTGCAGCCGATTGATTTTTCGTTGTGGCTTCAAACTGAGTTGCCAATCTCGCGAACAATTCTTCCATTTGTGATAGCTTATCAAGTTGATGAGGTTGTGTGTGTTGTTGACATTGTTGATGTGGCTGAAATCCAGGTGGATATGATTGCCTTGGAGCTTGTCCTTGAGCATGTGACTGATTACTACTACCAAAAAAATTCGAGTGGTTTCTCACTCCTGGATTGTAACTGTTTGGAAAACTGCCTTGCTGCCTGTTATAACTGGAAACAAATTAGACTAACTCATGATTTATTGCACATGGATCGCTTGAGTGGCTACCCACACATATTTCATAAATCATTTCCATTTTCTGAACTGGTTGTACCCCAAGTGCATCTATCTTTTTTGTAAGAGCAGAAATCTGAGCTGTCACTTGAGCTGATAATGCTGTCATCGCATACACTTCATAAACCCCTACTGTCCTTGGCTGTGTCGTTCTTGCTGTTGGCCACTGATAATTATTAGCTGCCATGGTTTCAAGTAACTGATGCCCCTCATCACAATTCTTGGCCATAATAGCTCCTCCCGCTGCAACATCTATACTCAATCTCACTGTGTTGAATAAACCGTTATAAAAAGTTTGCACCTGAAGCCACTTAGGAATCCCATAGTGTGGACATTTTCGCAATGAGTCGTTAAATCTCTCCCATTTTCAAATAGTGATTCTGAATCATGATGAACGAAAGAGAAGATATCGTTTCGTAACTTTGCGGTTTTTGCAGGCGGGAAAAACTTTGCAAGAAATTTCTGGGCTAGGTCATTCCATGTAGTAATAGAGCCTGGTGGTAGTGAATGGAGCCAACTCTTATCCTTATCTCTGAGAGTAAATGAAAATAGCCTTAGCCTTATTGCATCATTTGACACATTATTGTACTTGAAAGTATCGCAGATTTCTATAAAGCTGACTATGTGATTGTTCGGATCATCATTCGGCAACCCTCCAAACTGACATGAATTTTGAATCATCTCTATTGTCCCCGTTTTATCTCAAAACTTGTAGCAGTAATGGCATGCCTCGTAATACTCGACTGAATTTCAGTAACCCGCAGCGTAGCATAATCCCGTAGTGCTTTTTGCTCTTCTTCAGCCATAGTATCTTTCTTATCAAGTGTCTCTTTGATTTCTTTAACTCACTTACGCAACCGTTGAAACCTTTTTTCGATGTCGTCCTCCTCGTAAGGCAATAAATCTGACTTCTTAGATCGCGTTTGCATACACTAGTCAAGAACACCTGAATAGAACAGAAAAGAAAAAGTTCAAATTAAGATTAACTCTATCAAAATTAATAATAACAAAATATTAAACTAATTTCCCCGGCAGCGGTGCTCTGTGACAACCCGAAAATTTGGACAATTCTATAAAATCTTAAAAGATTGAATTAATGTTAAATAATAGACCTAGACAGAAAATGAGTGTATGAATTTGACGTTTCTGTAAAGGAATTTTAAGGATTTCAAAATTTTTTGGATAAGAACTTGAATGATTTTGTAGACTATAAGTGATAGTCTGATAATGAGGTATATGTTTAGTGTATGAGTCATAAGATTATATGTATGTGGTTCTAGTATTTTAATTATATACTAGTGACCTAATCTAGGAATTGTGGACCATGTCTCAATTTAATACATTATTTCGTATGAATATGTGAGTAAGTGAATTAAGAATTAAGTTATGTAACCTAATATATATATTAGGTGTGATAAGTAAATAAACTAAGATGTTATAATATGGGAGAATATTAGTATATAAATATATATACTAACATTAAAAGATTTATTTTATACATCTCAATTAATTAAATTTTATAACCTAATTATAGCAAGTCTAATTGAGTTAAGGAAATAAGTGTGTATGAGTAAGAAATTAACTCACTAATGTGTGTAAGGGAACCCTAATTAAATAATGGGGAATGGATAAAAAGTTAATAAGTATAGAACAAAGTTGATTTTTAGGCTCAAAGAATTAATTTGTAGCCCAAATGTTTATTTAAGCATGAGATTTGTAGTTAATTAATTTAAGAACAATTAAATTATTGAGCAAGCCCAATATTTAATATAAAGGGCAAGTTTAGTGATGACCCAATTTAGTTGGTGGAGGAGCTCAAGCTCATTTTAATTAGTAGACAAAGGAATAAGAAAGTGCAAGCCCAAAAAGAAATAAAAAGGGAGCCCAAGCTTGACCCAATTAAAATCCACTTAAGGAGGGTTATTATTGTCATTATATAGAGCATAAAAGGAAGCAAATTTTTTTTTAAAAGAAGAGCCACATGGCTGGCCCAAACAAGGAGAAAAGGAAAGGGGCATGTGCTTTAATCATGTTACTTTAGTTGGTCACCAACTTTCCCACATGTAAAATTTTCATTTAAACCTCACTTATAACCAATCTTGCAAGCAACATTTTGCTAAGGCTACAAGCAACCACCAATGATTAAGAGAGAGAAGAATGAGAGATCTTGGAAGATTATATACATATATATATATTATATTTTTTCCCATTATAAATACCTCATTTAATTATCTAGCAAAAGTTTTTCTTTACTTTTATCTCCTAGAAAGCTAACAAAACAAAGTAAGAGAGAGAGAGAGCCAAGAGGGTTTCGGCCATAGTAGGGAAGAGAGAGGGAGAGTTTGTAAGTTTCCAAGTTCCATAATCTAAGTATTAGAAAGAAGAAGAAGAGGAATCAAGAGAAGGTATAAGAAATCCCTACTTTTATAGTTTAATTCCTCTTTGTGATGATTTGAGTTTTGATTTTTGTAAAAATATGATCTTGAGGCTTAAAACCTTAGAGCTTGGTGTTTAAAAGTGTTTTATATTTAGATCCAACTCTTTTATGGATCAAAAGTTGAATCTAAACTAAGAAATATGAGTTAGGTTTTTCAAAAGTTTGAAAATCAAATTTTTCTTAGCTTTTGTTATGTTTGATCTTATGATTGTTGATTATTTGGTGAATTAAACCATGGATCATGTTAGATACATGAGTATATGAGTTATTTTAAGTATTATGTTGAGCTATGTTGATTTTATGTGAAAATATAGAAGTTTTCTTAAAAGTCACCAAATGTTGAAAAACAGATTTTTTTGAAAACAAAGTATGATATGGAAATGATCATATCTCTCATTCTACTTTGAATTTTTGAGGGTGGTCAATTTCTGGAGTTAGATATATGAGTCTTCTAAAATATCCAAGTGGAATTACTTAAAAAGGATTTATAGATTTTTGTGTGGAATGATTTTAGTAAAGGATGAAAAATCTAGAAATGCTTAAAAAGCCGCTGCCAAAAAAATGGGAAGGACTGTTTTGGCCACATATTTAATGAGATAAAATCCGGCCTTTTGGGGGATAAAAATATATGGGATAAAGTAGGTTGTGTCCAAAAATGAGCTCATTCCGACTTAAAATGAGCGAGTTATGACTATTTCAATTTTTGTGTTTTCCCGACGGAAATCGCTATAACCAGAGTTCTATAACTCCGATGGTCATGAAATTTATACTGGAGGGTCACGTTAACATGTATAACATTATGTCAAGAGATGGGAATTTCTGGAGTTAAGCACGAGGTAGCTAATTTTTTAAGGAATTAACTAGAAATTGATTTTTGAAAAATACTTAAGGGAGTTGAAAAATTACGGAAAAATACTTGTTGTGTATGAAATACATGTGTATATGATTGGCCAAAAAGATAGAAAATAATAAGTTGATTTGTTATTTTTTGTGCAAAAGAATAGTGAACTCAGGTTGCTGAAATTGAAGATTTTGAATTCAGGTTGCTGAAATTGAATTTAGTCTACTAATCTGATTTTGGTTTGCTGAAATAGTGATTTCAACATGCTGAAATGTAATTCATTTTAATGAAAGGTTATCTCGCTTACTAAGATAACATCTAAAGGTGAAAACTTATAAAGTATAAGTTGTAAGATTATCAAAGTATAATGATAATACTAAGACTAAGGTGTGATGTCTAATACTTAACTTTGTGAGTAAAGATTAGACAAGTTAATATAAGGTGATGAGATTATAAGTAAGTAAATGATTAGGGTGTTAAGATTATATAATATTTGACTATGTGATTAAGTGTTAGATAGTATTATGAAATAAAGTATGATATGCTAATTGAAAGATCAATCTTATACCTGATAGGTATTTTCAATAAAGAGAATAAATTAAATTGCGTAGCGGTAATCGACTATGCATGCAAGTTTCCTTAACTCAAACTCGAGTTATATTTCAAAGCATATTAGTGAATAATTATTGTGGATTATTAACATCTATACTGATTATTGATTCGCACTTAGTGCATGTTACATATGTTCATCAGGTATGAAAGGTTGATCACCTTCATTACCATCTGCTCCAGTTGAATTATTTATATTCATTATTGACATTTATTCATGTCGTCTTGATCATTCAATTATGAAATTTGATTCTTGCTAGTTCACAATTATATTGTTGGACGTAGCTAGCCTTTTATTCATATTGTTTCAATCATGATATATCTTCAAATAAATTTAACTTGCTGGGCAAATTTGATGCTCACCCTTGCTATATCATGATAAAAATTTTCAGATTAAGATGAAAGCTCGAGTAAAGATAGAAGCAAAGACAAAGTGCAAGATTAATTTTTGATGCAGTTAGAACTATTAAATTTTCTGATACAAATGATATTGTAAACCTTTAAGATATTGAAGGTATGTATTAAGTTAAGGTTGTAGACCTTGGGATTTATGTCGTAAAAGTTTAATGTATAAACAATTTATGTTTATATCTTCCGCAATAATTATGGAATTAGTATACCAGATTCGTGGTAAAAAGGTACCCGTATTTGGGGATGCTACAGTTGGTATCAGAGCTGTAGGTTAGAAACCTTGGGTTGGTGTACCTTAGGCTATAACCGCGGAGATGATAAGGAATAAACTCAGATCGAGTTTAAGTGATAAGAGATGAATTTGGGAAATTCATCATTAAAGTAAAGATGAAGATAAATAAAATTCAAAGAAGAATCTTGAAATGCTATAAGGGTAAGAATCCGGAGTTACCTAACTCCAGTAATAAAATTGAAAAGTAATAATAAATAGACTATGTCTATAAGATGAAAAGTGTTAATAAAATCATAATATAATATGATTAAAGAGAAGAATAAGAAGATCGTAAAATAAAACGATCATGAGTATAAGGAGAAATGATTACAAAATAAGATCACGACGTGATCAAATTAATAACATATGATATGTTAAAATATTGGAATGATATAGCTTGATGCTATAAAGAGAAGGTACTATGAAATTGTACTATGTAAACTCGGAAAAGAGTGGTAAATTTTAAGATACGGATTAAAAAAAATTCGTATTAAGAAAAGTGAAAGTTAGAATTGTGTGGGATTTCAACTGAGGACTCAGGTCAGCAGCTGAGTTGTATGATTCCTTGTATGGGTGGGGAATTTGTACTTGGTTTTAGAGTCACTTAGCTTCCTGGTTGATATAGTGGTTAGGTTGACCAATTCTTTGTATGGGCGGGGAATTGTTCGCTTAGCTTCCTATGTTGATTAGTGGCCGAGTTTGGTTTGACAACCACTTAGTTTCTGATACTGATAATCATTGAAATGTCTGTGTCGCGCTATTTGCTATATATCTGTTGAGAAGGTGATTCTTTTTTCAGGTGTATAACAGATAGGTAGGGTATAGTTAGAGAATATAAGGTTAAGTACGAGTTCTTAAAACTCATACTTATGGTACGTTCGTGACTCATAATTATATGAAATGTTTATGAACCCTTCAGCGAATGGATGCCAAAGGTCTGACTAGGACAAGTTCTTAAACTCATATGATTGTGGAAAGTTCCTGAACTCATAATGTGTGGTAAGTTTGACGAACTGTGTATAGTTATGTGGTGAATGGAACATTGAGGATGATAGAAATAGATAGATTTATTAAGAAATGGATCATTAGAGGAAATTAAGTTGATGGTGGAAGCATAGGTATTCCAAATCTTCTAGCTATGCTAGACTTCAAAGTTTTTGACATCAAGCTAAAAACGCACTATGTGCCTTTTTGAAAATGAATTTTTATTCTCAACTCCTGGTGACCCTTGTGTATGCATGGACTTTGGGCCACCGACACCTCGTTACCTGTTGAGATGATAAAACAGATTTGTAATAATTTTTGAACGGTTTAAAGAATAGTCTATGCTACTTGTTTCGGCTAGACGATAATGATTTGAAATATCAAAATATATTTTTATTTATCACTTATGTACCATGTAACCTGGTGCAGATATAATAAAAAATTGATGGAGTTGTAAATATAGGAATACTTAGTGTTGAATTCGATCTGATTATCGTTGTCCCACTATTATATGATGTGTTATGACAAAGTCACTCAATGACGGCATCCTCAAACGGGCTGTTAATACAGTACGACATCATGACATTATTTTTTTAAACTAATTTTCAAAATTTTAAATTTTCCAACGGCGTTTGGCTATACACATTCGTATATCGTTTGAAATTGATTATTGATATGAGTCTAAGCTATTTGATTCGGCTAGACCAACGTTTATGAAAATTCTTAGCGTTCTTTGAAAATTTTCCCGAACCAAATTGTTTTGGTGCGGAATCCTATGATAAGACTGAGGTGAACTATGTTGTTTGGATAAAATAATCCAATCTAATAGCATAAATATTCGCTAGACATGATTGATACGTTATGCATGACGTAAAAGTACGATAGGCTAATCACCAAAAGTACTAGCAATGGTAGTTTACCTTCTTCGTGATTTTAAACATACTGTTAACCTTTGTAAGGGGTAGAGTACCTTTTTCTTAATTGAAATAGGTAGCAGGTAGTAATACCTATAAACCTCAATCGTTCATGGTCTATATGACCCCTCAGCACAATTTGAAAACTTTTACTCTCGTGAGTGGTGTATTGGGTAGCATGTGATGCTGTGTATAAATGGTGTATGGTGCATGGTATAAGGTGTAAGGTAAATTTCGGGGACGAAATTCTTAGAAGAAGGGGTGAATGTGACAACCCGAAAATTTGGACAATTCTATAAAATCTTAAAAGACTGAATAAATGTTAAATAATAGACATAGACAGAAAATGAGTGTATAGATTTGACATTTCTGTAAAGAAATTTTAAGGATTTCAAAAATTTTTGGATAAGAACTTGAATGGTTTTGTAGACTATAAGTGATAGTCTGATAATGAGGTATATGTTTAGTGTATGAGTCATAAGATTATATATATGTGGCTCTAGTATTTTAATTATATACTAGTGACCTAATCTAGGAATTGTGGACCATGTCTCAATTTAATAATTTATTTTGTATGAATATATGAGTAAGTGAATTAAGAATTAAGTTATATAACCTAATATATATATTAGGTGTGATAAGTAAATAACCTAAGAGGTTATAATATGGGAGAATATTAGTATATAAATATATATACTAACATTAAAAGATATATTTTATACATCTCAATTAATTAAATTTTATAACCTAATTATAGCAAGTTTAATTGGGTTAAGGAAATAAGTGTGTATGAATAAGAAATTAACTCACTAATGTGTGTAAGGGAACCCTAATTAAATAATGGGGAATGGATAAAAAGTTAATAAGTATAGAACTAAGTTGATTTTTAGACTCAAAGAATTAATTTGTAGCCCAAATGTTTATTTAAGCATGAGATTTGTAGTTAATTAATTTAAGAACAATTAAATTATTAAGCTAGCTGTAACAACCCGGGTCAAATCCCGAGTCCGGAATAAATCTTGGGTCGAATTCCAATGCCGAATCGAATCAAATCCATCAAAATAAGGCCTCAAACTACTGGCTCACTAGTATCTTCTTGGGTCATCTTAGCCCACCACAGGCTCCCAAAAGGTCATGACTTGAAGGTACTATTGGTAGTAACTTATTTTCTTATATGCAGACAAATTTTTTTCCTATCTTTCGATGTGGGACTGGGGTGTTACAAACTCTCCCACTTAAATTTTTGACGTCCCCGTCAGAACCGATCACACACACGGCCCAAAGATCTTTGCCTCTCTAGCCATTGTGGGATAATACCGGCTGGCTTCGTGTCCCCACCTCCGGATCTCCATCTCTCCATTGTGGGATAATACCACCAGCCTTCGTGTCCCCACCTCCGACAACCCGATCGGATGACCCGACCTGAGCTTTCGAGAGTCGGCTCTGATACCATATGTAACAACCCGGGTCAAATCCCGAGTCCGGAACAAATCTTGGGTCGAATTCCAATGCCGAATCGAATCAAATCCATCAAAATAAGGCCTCAAACTACTGGCTCACTAGTATCTTCTTGGGTCATCTTAGCCCACCACAGGCTCCCAAAAGGTCATGACTTGAAGGTACTATTGGTAGTAACTTATTTCCTTATATGCAGACAAATTTTTTTCCTATCTTTCGATGTGGGACTGGGGTGTTACACTAGCCCAATATTTAATATAAAGGGCAAGTTTAGTGATGACCCAATTTATTTGGTGGATGAGCTCAAGCTCATTTTAATTAGTAGGCAAAGGAATAAGAAAGTGAAAGCCCAAAAAGAAATAAAAAGGGAGCCCAAGCTTAACCCAATTAAAATCCACTTAAGGAAGGTTATTATTGTCATTATATAGAGCATAAAAGGAAGCAAATTTTTTTTTAAAAGAAGAGTCACATGGCCGGCCCAAACAAGGAGAAAAGGAAAGGGGCATGTGCTTTAATCATGTTACTTTAGTTGGTCACCAACTTTCCCACATGTCAATTTTTCATTTAAACACCACTTATAACCAGTCTTGCAAGCAACATTTTAAGGCTACAAGCAACCACCAATGACTAAGAGAGAGAAGAATGAGAGATCTTGGAAGATTATATACATATATATATTATATTTTTTTCCCATTATAAATACCTCATTTAATTATCTAGCAAAAGTTTTTCTTTACTTTTATCTCCTAGAAAGCTAACAAAACAAAGTAAGAGAGAGAGAGAGCCAAGAGGGTTTCGGCCATTGTAGGGAAGAGAGAGGGAGAGTTTGTAAGTTTCCAAGTTCCATAATCTAAGTATTAGAAAGAAGAAGAAGAGGAATCAAGAGAAGGTATAAGAAATCCCTACTTTTATAGTTTAATTCCTCTTTGTGATGATTTGAGTTTTTATTTTTGTAAAACTATGATCTTGAGGCTTAAAACCTTAGATCTTGGTGTTTAAAAGTGTTTTATATTTAGATCCAACTCTTTTATGGATCAAAAGTTGAATCTAAACTAAGAAATATGAGTTAGGTTTTTCAAAAGTTTGAAAATCAAATTTTTCTTAGCTTTTGTTGTGTTTGATCTTATGATTGTTGATTATTTGGTGAATTAAACCATGGATCATGTTAGATACATGAGTATATGAGTTATTTTAAGTATTATGTTGAGCTATGTTGATTTTATGTGAAAATATAGAAGTTTTCTTAAAAGTCACCAAATGTTGAAAAATAGATTTTTTTGAAAACAAAGTATGATATGGAAATGATCATATCTCTCATTCTACTTTGAATTTTTGAGGGTGGTCAATTTCTGGAGTTAGATATATGAGTCTTCTAAAATATCCAAGTGGAATTACTTAAAAAGGATTTACAGATTTTCGTGTGGAATGATTTTAGAAAAGGATGAAAAATCTAGAAATGCTTAAAAAGTTGCTGCCAAAAAAATGGGAAGGGCTATTTTGGCCACATATTTAATGAGATAAAATCCGGCCTTTTGGGGGATGAAAATATATGGGATAAAGTAGGTTGTGTCCAAAAATGCGCTCATTCCGACTTAAAATGAGCGAGTTATGACTATTTCAATTTTTGTGTTTTCCCGACGGAAATTGCTACAACCAGAGTTCTATAACTCCGATGGTCACGAAATTTATACTGGAGGGTCACGTTAACATTTATAACATTATGTCAAGAGATGGGAATTTTTGGAGTTAAGCACGAGGTAGCTAATTTCTTAAGGAATTAACTGGAAATTGATTTTTGAAAAATACTTAAGGGAGTTGAAAAATTAAGGAAAAATATTTTTTGTGTATGGAATACATGTGTATATGATTGGCCCAAAGATAGAAAAATAATAAGTTGATTTGTTATTTTCGTGCAAAAGAATGGTGAATTCAGGTGGCTGAAATTGAAGATTTTGAATTTAGGTTGCTGAAATTGAATTTAGTCTGCTAATCTGATTTTGGTTTGCTGAAATAGTGATTTCAAGATGCTGAAATGTAATTCATTTTACTGAAATGATATTTCTGTTTACTGAAAGGTTATCTCGCTTACTAAGATAACATCTAAAGGGGAAAACTTATAAAGTATAAGTTGTAAGATTATCAAAGTATAATGATAATACTTAGACTAAGGTGTGATGTCTAATACTTAACTTTGTGAGTAAAGATTAGACAAGTTAATATAACGTGATGAGATTATAAGTAAGTAAATGAATAGGGTGTTAAGGTTATCTAATATTTGACTATGTGATTAAGTGTTAGATAGTATTATGAAATAAAGTATGATATGCTAATTGAAAGATCAATCTTATACCTGATAGGTCTTTTCAATAAAGAGAATAAATTAAATTACGTAGCGGTAATCGACTATGCAGGCAAGTTTCCTTAACTCAAACTCGACTTATATTTCAAAGCATAATAGTGAATAATTATTGTGGATTATTTACATCTATACTGATTATTGATTCGCACTTAGTGCATGTTACATATTTTCATCAGGTATGAAAGGTTGATCACCTTCATTACCATCTGCTCCAGTTGAATTATTCATATTCATTATTGACATTTATTCATGTCGTCCTGATCATTCAATTATGAAATTTGATTCCTGCTAGTTCATAATTATATTATTGGACGTAGGTAGCATTTTATTCATATTCTTTCAATCATGATATATCCTCAAATAAATTTAACTTGCTGGGCAAATTTGATGCTCACCCTTGCTATATCATGATAAAAATTTTCAGATTAAGATGAAAGCTCGAGTAAAGATAGAAGCAAAGACAAAGTGCAAGATTAATTTTTGATGCAGTTAGAACTATTAAATTTTTTGATACAAATGATATTGTAAACCTTTAAGATATTGAAGGTATGTATTAAGTTAAGGTTGTAGACCTTGGGATTTATGTTGTAAAAGTTTAATGTAAAAATAATTTATGTTTATATCTTCCGCAATAAATATGAATTTAGTATACCAGATTCGTGGTAAAAAGGTACCCGAATTTGGGGATGCTACACGCTCAACCCAAGCCATTTCCAAGCGCCTAGGCGCTTGACCAGCACCGCGTAATTACAAAAAAGCAACTCAGCTCTAATTTTAATAATTTTTGACATTTTTTTTTCCAAATGACCAATTTGTCCCTCCAGCTCCAACCTACAAGAAATAAACACAAAACACATAAAAAGATACTAAAAACAATTAAAGACAGCAATAATTAAGTTTAATAATATCGGATTCATAGGTATAAAACCTACTCATCACAGTTACTGAGAATTAGTTGCTAAGGAGGGAGTGTATTGCTGCCCAATCTCTTCAAGAGGTATGAAAATCCTAATTGTGTTCTTAGTTGGGTTTTTTCAAATTCTTAGGAATTTCTAGAATTATTTGGCAATCAATGTGAATTAGCATGCTATTATGTGTTTAAGAAGTTTACTTACATGTTTGAACTCTCAAATGATGATATGGAACATGTTTGAAGCAAGTGAAACCAAGTTGGTTAAGGCTCTACAAACAGAGTCTGCTTACTGTCTCTGATGCAGGCACGGCGCAGCTGCGCCCTAATTGTACTAGGGTGAAGCGCAGCTGCGCTAGACCTGCACCCGCTCTGATATTTTCTGTTCAGTTTTTGTTGTGCTAACTTATTAGTACATGGTTAGAGCAAGCATGTAAACGGTTGTAACACCCACGTGTAAGCACATGCATGTAGTATGAACAAGTATATAAACGATTGACATAACACTTGTGGTTTTGAAAGGAAATCATAGTTTCCAAGGTAGACTTTGTCACGAACCTATCATATGAGCATTCTGACTTTATGAACATGATAACATAGTTTATATTGACATGAAATGCAAGACTAAATTGACTGAACACACTAGCATACATGATTGAAAGTTAAGACTATTTCAAAGATAAGAAACTTAATGCTTTTCAAAGTGAACTTGACCAAGACCTTTATCTTATAAGATCTGACCATTTGAACATGCATGCGGCTTTAATATATGTTGTAAATGCATGAGATTTACATGTTAAGATGCCTTGTATATGCTAGGTTGACTTAGTGTTAATTTCAAAGAAAGTTAGAACGAGGAAGCTAATGTCATCAAGTAATGAGTAAAGTATACATGTGTTGTATATATATACAAGCATGACTACTGAGTATTGAATGATCAAGTTGTAAGGCACCAATAATTGCATGACCTTGTTATGTTTTAATATCATATAAATTGTAAGTAAACTTGTGATAGTGAATTCAAGTATGACCATGTGTTATATATGAACCTCTAGCATGTATGTGTGTTAATATGTATGTATAGGGGTGTGTTAGCATTGGACTGAAAGGAGGATGCAAAGCTCAACCTTGGACTGGCCAAGGGACAGTGCATCTGCGCCGTCCGTAAGCCTAGACCAGGCGCAGCTACACCATCCTGCAGTAATAATTAGATTCTATTTTTGATATGAAGTTTCATGGCATGCTTACATGATCTCTTTATCTGATAATATGTGACCAATGTGCCATATAATGTGTTTAGAATCATGCTATGTGATGACTTGATTCTTTTAAGTGTAGACTCGTACTAGTTTACACATACTAATTGAAATGATCGACTTGTTAACGTTAGGTCATTTCAACGCAAGTTAATTAAAGCTAGAATTGTATTGTAGTTGAGCAAGCAGGCAAGTGTCCTAAACCCTTGTATTACTTTATTCGACGCATATCGTAAGCAAGTTTATTTGAACTTCACTCTTGATTGTGCAAGTTACTCGAAACCTACTTTTATTGAGCAAGTATCCGAATACTATTTTATTGTGTTGCAAGTTCATAACTTACACAACTCTGAATTTTGTGAAAGTTTCCTATCCTTCTCATATTGTTTTGAGCAGGTTATTGTTGAATTGAAAGTTATTCATTTAAGGTTGAATCTTATTACTAAGCATGCCATTAAGTGGTTTAATTACCTTACAATTATTCCACATCGATATTATTGATATTCGCACTTAGTGCACTTAAGTTCGTATAGTCTTGGACTTGTACTTCATTTAAAGTTCTATAATTCTTGAACTGTGTCAGATAGAGTCTAAACTTTTGTTCGGTCAGACAAGTAAATGAAGTTTTATAAAAGCTATCCAAACCAATTGATGGTAAGGATTCCTAGACTGAAAGAACAACCCTTTCTATGATATGGGAGTACCAGGTATCTAATATAAGATACACAGAGCAGATTTAAATGTTATGCATATACATAGTGTACGCGAGGCTGATCCCCTCAAGTACTTATTCTGTAGCCAGTAACCAAATGGTAAATTAGCTATTGATTCCATTGGAGTGTTACAGTTTAAAGTTTACTTGACTAGCAGTTGTTCTACAAGCAATCATTATCTTTGCTTCTAATATTCATATTGTTGAATCCTTTAGATATAGATATTCATATTATTGAATTCTTTGTCAGATATTTTTCCTTTCATCATGATATATCCTTATTGTTGTATTTAAACTTGTTGAGCAAACTTGTTGCTCATCCTTGCTATATCATGAATTATATTGCAGCTAAGCCCGAGACCTTAGGTAAGGATAAGGGTAAAGGAAATATGTAGATTAGTCGCCAGGAGCAGACTTTACTATATGCCTAGTTTAAATTTCTGTTATGTAATAAGAACCCTAATTATTATTTTAGGGTATGTTTGTAAGACTTTATTAAGGTTATCGAATCTTGGGACTAGTAACACCTTTTGAATAAACGACGTATGTTTATTATATTCCGCATTTTAGTTATCGTATGTTGTTTAGAGGTGGATGTTTGTATTTTACCGTGATGACCTAACCGGGGTCAAAGGACCTAGATTCAGGGGCGTCACAGGTTGATATCAAAGATATATGTTATAAACGTTAGAAATGTGAAACCTAGGTTATAACCTTAGTAGAAAACTCAAGTAGAGTATGTAAGTGATGGGATGAAGAAATCCATCGAGTTTTATTGTGATATTGAAGTGGTTTATTTAAATCAAGAATGATTGATAGACGTCTTAAACTTCTTCATGCTAACATGGATAGCATAACACATAAAACCTAATTATTTATTCCTTTCCTCAGATCATGCCGCCTAGGTGACTACAACGAAATCAGAGGGAGGAAGGATCCGTTAACAATGGTGGAGGGGAGAATGTTGATCCAATGCAGAACTTCGTTAACCTATTAACTGAGGCAATGCAAAACAGACCCCCGCCAG
This sequence comes from Panax notoginseng, assembly GCA_016801055.1. Lineage (NCBI taxonomy): Eukaryota > Viridiplantae > Streptophyta > Magnoliopsida > Apiales > Araliaceae > Panax > Panax notoginseng. The sequence continues at coordinate 128,266,853 of CM029020.1, read as the reverse complement.
CAGTAGGGCAGCCATGACAACACTTGGCTAGCTTTAAGGACTTTAAATTGGTAGGACCACCGGAGTTCCAAGGAACCTTGGACCCAATTGAAGCCCGGACATGGATAGAAGAGATGGAGAAGGTGTTTGAGGTCGCACGAGTGGCCGAAGCACAGTAGACTAGTTTTGCCACTTTCATGACGAAGGGCGAAGCTAACTATTAGTGGAAAGCCAATAAGGGGCGAGTAGAAGAGGGAGTTATTCCTTGGGAGAGATTTAAGGAGCTATTCCTCGAGAATTACTTCTCAGAGAATACGGAACAGGTTATGGAAGTTAAGTTTCTGGAACTGAAGCAAGGTAGTATATCTGTCGCTGAGTACGCGACAAAATTTAATGAGTTAGCTTGATCCGCGTCACATCAAGTTGACACGGGGGCCAGGAAGGCAAGGAGGTTCGAATTTGGACTGAAACCATGGGTGCAGAAAGCAGTGGCGATATTAAAGATTAAGACTTAATCTGATCTATTGGAAAGGGCTATCATTGCCGAAGTTGTAATACCCGCAAATTTTAATAAATTATAATATTGAGAATAAAGATTTGTTTGCATATTTATTTGAATATATATATATATATATATATATATATATATATATATATATATATTATAGCATCGACATGTGTTGTGATGATCATTTTAATTGATTAAGCTAAGTGATAATTAAGCAATGAAGCAAAAGCGATGAGAAGTGTGACAACCCGAAAAATCGGATTGTCAAGAATTTAAGTTAAAGAATTAGTTATTAATAAAATGAATTTTTATTAATACTATTCTATGCTATGTGTTCATTAATCGTTCTATAACTTAGAATGATTATTAATCGGGAGGATTCTGGCTACGAGCTAGACTGAACGAGTAAGAATTTTCAAGACGAAAATAAAAGTTTTCCAGGAATAAAATATTTTTCGGGGAAAAAGACGAAATAGGCATTATTCACCCGTTTCTGCTCAGAGATTTATTTTGAAATTCCGAGAAGTTATAGATTACGTTTAATTCTGAGACGTGATGGAATATTCAATAATATTTCAGTTATGGCAAAAACGAAGTTTTCGCCTGCAGACTCAAAACTTAAGGGTTAGGGAAAGTGAGTTCCGAGAATGTTATGAGTATGTATAATAACTAGGGTTATTATGCGTGAGAAATACGAGTATGAATCGAGTTATTATACGAGTATATTACGAAGATTAGTACGACGTATAATACGAATATCGTACGAATAATATACGAAGAGAATACGAGCATACGAGAATGGAATGCGTAGAATACGATTAGTCTTAATGGACTTTGTGTTCATAGACTTTTGTAGAATCCAATTGGACTTGGATTATGTCAAGCCCAATGATTTGTGAAGTTAGGCCCAAGTTAGGCCCAATAAGAATTAGGGTTAAGGCCCAAACCAAGAAAAGAAACCGCGGATCGAACCGATGGGTAAACGGATGGGTAAAACCCATGGAGCAACCCATGGGATGACCCATGGACATGTGGGCCGGCCACTTGGCCACCAAGTAAGGGTGGTGGCCAAGTAAACTTGGTGGTTAAGTTGTTGAGGAGGTAGGAATAGTAAGGAGGTTATGTAACATTCCATAAATTTTAAAGTGTAATATTAAATATTTATTGATATATATAAATATTTAATGGACATGTTATTATTAAATAAATAATTATTTAAATTGAGTTGATATGATTTAGTTAATTATTTAATTATTTGTTGAATAAATAATTAAATAATAAATATTAAATATTTATTGGCAATATTAAATATTTATTGAATTATGTGGTAATTTAAGTTGACGTGGGTTAGTTAATTAATTATTGAATAAATAATTAAGGAGCTAAGTAAATTAATTATTATGAGATTATATAATAATTTAATTTAATAAGTAAGCATGAGAGCTTATAGTGATTTAAATAGATTATAATATTTTAAATGGGAAAGGGTAATTTAAAATATTAGTTGGTTAAATAAAATTATAATTTTTAAAAGAAATTATAGTTATGTGATATTAAATTATGTGCTAAAGTAATTTAATAGATTAATATTTTAATCTATTAAAATATCTTAAAGGAGTTTTAATTCCGTTTTGGCCAAACAAGGCCTAATGCCTATTAAGCCCTTAATTTATCCAAACAAAGTGTAAGGTTAATGGGTTATTTTTTTATAGTAACCAAACAAGCCTTATGGCTTATGTTTTCAAAAACTTTTAACTGATGTCAGTTATATATTTTATATTTATATTATATAATTAATATATATAATATCTAGTTACGTTAGATTGTTAGTACGCTCTAGAGTTAGAGGAGAGAGGTTAGAGAGAAGAAGGAAAAACTCAGAGGAAGAAGAAGAAGAGAAGAAGAAAAAGTGAGAGAATCCTAGAGAAATTGGGAGTGAAGAGGAGAAAAGCTTGGCAATCAAAGAGATAGTATCATCTTCTTCTTCAAGGTATTTCTCCTATACTTTTAGTTTTAAGAGTTAGTTTTTATCTTCCCAAATTCTCCATAAAATCCTTGTGTAAGTATGAAGTATTGTTGGTATGAGGCTTAATATGGCTTACTTGTAATGTTAAAACTATTTTCATGAGTTATAATAAAAGAATTGTGGTTATGTATGAAGTTTGTGAAGAAAATTTTTTTTACAGAGAGTTTTTGGTGATTATATATTGTTTAGTTAAAATAGAAATTGAGGGTTAATTAGTTGTTTAGTTGATAAATTGACCATTTAATTTGATAGAGCATGTATAATTGTTGATAAAAATACTTTGAATTAGTGATTTTGGTTGAAAAACAAAAGTTATAGTGTTGATTTTTCGTAGAAATATAAAAACATGAGTTTTTCCCAAAAACAGTGAATTTGGGTGTGTTAATTTGGTTGTTTATGTTGTTGTATGGGTAGAATCATGTTTAGAGTTTTTGAAATATGTTTATATAAAGTCTATATGTAATTTACAGGATAATTAGTCTGTTAGAAACGAGCTTGTAGGCCAAAATTGGTTTTTTCTATGTTGTTGCCGAGGCTGTCTGCCGAGGTCTGCAACTCGGCGCCGTGACGAGAAGTTGTAATACCTTTGTGGCGCCGCAGCACCATACTCACGCTGCAGCGCGGCCTGGTAGGTTTGATCCCCGCGCCGCAGCGCCATGGCCACGCCGCAGCGCCGGCCCACAGTGTAACTGTGGCGCCGCAGCGCGAGTTGTCAAAAAATTCTGACAATGTACTTTTTGTACACGAAATTTTAAGAACACTTTATGTAATGATAGTAGGACTGAAAAATATTGATTTTAGTAGTTCTACACTATTAATAATAATGTTATTACATATTAACTTGTGTTATAATTGATTATGTGATTAAATAATCAAACCTAAATGATGAACGTACTTAGTTATGTTTGTAATGTGTTAATGGCTAACTATGTCATGATGACATATATTATAGGATATGAAATGGGTTTAATATAAAACTAATAAGTAGCCCTAGGAAGACTTAAGCACTTGAACGAAATTCGAGTTTGACTAAGAAGAAATATAGTGAGTCATAAATCGAAAAGTTAACACAATCTAATTGAACATTGTGTGATGATAGGAAAGATTATGAGATGTGGAGTAGAGTTTACATTACAATTACTAAGTGTTGTTATGTGACTAATAGTTGATGTGTATAATTATATAATTGTGTAGGGCACGTGAAGTGCAGATAACTGTAAGCTGTTAATCTATTATTGGTAAACGACGACCAAGGCAAGTCTTTCGGTTCCTATTTTCAACGTGGACTTGATGAACTGTTATAAATTGCATGATATGTTATGTATGTTGAAATCATGAAAGATTAAAGTCAATATGTAAATGCTTTGTAATGATGATTGAGTAAGGAACTCAATCTTTATATTTGTTATGTGAATTGAAAGCATGTATGTCATGTTACTTTAATTATTATGAGATGTATATCGAGCATGTTATTATATGTTATGTGATGCATGAAAACTGTTAGACTTTGCTGGGCTGTCGAGCTCACTCTTGCAAATAACCACTTTTGCAGGTACAAATTTTAAGGTAAAGATATGTGCTAAGTGAGTTATAGAGATCTATATTCACGAAGATTACTTATGTTTTATGAGAAATATATTTAATATTTTGAATGTAATATGTTGTTGAATTGTAAGTTGAGCTATCCAATGTATATGAATCTTTAGTTATGATGTAAGACTTTGTATAGTCATTTTGTTGTAATGATTCATAATATTTGATTTGGATCGAAGAGATGTAATGTAAAGGTTACGATTTAGGACAAGACAGAAGAAGATGTATAAAAATTTTAATTATTCCGCAATATTTAGTGATTTTTAATATCGAACAGTGATATAAAATTTGAGATTTAATGTATGGTTAACGACCGAAGTTGAGATTTAAAATGTATAAATTTTGGGGTCGTTATAGGTTAGGGGCGAAATGACCATTTTGCCCTTAGCTTTGGTTTTCTATAAATAGAAACCTAGAATTTCATTTTCTAGGATTTTTGAAAATCCTACCTTGAGAGAGATAGAGAGAGCTCGGTTGGGAGAGAAGAGAAAGAGCATGATCATGAACGCTCGGATCAAAAGTGAACGTGAAATAGAAAAGCTAGCAAATTGCCGGCTTTGTCTAACGGAAGAGAAATAAAGAAGAACGGTAATCCGAACCCTAGTTTCTTCTACTATTTTCTTTAAGTTTAATATGTTTAAAACATAACTTAATGAGATTAAAGAGTAAAAGATGTTAGTAATGATTTCATATGGTTGAAATCATGAGAAAATAAGAAATGAGAAATAAGAAATTTAGTTTATAAATTTCTTAAGCAAGTATAAGATTTATGAGGATTTTGAGCGATCCGAATGAATATTATGAACGAGTAGGTGAATTAAGTATGGAATGGTATTCTATAACATCAAATTCTAAGAAAAAGTGAAATCGTAATCCAAAATATCGATTAAAAATGAAGAACGCGAAGAACACGCGAAGAACACGAAGAACGTTGTTGATGGACAAATTTAAAACCATCGTAGTGTAAATGTTGTTGATGGGTATAAGTTAGTTGCTTCTTGCTTGGTTAGGAGCGTTAGAAACGTTCATGAAGAATAGATTTAAATCGAGCTATAACGAAGTTATGGCGAAATTTTCGTAAAAGACGAACGAGAATTAGAAAGTTAGTAAATGAACCCGAACGTGTAGGGTTTCATAAGAATGTAAGAGAATGTATAAAACGTGAGTTGTGGACTCAAGAACGAACGAATTCCGAGTTCGGATGACCGAATTACGGACGAACGAACGAAGAACGTTAAAAGCGTAAAATGAACGAAGGGTTAAGATTAAGCCAATTGAATGGCATGTTAATGGATTCAGAATGAAGTTCTGTCTGAGGCATATTAAAGTATGTAAGAAAAGGAAGAGAATGGCTTTGGAACGACCTCGTTCTGATTTATAACGAAGAAGTTATGAGATCGTAAAGTAAGCATCTCAAACTTGACTTAACACTTAGAAAAATTTTCTAGGTTTTTTACTTGGCGCCGCAACGCGAGAAGGGGCGCCACAGCTCGAGAAGGGGTGCCGCAGCGTGAGCTCGGCCATACACTTCTGGAGAGTGGCGCCGCAGCGCGAGAGGAAAGGCAAGGCACGGCGCCGCAGCGCCGGTGCATGTCAATACCCAGAAATGAGATTTTAACTGCTCAATTTCTCGGGGGATGTGCAAGAAAGAAGTATGAACATATAGTTCACGTAATGTAACACTTAGTCAAGTGTTTTAAACCTTTAGCAAAGGTTGAATTAAAAGATTAAACGAGAATAGAAGACAAAGAATGTAGATGCGGGTTACGGAACCGATGTCCGGGGACCGTAGTCGCGATAAACGAACGTGAGGGATTGCTATGGTTGTGATTCCTTAGACGTTGGTTGACGATGTTAATGTATAACATTTTGATGTTATGACATGGCATTGAGAGATGAATGTAAAGCGTGTAGACGCTATGAATGCAACATAGTTGCGAAGAACGATCGGTCTTAGCATACAATGAACAGTATGGCTTTGACATTAAGAAAGAATAATGAACAGGGGGTTCATGGGATGGATAACGATCGAAAGCAAGTAAAACCTTAAGTAAAGGTTGAATGAGAGATTAAGAGGTGAGTAACGTGAACGTTGAATACGTAAACGATCCTCGTGAATCGTATTCACATTTGACGAACGTGCTAAGTATACCCTAGTTGTATGACTCAGACGTTGACGAAGATAGTAAGTAAGATACGAATGGTATCAAGAGAGCCGTAACGAACGGTAATAAGATTACTGAAAGCCGAATATAAGTCGGATGAGAATGATAGAATGAGAAGTAAGCGCTGAACACTTTAACCAGCGTGAGGGTTGAGTGTAAGCGAGTGTTAAACGGGCAGAACCTACACCCTGTGTATGGTTTAACCGTAATGTAATGAAGAATGTTTGATTAATCGTGAACGGTGAAAGAACTAAATTAAAGACAATAACGTATAACGTTAAGAAGCCGAGTTAGTAAGTATAACTTGGACAATGTTCCGAGTTGAGGGAACCGGACGTTGTAAGATATGAATAAGTTCATATGAAATGTTTAACGCTATGGTCTCATAGTATTGACAATGAATAATTGTTCCGAGTATACAAAAGATTGTATGACTTAGACAATAAAGAATGATTCCTGAGGTATGGCATTTAGTTGCCAGAAAGCCATAAGGAATAAGAAGTTGACTTAACGAACATTATAGTTTAATGGTTCGGATAAGTTAAGGTAAGTTAGGTTGTAGTACAATCGTAACCTTTGATGGTTGACATATGGGAGCTGGGCTAAACAATTCCTTCAGAGAGCGAAGGTATATACAAAACTGGCAACCGATCTAACTCACTGTGTGGGTAGTGTAGATGAGACGGGAACTTGTTTGTTGGTTGTTTGTGGGAAACCACTCAGAGTACCATATGGACTACTAGCAGAGAAGCGATGTGTACTGAGTCCTAAGAGAAGTATAAGAAGAAGATAAGAATGTAAATCATCAAAGATGATGAACGTGTTGAGTAAGACATCTCAGTATGTCATAAAGCCGTAATCTGGTAATGAAAGTTAGTCGCGTAAGCTTAAATTACAAGAACGCGAACCTTAAGAAGTAAAGTTAAGTAAACCAATTCGTAAGTCAAGTATATAACTAATTGGTGTACGTGTTATTTCCTTATGTGTTATATATGGGTTTGGAATAAGCATTTCAGTGTAAGCTGTAGCTATGCGTAAGGCAAGTTTCCTAACTTCATTCATATTTTTAAATGAATGCTAGTTTCTAAAACTTCTCAGATGTTGAACTTGAGAAGTTCTGTCTATGTGCGAATGTGTGATATTTGTACAAGGTGGTAGAACGTATGAGGCCTTGTGCCACAATTTGAACACTTCGGTGTTTCTGTGAGATGAACTGTTCTATGTTTGAACTGTTCAATAAAAGAATGTTCGGTTTATACATGAACCGTTATTGTTAAGTCTGTGCTATTGATTCTAGCCAAACCAATTGTGCATGAAAGAAAGTAGAGAATGAAAGTATTTCAAAGTGCACGTGTTAAAATGATAGGAATCAAAACTATTCCTATTATTCAAGCTGCTTCGTAACCTTTGTTCGGTTATTGAAGTTCTGAAAAATGTTTAAACTCCTGAAGTTGTTTGTTCAACTGTATGACTTGCTGGGCAATTGAATGCTCACACTTGCTTTAAATAAAAATATTTTCAGCGAATGATGTTAGAAAGAACTTAAGGATCCCGTAAAGATCAAGCTGAGCGGTATTCAGACGAAGTGCCATTCATTATATAAATGTGCGTGAAGAGCAAGTGAAGACTTGTAATATGGAATGATAGAATTAAACTATAGACTAGTTTAATGAAAAGTTATGAATCCTTTGTGGCAGATGAAAGTCACTCGTGTAAGATGTAAAGAATAATGTAATTATCATTATTTGTAATGAAAGAGGTTTTGTGGTTATAGAACCTGGGATTTTAGAATATATGTTATTATATTTTAGTATATAATGATGTATGTTTAGAAGAAAATGGGATAGTGACGTACGGAATTCGGATGTGAAAATAGACCGGATTTCGAGACGTTACAAGAAGCTTAGTTTAAACTTATGGAGTTATGCCTAGTGTGGCAAGATGATGGGTTGAGAAAATACTAATTTAACTAATGATGGAATTAATTAGTATTACTAATAAGTAAATAATTTCATAATAAGGTTGATTTATTTGTTATTTGTTAATTACCATGAATAATAGGGTGTGAAGAGAAATCATATATTATAAGGTTTTTCATTTAATATAAAGTGAGGGGTGACATTGTAATGGAAATAATTATTATATAACACTATGTGATAAAAGTAAGCTTGACTTAGGTAATTGACCAAGTTGTATAAAAAGTCTTATGTGACATATTGATGTGTGTGAGAATAATTAAATGAGTATTTTAAACCTATGAGAGAAAGTAAATTGATTAGATAAATAAATTAATAATAAGTAGCATTGGTATACAATTAAATTATATCCTAGTCTAGGATAAATATTATTTGAAATAAATCAATGTACATGGATTATATCATTTTATGTGTAATATATGAGTGGGTGTAATTGTAAGCTCTATTGAGAACAAGGGCAAAATGGACCTTAGTGTACTACTAATGTGCTGACAATTGCTAGTGTCCCAAAATGAGAGTGTAACGACCTCAAAATAGGTCCATTCCACCCAACCCATTCTGAGTCGTCAAATACATGGTACAGAAAACAACTACAACTTTATTACAACAATTGTCGTGCAAAATACAACAACACATATGTTGTGAGTTTGGATACAAATATATATCAAATGTGACTCATGTTCCAACCGTGGACATCACCTCACAATAACACCTTACATAAAGGTATAGTCAAAAACTGTTTTAGAAATTTGAATCTTTAGGAAGTGCTCAAGGAAACCTTCGTACATGGGAGGCCACGCGTCTAGGTTATGATAGATATCATATGGCCACAGAATTATCCTTGGTTGACCCAATAGACCCCAAAGAAAAACGAAAAGATTGCTATCATATTCTTCCCAATGGTGAGTCTTCTCTTGACTTATCATTATCTCCACTGTCTCTAACTGAGAATTATACTTCAAACAAACACCAAGATTATATAGGTAGTGCCCATAGATATACTCAGCAAGTGGATGAGCACAACCCTGTCCTATGATGACACGAGGTTGTATGTCATTAGACATCTTGTATGATAGTGACAAAACACCCTTCCAACGTTGGGTTCGCCTCACCCTATTTTCTTCACCAAATATAACTACACTCTTATTAGCTGAAAGGAATTGTGAAGCAAAAGAGTGAGCACAACTAGCTCAGTAAAGAATATCATGACTAAAGATAATTAAATTATCAATAGCCTTCATCAATAATAAATCAGAGATTTAGAACATATGGTAAATGATAAAAATTTCAACCATAGTTGCAGCGGAACGAGCAATCCATTAGAAGAGTCAAATAGACTATAAAGTCTATTATCTTCTCCATGTTAAAAATCCACCAACAATATTTTATCCATGTAACATCACTCAACAGTTCCTTTCCACAATCATATGAATAACTCATAATCATAATTGTGACTATAAATTTTTCTTCGCACCCAGGACGAAGAATATTTTCATCATCTGTCTTTACCTGAAACATCAAAGATCATGGTTATACCAAATCACAATTCCTGTTTATAATCATACTAACAAATCCATCTTTGCACTACGGGCCAAAGATATTCATCAACAAACCATCTTTGCACTACGGGCCAAAGATATTCAACAACAGTTCATCTTTGCACTACAGGCCAAAGATATTCAACAACAGTTCATCTTTGCACTACAGGCCAAAGATATTCATCAACAAACCATCTTTGCACTACGGGCCAAAGATATTCAACAACAGTTCATCTTTGCACTACAGGCCAAAGATATTCAACAACAGTTCATCTTTACACTACAGGCCAAAGATATTCATCAACAATTCATATTTGCACTACAGGCCAAATATATTCATATCTCAAAGAAATATATAATCATTTCAGAATTTATATAAACAATAATTATAACCATGTTGATCAATTCACCTTTGCACTTAAGCTTAAGATATTCAATTATAAATTCAATGGTCATGATCATACCAGTCACAATTCAACTTTGCACTACAGGCCAAAGAGAACCCTAGTCATGATCATACCAATAATCTACCCATCTTTACACTCCAGTGAAAGAGAATTTCAACATCAGGGTTATAAAAATGTTATATATGATGATAAAAATAATATGATCAACATATAGTTTTAATCTCAAGAGTAATATTCGTAACTCATGAATAGTAACCCCGACACAAAAGATAGAAATTCTACAATAAAATTCATACCAATATTTCGGTATAATGATATTGAAAGAATAACATTACTTAAATTTATAAACAATTTATTTTAATTGTTTACACTTTACTAATTAATGCATTTAATCATCATAAAATGCCAACTCTTACAATTTCATCATCAATAACCAAAACCCTCATCAAAAATCTGCATATACCTCATATAGGATTCTCAAGCCATAAAATCCTATTTTTCAATTTTCTTTCTTCACAAAACATATTTAATTCATTTACTCATAACTAGACCATTTTCATGAAAAATACCAAATCAGTTCCAAAAATATTTTTTTTCTGGGATTTAGCATAATATAGTCCCATAGTGAACATATATTTTTCTCAGAATTTTTAAAAGTCATTTACTATTTTTCATATGGCCAAAATAGCCGAATATTTAGACATTTATCAAAAATTGTACTTTTGTCTAAAAATTCTGAAATTTACAGAGTATACTTCTATCATATACATGCACTCCCAATAAAAATTTCATCAATTTTGGAGTTAACCACAAGGAATTATAAGCGGTTACTTTTAAAATAGTCTTTTTCCGTAAAATTCATAACTCTTAATCTATACATCCAAAAATCACCATTTTTGGACACAATCAATAAAACTCATCAAAATATCATTTCAAATTTTTCCAGAATTTTTGAAGATTAGAAAAATTACGAAACTGAAAATCATAACAACCCTTAAAATCCCTTAATATCCCTTACCTCAAAAGTGCAGTATTTCTGACTGGAATGCAAAGCCGAAGGAAACTTGCACTGAATAGCAACTCTCAAAGTATCTAAATACTCACAAAATATGCTTCATAATATAGAGAGAGAAAGAGAGAAAGCTTATGTTTTTGGTGTGATTTTCAATTCTAACTTAGCCCTCTATTTATAGGAAAATTTTGGTAGGTTTGACCTGCAACCTGATGGCTTTACCTGCTACTATTCCCACCCACCACATTTGAAATATAATTCAGCATATTTCTTCACCAACCACAAGTGGGGCCCACTAATTCTAGAATTTTCCACCAAAATGATAAACTCCAAAAATTCAACAATTTCTGCACCAGTTATCTTGTAAAATTCATAATAAATCATACGTTCATTTTTAACGGTTCAAAATTTGTGGACATATACTCAACTTATATATGTATAACATATCCAAAAATTATCACGATCCAACGGTCGGATTAAAAATTATAACCCCCGCAAAATATCTCAAAAACCCTGATTTTTAATACATCCATTCCGACAAAAATACGGATAAAAACCTCAACATTAACTCCTTCATTTTTTTAACCACAAAAATATATCCCTCATTTATATCCACATAAAATAAATATTTCCTTATCATATGAATCAATAATTAATTATTCACAAATAATATTACAGAATCACATTTATGACAACTGCCGTTCCCAGGAAAGAGGGGGCTTTCCAATAAGAATTTCTCCTTACTGGCGCGCAATTAGATGACCAAACCTCTCCTTAGACAGAACTTTCTAGACATTGACAATAATGTTATCTAATAATATTATTCAAATAATATGAATTATTGATCTGATAAAGGAAAATACTGTGCAGCAACAATTATTGAAACAACAATAATATAAAATATCAACGCAACAATTATTGAATCAATAAAATAAAATATTGAACAGTAACTACTGTAATAATTATTGAGTAGTGCCTTCTTACGTAAGAATCAATAATTTCAAAAATACTGTGCAATACCGTGTGCTACTGTGCAATAACGCGTATTACTGTATTTTAACCACCGGGTATTTCAACAGTATTAACAGTAACAACTACGTCGTTATTTGAAAAAACTCAAATTTGTCGTTTTCTTCACCCGACAGTTATTCGTTATGGGGCCCACAAATAGCTGTGCCGTCGTACGAATATTCCCCGACAGAAAGAATATTCCACGACCAAACGAATATTCCCCGACAACAATGATTATTTTATAACCACTTGTGTATTTTGAAAAAAAATCATATATCACCCTTAACTTTAACATTTATCAATTTAACCATTTACTGAATAGTAATTATAAGAAAAATTGAATACTTTTATTTCATAAAATTCGGGGTCTTACAGAGAGTCACTCTTCTTTTCTCACGTTATAGGCCATTGGCCTAGTCCCTCCAACACCAACTACATAGCTAGCAAATCATGGAGAAGGGAATGGGCTAAATTGTACTCTTCTAACAAATCCTTCATAACCATTAGCTTCTTCTCCATTCCAATGGGTTGATTCATTGCACAAAATCAAATTGGTCACAAGCTTGCCCATAAATAGAGCCCTTCTCATTCATAAGTATGTTGTTAAATTCTCTGAGATTTCTAGTAGGAGTGTGAGTATTGAGAGCTTATATAATCTGCAAATTGAAGCTAGAGTAGCAATTCAACTTCATAAAAGGTAAACTCCTCTAAATGTTCATACACTCAAGCCTTGCAAAGTTCTTAGAAAAACACTTGTTGAGTTGAAATGTTTATAGTTGAAACTTGCTAGAATGTATCAATTGATACTAGATATTGTTAATGTGATCAAAAATGAATCCAACGAAAGTTAAACGAAGTAAAATGATCTAGTAACAAATTCGTAAGGAAGAAAATTGCTATGTGTGTTAAACTTTGGAAAAATGGCCAAAAACCTTGAATTGATCTTTGAAATTTATTATTTGTATGTGTGGGAATGTTAGAAGCATGCTAGGAAGGTTATGTAGCAAGTTTATAACAATTATACATGATTACATTGTTGCTTAGATGAGAATTGGATCGAAAATTTCTCAAAAATCTGAACAGGGCGAACAGGGGACACCTGTTCGTATTTTAGCAAGGGACCTGCCCGCCCCGGCGGGGGGTTCTGTAGGGCAAATGCCCGCCCCGGTGGGGGGTGCTGTAACAGGAAATGAGTTTGGTTTTCTTATTTGATGCAAGAAGTCATACACTCCACTTCATTTCAAGAACATACATACTCCCTAAACATATATCAATGTATTTTACAAGGTGTTTAGTAGATTTGGAATTAAATCATAACCTTTTTAAAGAAAAGTTAAAAGACGAAAAACATGTTTATAAAACCTTACGACTTTTTGAATCTAGCCTTGTGAGCATATGTTTATAGCTTAATTGGCTTGATAAATACATATGAAGTGTGGACTCAATGTACCTTGCATGTATAGATTGATAGTCATGACATCTTAGTGATTGAAAACCAATTGAGATGACAAACTCTATGAATTATATTGTGAACTTAGGAACAATTAGAATAGGATGCATATGCCTCTAGAGATATTCAACATGTTCACGCATCTTGTTAAACATTGTGATAAATCATGCAAGCATGTGTAGAAAGAAGTTGTTTAACGATATTATGTAGTATAATGAATACTATGGCTAGTTGAATTATGTAATGAACTCTTTTACCTTTGAAAAATGGAAATATATGAATAACTTTAATAAAGGGTCAAAACTAGCTTAATGGTTCTTTAATATGTGAAACAACTTAAAAATATGTAGAGTAAGAGATATTTCGAAAATACAAAGGATGAGCATATGGTATAAAAGACTTTAAAGGTAAAATCAATGTGAGTTTCACATCTATGAGTTTGAATGTGTGTAGCCTACATGAATTTAGGTATGTGTGATGGAAGTATGTAAAAATGCATATCAAGTATATATGACTAATGAATACATATACATACATATATAGGATAACGTAGTTCATTGAAGTGGTATTACTCTTTAAGTGGTAATCAACGCTAAAGGCAAGTCTCCTAACTCTCACAACTTTTGATTTTGTGCGAGTTCTCTAACTTCCATTGATTCACATATTGAATACAAGTTATCTAAATTCCTATATTGTATATTGTATGAATCCGAATTATTGATATATTTATATTGGGCAAATGACTATTACTATACGAAAATCAATTACTTTGACATTATCGCAAGCATTAGACTTATTGTTCTTAAAGTGCATTATAAAAGTTGTCTAAACCTTTGATTCGGTTAGACTGTTATCATATGTTAGAAAGCTATCCAAACCAATTGACTTGGTGCGGACTCTTGAAAATCTACTGAGATGAACAACCCTCTTAAAAAGGGGAAATTCTATATTGTCGGGGAACCGACGTGCGCACACAAGTATGATTAAATGTTATGCATAACATAGGGTACCTTAGGCTGATCACCTGTTGTACTCGTTTATCTTGGATTGCAGTGTAATACAGTTAATTCTAGTAAGAGTTCATAGTCTTTAACGACTGCTCAGTTTTCATTCTTATTGAACCTCGAAATAATTAAACCTTGTAATATTATTGATATCCTTAAATCTTTAGTGACATTCATCAAACACTTTTGATATTTCTTGATATCCTTGAACTACTACCATTTACTGTTATACCCTTGAAGATTCAAATGCTATAACTGTTCATTCTCTTTGCTATATTACTTGCTGGGCAAACTTGTTGCTCATTCTTGCTTCCCTAAAAACATTACAGTTAAGGCAGAGCAAGGCGGTACCTCGGGAAAGGACAAGGGGAAGGGCATGGCTACAGAGTAGCATAGTTCTTTGAGAGTAGTAGTATTATTATTTCTATGTGTATTATGATGTATTAAGGATGATTAATTATGTTTAAGTTTAATCAATGAATTGTTGTAGTATTGGTTACGAAACCTTGGGACGCAAATATTTATATTATATCAATGTAAATTATTCTATTATTTCCGTTGTTGATGACTTTAGTGTGATGTTAGAATTAGCACGTGACGAACCAAATTCGAGATACGAGTGCCTAAATTTGGGGGCGTCACAGGTTGGTATCAGATCAATAGTTATAAACATTAGGAGCGAGAGTCCTTAGATTACAACTTAGGAGAACTTGGAAGATAGAGAGGGATGAAACTCGTATAGGGTTTTCATAGAGAGTGACTTAGTGTGTTATAGAATATAACTTCATTATATACAATGAACTTATGTTATTTAACATTCTAATGGAGTTATTGTTTCTTTTATCTTATGTTGGTGATTGTAGGATGACTGAAATGAGAGGACCTAGCCGAGTAATAGAAGAGGAGTCGCGTGATATACACGTGGTATTTGAGTCACCATTGATAGCAGAGCCCGTATCAGTACTGGCCCCTATCGATGATGATGACGAGGAGGATGAGATGGAGCCTATGCCTGAGGAGTCTGATCCGGAGGAGGAGCCTATGGGGGATGAGCCTATGGAGGACTCCGACGGGACTATTTTCGAGGATCGGATGTTGGGAGAATATGAGGAGCATATTCTGGAGTTAGGAAGTAGAGTGGAAGAGCTAGAGACTGAGGCTAGGGAGAGGGAGTCTGAGTTCCAAAAATTGAGGGACGAAGACCATCAGAAGAAGTTAGCTATACAAGAGATGGAGGTGGAAATTGCTCAACGCAGGGAAGTGGGGATCCAGTTGGGAACCTTGTTTCATAGGTCGGTGGCTAGGAATGTGGAGCTGGCAGGGAAACTAGAAGAGTCTGAGTAGAGGGAACTTAGTGAGAAGACTGAGAAAGAAGCTCTCCGTACTCAGTTAGAGATGAATGTGATGGATAGAATTCACTTCGAGGAGAAGTGGGAGGATTCCAATGACAGGGTAGATGATCTAGAGGATGAGGTGCGGTGCAATAGGAGGAAGATGAACAAGATGGGCTATGCTCTACGCACGGCTATGGAGAGGATGATCGATGAGGTAAATCATTACCCAACTGAGCAAGGACATACCCGACATACCATAAGTCGGGATATGGTGGCGCGCATTACACATAAGGAGTATCAGAGCGCCGTGGAGCGTGGGATGTTAGATTGAGTCTAGAGGGAAATCTCAGTAGTATAGTAGTTTATTATGTATTGTTAATATGTTGTTGTTATCTTAGACTTTGTGTAAGACGTAAAATGATGGTAACCCCAACTTTTGAAAAAATGTTAGAGGGGTAATAAGCTAGTGTCGTCCCCGTCTTTTATGATATTAGGGGATAAGTGTTGTCATTTATAGAAGTATGCTAGAGATAACCACATGATGTAATGAGTTGGCATATGAAAATAAATGATCTTAATTCCAGAACGTGTTATAATTTTTTTTTTCTAATTAGGAAATGTCCAAGTAATATAATTAAATGATAAAATGGAAAAATTTTATGGTGCAGAAACATGCCGCCCAGACGTAGAGTAACTGCACCAGAAGAATCGGTTAATGATGAGAGAGGACCAGTGGACCCGATACAAAGGCTTGTTGACTTGTTAGGAGAAGCTTCTAGAGGAAGAAACGAACCAGTGCCACCCAATCACCAGTAGTTCCGATCACAAACTTCAAGGACTTTAAGAGCGTAGGACCTCCGGAATTCATGGGTACTACCGATCCTATCGTAGCACAAACGTGGATTAAGGAAATGGAGAAAGCCTTTGCCATTGCTCGTGTGGGTGAAGACCAGAAAACCGTGTTCGCTACGTACATGCTGAGGGGTGAAGCAAACTACTGGTGGGAAGCAAATCAACAGAGAGCGGGAGAAGGAATTATACCCTGGGAAAGGTTTAAGACGTTCTTTGAGAATTACTTCCCGAAGAGCATGAAGAATTGGATGGAGGTAAAATTTCTGGAATTGAAACAATGAGAGATGACGGTGGCGCAGTACGCGGCCAAGTTCAATGAACTCGCACGATTTGCAACACATCAAGTCGACACCGAAGAAAGGAAAGCTCGACGTTTCGAACTAGGACTAAAACCTTGGTTGTTCAACAAGGTGTCGGTCCTTCAAATTAACTCATTCGTTACATTGTTAGAGAAGGCGATAATTGCTGAGGGAGGTAGCGAGGCATTGAGCCAATACAACAAGGAGAAGAAAAATAAGAATGTAGTGGGAGAAACTCGTGGAGGGAGTAGTAGTGGTGGAAGCCATCTGGGAAAGAGGAAATGGGATAATTGTAACAACAACAACAACAATAACAACAACAATACCAACAATCGAACCATCAGTCAGTCAGAGGGTTATCAAGGAGGGTTTAAGAAAAGAACTGAAGCTTGTTCAAAATGTGGGAGGAATCATCAAGGGGAGTGCTGGAAGGGACGCAGCGTCTGCTACAACTGCGGCCAGGAAGGGCACATTTCACCTAACTGCCCAAAACCGAAAAAGATCAAGGGATGTTTCGCGTGTGGCTCAACTGAGCATCAAATCAAGGATTGCCCAAAGAAGGGGAGCAACGGAGGAAGCGACCAACAGGGAGGGGGCAGCAAGCTGATGATCGGCGGACCAACGCAATCCAACTGACCGACTGCCCGAACCTTTAACATGATTATCCAAGACGTAATGAATGCAAGGGACGTGGTGTCAGGTATTCTCCCAATCAATAATATAAATGCATATACATTATTTGATTCGGGTGCTACCTATTCCTTTGTGTCTGAAGAATTTGCTAATCGACTAAACATACATCCTGAACATTTAGAAAATTCATTGAACGTAGAGATTGCGAATAAGGTAGTAATTCCCATAGAGTTTGTTTATCAAAATTGTTGTGCAAACATTAGAGGTCACGAACTAAACGTAGACTTAATTTCGATTAAACTGGGAGAGTTTGATGTGATATTAGGAATGGATTGGTTATCCGGTCACGCTGCGATAATCGATTGTCAGAAGAAGAGTGTGAACCTTCAGACCTCAATTCGGTCTAAGATAGTGTTTTACGGTAACTCATCGCTCAAGCAATCGTGTTGCCTTACGATGATGCAGGCTAAAAAATTGTTAAAGAAAGGATGTGTAGGTTATTTAGCCTATAGAGTGGACACTCAGAAAAAGGGAATAGAAATGAAAGATATATCAGTGGTAAGAGATTTCCAAGACGTGTTTCCAGATGAGCTGCCTGGTCTTCCGCCAAATAGAGAAATTGAATTCATAATAGACTTAGCACTGGGAACCGCACCAATTTCAAAAGCCCCATATCGTATGGCGCCAGTAGAAATGAAGGAATTGATTATTCAATTGAAAGAGTTACTAGATAAGGGTTACATTCGGCCAAGTGTGTCTCCTTGGGGAGCACCAATGTTGTTTGTAAAGAAAAAGGATGGATCGATGAGGCTCTATATCGATTATCGGGAGTTGAACCGAGTGACAATTAAGAATAGATATCCATTGCCAAGGATAAATGACCTTTTCGATCAACTGAAGGGAGCGAAGTGTTTTTCCAAGATAGATTTACGAACGGGTTATCATCAGTTGAAAGTGCGAGAGGAGGACATACAAAAGACGGCGTTTCGAACTCGCTACGGACATTTCGAATTTCTAGTGATGTCATTTGGGTTAACCAATGTTCCGGCAGCATTTATGGACTTGATGAACCGGGTTTTCAAGCCATACTTAGATAAGTTCGTAGTAGTATTTATCGATGACATTTTGATTTATTCAAAGACTAAAGAAGAGCACGCCGAACACCTGAAGATGGTATTGGAAGCATTGAGAAGAGAAAAGATGTACGCTAAATTTTCAAAATATGAATTTTGGATGGAAATGGTTCAATTTCTAGGACACGTGATAGATCAAAATGGAATTTTCGTGGATCCTGCAAAGGTGGAAGCGGTAAGTAACAAGGAACAGCCGAAGACGCCAATAGAAGTTAGGAGTTTTTTAGGTTTAGCCGGGTACTATCGAAGATTTATCCAATATTTTTCTAAGATAGCAACCCCGCTGACCAATCTAACGAGGAAGACAGAGAAGTTCGTATGAACGGACAAAAGCGAGGAGAGTTTTCAAGAATTAAAGAAAAGGTTGAGTGAAGCGCCTGTATTAACATTACCAGATGATACAGGAGGATTTGTAGTGTATAGTGATGCTTCGCATAGAGGACTTGGTTGTGTGCTAATGCAACATGGCAAGGTCATTGCGTATGCGTCACGACAGTTGAAGGATTTCAAAAAACGATACCCTACCCATGACTTGGAGTTAGCAGCGGTAGTCTTTGCATTGAAGATTTGGAGGCACTATTTGTATGGAGAAAAATGTGAGATATATATGGATCATAAGAGTCTGAAATATATATTCACATAGAAGGAGTTGAACATGCGACAAAGAAGGTATTTGGAACTAATCAAGGATTACGACTGTGAAATTCATTATCACCCAGGAAAAGTAAACGTTGTATCCGACGCTTTGAGTAGAAAATGAAGGGAGAAGTTATTCAAATTGACAACTTAAGAGGAATTAATAAGATAAAAGGAAAAGTTGGAATTAGAGGTGGAGGAACCAAAAGAAGCGGAAGGAAAATTACTCATGATGAGAGCTCACCCGACGTTATTAGATAGAATAAAAGAAGCACAAGAGAAAGATGAAGAATGTGAGAAGATAAAGAAGAGAATAGTAGAAGATAAGGAAGAAAGGTTCAAAGTAGATAAGGACGGTATATTGAGGTTCGAGGGTCGAGTATGGGTGTAATAACCGAGAAAAAAAAAATTAAATAATAAAAGATTATTTTGTTTTACAAACATATTAATTGGACTTTGTCATTTATTTGGGTCAAACTAGTATATAATTTATGTGCGCTAATAAGTATTAATAAGTGATGAATAAATTAAATTAATAAAATTTGGGCCTTAATATTAATGGAACCCAATTAGAAGTTTATTAGAACAAGACCTCTTTATTAATAAATAACTAAACCTAATTTGCTCACCATTGCGTCTAACACGAATTGACTGAAGAGAAAAAGAAGGAGAAAAAGGGGCGGCGGTATTCTGACAACTAAATTTTCCGGTAAGTAATTTATTGTGATTGATATAATTATGTGATGCAATTGGAATTGAAGAATGATCAGAATATATACATACAAAACTATAGAGGCTAGTTAATACATAATACTCACGTGGTGAAAGTATAAAATTATGTTGCTATTTTGGGCATCCATCATCATAGATATATGTAAATTGTGTCATAACAGTATATGATGCCATTGATGTTTTAATAAAGTGATTATGAATGACAAGTAATAGATTCTTTATTATATATGATATTATACCTATATATACTTATATATTCATAAAACTTGTGTTGTCAACATTTATCATACTAAATAGGAGAAATTGATTTCTTTTAATTAAATTATTTCTTCTGTATAAATCTTACAGGACTTTTAAAAGCATCCATGTTATATATATATATATATATATATATATATATATATGAAATATTTTTATAGGACAAATTAAAAACAGTGTATATAAATTCTAATTAAATAATTTATTGATAAAATTATAAAAGTTACTTAAAAAAATAAATTTAATAGTGTGATGTTAGTAATGGTTAGATTTGTAATAAAATTTTATTTTATTATTAGTTCGGACGGAAGGAACTTAAAGAGTTATATTTGGAATATAAATTTTGGAGTATTAATAATTGATATAAGACGATGATTAAAGACATATTAAATAGATTATGAATTATTTTGGAATTATTGAATTGGATTATATTTAATTTGAGGTGAATATGTTTAGGTGATGAATAACGTTTCGTATTTGATATCGTTGGCATTTGAGGGTAAGATTTTGTGGAGTGTGCTATAAATGGTTTGGAAGTATCAGGTACGGATTCCGTACTCTTTCTGCGATACTCTTGTTAAATTTGATTTGTTCGTTTTGTCGCTTGTTCGAATTTCGTTATTATTTCACATAATTGTTTCCTGTTAAATAAATATATTAGTTCCATTTTGGAGTTAATACATATGACTCGTGTTTGTATTCTTTGAATTAGGTCATCATGTTTAATATTTATTTTTGATAATTGTAGAGCGGTACATGTTGTTACCTTCTTTTGAGACCTTGCGACCATAATTTGATTTGGTTCAACATGTACATATAGAACCATTTTGTTAGTATTATGTTACATGTGTTGTGACATGGTATCCTTGTTAGAATATACCGTAGGGTATACTTGAGCTATAACCACCTGTGGGGGTACCACAGGCATGTCGTCTTGGCACGAGAGGCATGACACTTTTCGTGGCGGTGTGATTAGTCCACGGCGTCTCCGTTTTGGGCTCCGGAGGAAGTGGGGCATTTGGTGTTTCGTTGTGGGAGGCGTATGGGTTAACCCTAGTTTTCTGTTCTGCGGATTGGTGATGTTGTGCCAAACACACCTATCCGATTTGTATACATTTGGATTCGCGGTCCAATGTGTGATTTGCCTGTGTGGCATTATTTTGGATGCCTGTGTGGCATTATATATTTTGACTTGCCTGTGTGGCATTGTTTTGATTTGCCTATGTGGCATTATTTTGGTTGCCTATGTGGCATCATTTGATTTGTCTGTGTGGCATTATTTTGACTTGCCTGTGTGGCAAGGTATATTTTGAGCTCATTCGGTATGAAATAACTCCAGCCATTTATTTCAGCCTATTATTTTATTGGATTAGTTTTGTTGGTTTCTATTCAGTTCAAGTCATTGAGTTAGTTACTTCAGTTCGTTATTTCTTTATTCTTTTATTGGTTTTGTCAATTACGTTGATTCAGAGATATTCCATTCAGATATTTGGATATTATATTTTCGTTCGTATTTGCACTTGAGGCTTTGTTCAATATTTTGTCTCAGTTGTTTTCGTATATCAGTTGTATATCTTTTGTATATATGTATCCGTACTGATCAATTGGCTCATGCTGTGTTTTTCTTCCGGCAGGTTTGCAGGGGTGATTCAGGGCTAGTGTGATAAGAGTTTTGCCTTTGACCATTTAGGTTGACTCGAATTTTAAGTTTTGATTATTTTGACTCAGTTTGAAGAATTGTATTTGTTACTTTATTAATGGATCACCACTATTAATATTTTGAGGTTGTTAGTGCTCTGTTTATTTAATTTGAGGTTTGTTGTGCTTTGCACGTGACCTCCCTTTCCTTTTCGGGAAGGGGGTGTTACAGAGATGGTATCAAAGCCAGGTTCTTTCTTGTAGAAAACCTATTTAGGGTTGTCCTGTGAGTTATGGGTGAACCATTGGATAAACGTAGGAGTTGATTCGATTTTTGTTCTTTGTTTGTTTGGTCTCTATTTTGACTAATTATCGATTTCTTTCCGATTTGTAGTTTATTTGAGGAAAGTGGAATAATTTATTAAGGTGATTGAGCAATGATATTAGTTAAGAATTATGATTTAATCATTGAGGTGAGTAAAGTTATAATTTGTACAGATAAGAAGTGATCTTATATGAGATGTGATTATGATGTGAGTATTTGTATCGACGAGTATTTGATTTTGGAAAATTATTTTTTTTGAGTTGTTTTTTTTTTGTGTGACAATTATTATGATCGTTGAATTGAGGATTTTATTTGATTTGAGTTAGGTTTTGATTTATATTAAGCTTGTGGATAATTTGAGGTTTGTGTATTGATGGTATATTATGATAAAGTGAAAATTATTAAGTATAGATGATTTCTTATAATTTGAGTTGTTGTATTCGAGGTAATTAGATTAATCATTTAGAGTTAATGATCAATTTTGTGACTATTTCTAGTAAGATATTGGAGTTATGTTCTATGAAATTTTTTTGTGATAGTATGGGGAGACATTGATATTTATTGGACCAAGGTTTGCAATAAGGGATGATTGTTTTATTATATGATTAGATAGCAAGTGATGAAATTCAATTAATTTTGAGAGATCTTGAATAGTTGTAGTTTGCTTATACAAATGGTAAAATATGTGACTTGGAGTTTGATATGGTGATAAGGAGATCTTGGTAGTATATTTTTGGTGTAATAATATTTGAGAACTAATTTGATTTGAGGTTATGATATTTTGAAACTCTTAAGGACTTAGGAGAGTTGGTGACAAAGAGATATTAATAGTATATTCTTTGATGTAATAATATTTGAGGACTAGTTCAAATTAAGGATGAGATATTTTGAAACTCTTGAGGACTTGGGGAGAGTTGGTAATATAGTTTGCATAGTTATTTTGTTTATCTGATGTCATTAGAGTTTTGTATAAATTTATGTAAAAGAAAACAAAAATAATTTGTTAGATCTTTGTTATGTGTGAAACATAAACATTTTACGAATTAAAGATAATTTTAAATATTTTGGGTATTCGAATCGTATTTAGATGAACAGAAAATTTTGTATTTTCGAATTATGTTCCGAAGAATACGCACGTTTGCAAGAATAAAACTCAAAGATATTAGCGACAGCCGCACCAACGGTGGATCATGTGATCTAATTTGATGCAACACGAAGAACGTTACCAAGGCTTGACACGGTAGCTGACGAATCTGTTACAAGTACATTGATAATTACGTGGACCGATGACTTATCCGTATTGATCGTTACAAATGGCGACGCTACGTCGTAACTAAATTTATTTATTTATTTTGTAGCTTATTTGAATTCCGAGGACGGAATTATTTTTAAGGGGTAGATAATGTAATACCCGGGAAAAAAAAAATTAAATAATAAAAGATTATTTTGTTTTACAAACATATTAATTGGACTTTGTCATTTATTTGGGTCAAACTAGTATATAATTTATGTGGGCTAATAAGTATTAATATGTGATGAATAAATTAAATTAATAAAATTTGGGCCTTAATATTAATGGAACCCAATTACAAGTTTATTAGAACAAGATCTCTTTATTAATAAATAACTAACCATAATTTGCTCACCATTGCGTCTAACACGAATTGACTGAAGAGAAAAAGAAGGAGAAAAAGGGGCGGCGGTATTCTGACAACTAAATTTTCCGGTAAGTAATTTATTGTGATTGATATAATTATGTGATGCAATTGGAATTGAAGAATGATCAGAATATATACATACAAAACTATAGAGGCTAGTTAATACATAATACTCACGTGGTGAAAGTATAAAATTATGTTGCTATTTTGGGCATCCATCATCATAGATATATGTAAATTGTGTCATAACAGTATATGATGCCATTGATGTTTTAATAAAGTGATTATGAATGACAAGTAATAGATTCTTTATTATATATGATATTATACCTATATATACTTATATATTCATAAAACTTGTGTTGTCAACATTTATCATACTAATAGGAGAAATTGATTTCTTTTAATTAAATTATTTCTTCTGTATAAAACTTACAAGACTTTTAAAAGCATCCATGTTATATATATATATATATATATATATATATATATATATATATATATATATATGAAATATTTTTATAGGACAAATTAAAAACAGTGTATATAAATTCTAATTAATTAATTTATTGATAAAATTATAAAAGTTACTTAAAAAAATAAATTTAACAGTGTGATGTTAGTAATGGTTAGATTTGTAATAAAATTTTATTTTATTATTAGTTCGGACGGAAGGAACTTAAAGAGTTATATTTGGAATATAAATTTTGGAGTATTAATAATTGATATAAGACGATGATTAAAGACATATTAAATAGATTATGAATTGTTTTGGAATTATTGAATTGGATTATATTTAATTTGAGGTGAATATGTTTAGGTGATGAATAACGTTCCGTATTTGATATCGTTGGCATTTGAGGGTAAGATTTTGTAGAGTGTGCTATAAATGATTTGGAAGTATCAGGTACAGATTCCGTACTCTTTCTGCGATACTCTTGTTAAATTTGATTTGTTCGTTTTGTCGCTTGTTCGAATTTCGTTATTATTTCACATAATTGTTTCCTGTGAAATAAATATATTAGTTCCATTTTGGAGTTGATACATATGACTCGTGTTTGTATTCTTTGAATTAGGTTATCATGTTTAATATTTATTTTTGATAATTGTAGAGCGGTACATGTTGTTACCTTCTTTTGAGACCTTGCGACCATAATTTGATTTGGTTCAACATGTACATATAGAACCATTTTGTTAGTATTATGTTACATGTGTTGTGGCATGGTATCCTTGTTAGAATATACCGTAGGGTATACTTGAGCTATAACCACCTGTGGGGGTACCACAGGCATATCGTCTTGGCACGAGAGGCATGACACTTTCCGTGGCGGTGTGATTAGTCCACGGCGTCTCCGTTTTGGGCTCTGGAGGAAGTGGGCCATTTGGTGTTTCGTTGTGGGAGGCGTATGGGTTAACCCTAGTTTTCTGTTCTGCGGATTGGTGATGTTGTGCCAAACACACCTATCCGATTTGCATACATTTGGATTCGCGGTCCAATGTGTGATTTGCCTGTGTGGCATTATTTTGGATGCCTGTGTGGCATTATATATTTTGACTTGCCTGTGTGGCATTGTTTTGATTTGCCTGTGTGGCATTATTTTGGTTGCCTATGTGGCATCATTTGATTTGCCTGTGTGGCATTATTTTGACTTGCCTGTGTGGCAAGGTATATTTTGAGCTCATTCAGTATGAAATAACTCCAGCCATTTATTTCAGCCTATTATTTTATTGGATTAGTTTTGTTGGTTTCTATTCAGTTCAAGTCATTGAGTTAGTTACTTCAGTTCGTTATTTCTTTATTCTTTTATTGGTTTCGTCAATTACGCTGATTCAGAGATATTCCATTCAGATCTTTGGATATTATATTTTCGTTCGTATTTGCACTTGAGGCTTTGTTCAGTATTTTGTCTCAGTTGTTTTCGTATATCAGTTGTATATCTTTTGTATATCTGTATCCGTACTGGGCAATTGGCTCATGCTGTGTTTTTCTTCTGGCAGGTTTGCAGGGGTGATTCAGGGCTAGTGTGATGAGAGTGTTGCCTTTGACCATTTAGGTTGACTCGAATTTTAAGTTTTGATTATTTTGACTCAGTTTGAAGAATTGTATTTGTTACTTTATTAATGGATCACCACTATTAATATTTTGAGGTTGCTAGTGCTCTGTTTATTTAATTTGAGGTTTGTTGTGCTTTGCACGTGACCTCCCTTTCCTTTTCGGGAAGGGGGTGTTACAATGGCTGCTAGCTGTAATCGAACTGAGAGAGGAAATCCTACACGAAGCACACAATAAGACGTATTCTGTACATCCAGGAGGCACAAAAATGTACCAGGATCTTCGACACCATTTTTGGTGGCCTAATTTGAAAAGAGAAGTTGCAGAGTGTGTTAGCAGATGTCTTACTTGTCAAAGAGTCAAAGCAGAACACCAGAGGCCAAGTGGACTACTTCAACCACTGGAAATACCAGAATGGAAATGGGAGTACATTACGACGGACTTCGTGGTTGGACTTCCGGTTACACAAAAGGGTTATGATGCCATTTAGGTTATTGTGGACCGACTAACAAAGACATCTCATTTTCTACCCATCAGGATTCGATTCAATTTGAACCAGTTAGCAAAATTGTATGTAAAGGAAATTATATCGCGAGATGGAGTGCCGGTGTCAATTGTCTCCGATCGAGATCCGCGTTTCACGTCAAAATTCTGGAAAAGTTTGCAGGAACGAATGGGAACTCAATTGAGATTAAGTACTGCTTATCACCCTCAAACTGACGGACAAAGTGAACGAACAATACAAACGTTGGAGGACATGCTTAGAGCTTGTGTGATGGACTTCAAAGGGAATTGGGACGACCATTTACCATTAGTAGAATTCGCTTACAATAATAGCTATCATGTGAGTATTGGTATGCCGCCATATGAAGATCTTTACGGGATAAAGTGTAGAACACCATTATGTTGGGATGAAGTCGGAAGTTTTGTGTTTTTGAAGGTCTCTCCCTGGAAAGGAAAGATCAGATTCGGAAAGAAAGGGAAATTGAGTCCGAGATTCATAGGACTATTCGAAATTTTGAAACGAGTGGGCGAAGTGGCATACAAAGTTGCATTACCACCTAAATTGGAACACATCCACAACGTGTTTCACATTTTGGTGTTACGTCCCTACAAGCCCGAATACAGACACGTGATCTCCTATGAGCCTATTCAAGTAGAGAAAAATTTAACGTATGAGGAAACTCCTATTCAAATACTAGATAGGAAGGAGCAAACGTTGAGGAATAAAGTTATATCTTCTGTAAAGGTGGTTTGGCGAAACCACGATACCGAAGAAGCCACGTGGGAATTAGAGGATAAGATGCGTAGGGATTATCCCCATTTATTAAGTAACTTTGTACAATTCCGAGGACGGAATTTTTATAAGGGGGGAGGATGTAATACCCGCAAATTTTAATAAATTATAATATTGAGAATAAAGATTTGTTTGCATATTTATTTGAATATATATATATATATATATATATATATATATATATATATATATATATATATATATATATATATATCATCGACATGTGTTGTGATGAGCATTTTAATTGATTAAGCTAAGTGATAATTAAGCAATGAAACAAAAGCGATGAGAAGCTTAGTTTAAACTTATGGAGTTATGCCTAGTGTGGCAAGCTGATGAGTTGAGAAAATACTAATTTAACTAATGATGGAATTAATTAGTATTACTAATAAGTAAATAATTTCATAATAAGGTTGATTTATTTGTTATTTGTTAATTACCATGAATAATAGGGTGTGAAGAGAAATCATATATTATAAGGTTTTTCATTTAGAGGGGTGACATTGTAATGGAAATAATTATTATATAACACTATGTGATAAAAGTAAGCTTGACTTAGGTAATTGACCAAGTTGTATAAAAAGTCAATGTGACATATTGATGTGTGTGAGAATAATTAAATGGGTATTTTAAACCTATGAGACAAAGTAACTTGATTAGATAAATAAATTAATAATAAGTAGCATTGGTATACAATTAAATTATATCCTAGTCTAGGATAAATATTATTTGAAATAAATCAATGTACATGGATTATATGATTTTATGTGTAATATATGAGTGGGTGTAATTGTATGCTCTGTTGAGAACAAGGGCAAAATGGACCTAAGTGTACTATTAATGTGATGAGAATTGCTAGTGTCCCAAAATGAGAGTCACTCTTCTTTTCTCATGTTATCGGCCATTGGCCAAGTCCCTCCAACACCAACTCCATAGCTAGCAAATCATGGAGAAAGGAATGGGCTAAATTGTACTCTTCTACCAAATCCTTCATAACCATTAGCTTCTTCTCTATTCCAATGGGTTGATTCATTGCATAAAATCAAATTGGTCACAAGCTTGCCTATAAATAGAGCCCTTCTCATTCATAAGTATGTTGCTAAATTCTATGAGATTTCTAGTAGGAGTGAGAGTATTGAGAGCTTATATAATCTGCAAATTGAAGCTAGAATAGCAATTCAACTTCATAAAAGGTAAACTCCTCTAAATGTTCACACACTCAAGCCTTGCAAAGTTCTTAGAAAAACACTTGTTGAGTTGAAATGTTTATAGCTAAAACTTGCTAGAATGTATCAATTGATGCTAAATATTGTTAATGTGATCAAAAACGAATCCAACGAAAGTTAAACGAAGTAAAATGATCTAGTAACAAATTCGTAAGGAAGAAAATTGCTATGTGTGTTAAACTTTGGAAAAATGGCCAAAAACCTTGAATTGATATTTGAAATTTATTATTTGAATGTGTTGGAATGTTAGAAGCATGCTAGGAAGGTTATGTAGCAAGTTTATAACAATTATACATGATTACATTGTTGCTTAGATGAGAATTGGATCGAAAATTTCTCAAAAATCTGAACAGGGGCGAACAGGGGACACCTGCTCGTATTTTAGCAGGGGACCTGCCCGCCCCGACGGGGGGTTCTGTAGGGAAAATGCCCGCCCTGGCGGGGGGTGCTGTAACAGGAAATGAGTTTGGTTTTCTTATTTGATGCAAGAAGTCATACACTCCACTTCATTTCAAGAACATACATACTCCCTAAACATATATCAATGTATTTTACAAGGTGTTTAGTAGATTTGGAATTAAATCATAACCTTTTTAAAGAAAAGTTAAAAGACGAAAAACATGTTTATAAAACCTTACGGCTTTTTGAATCTAGCCTTGTGAGCATATGTTTATAGCTTAATTGGCTTGATAAATACATATGAAGTGTGGACTCAATGTACCTTGTATGTATAGATTGATAGTCATGACATCTTAGTGATTGAAAACCAATTGAGATGACAAACTCTATGAATTATATTGTGAACTTAGGAACAATTAGAATAGGATGCATATGCCTCTAGAGATATTCGACATGTTCACGCATCTAGTTAAACATTGTGATAAATCATGCAATCATGTGTAGAAAGAAGTTGTTTAACGATATTATGTAGTATAATGAATACTATGGCTAGTTGAATTATGTAATTAACTCTTTTAACTTTGAAAGATGGAAATATATGAATAACTTTAATAAAGGGTCAAAACTAGCTTAATGGATCTTTAATATGTGAAACAACTTACAAATATGTATAGTAAGAGATATTTCGAAAATACAAAGGATGAGCATATGGTATAAAAGACTTGAAAGGTAAAATCAATGTGAGTTTTGCATCTATGAGTTTGAACGTGTGTAGCCTACATGAATTTAGGTATGTGTGATGGAAGTATGTGAAAATGCATATCAAGTATATATGACTAATGAATACATATACATACATATATAGGATAACGTAGTTCATTGAAGTGGTATTACTCTTTAAGTGGTAATCAACGCTAAAGGCAAGTCTCCTAACTCTCACAACTTTAGATTTTGTGCGAGTTCTCTAACTTCCATTGATTCACATATCGAATACAAGTTATCTAAATTCCTATATTGTATATTGTATGAATTCGAATTATTGATATATTTATATTGAGCAAATGACCTATACGAAAATCAATTACTTTGACATTATCGCAAGCATTAGACTTATTGTTCTTAAAGTGCATTATAAAAGTTGTCTAAACCTTTGATTCGGTTAGACTGTTATCATATGTTAGAAAGCTATCCAAACCAATTGACTTGGTGCGGACTCTTGAAAATCTATTGAGATGAACAACCCTCTTAAAAAGGGGAAATTCTATATTGTCGGGGAACCGGCGTGCGCACACAAGTATGATTAAATGTTATGCGTAACGTAGGGTACCTTAGGCTGATCACCTGTTGTACTCGTTTATCTTGGATTGCAGTGTAATACTGTTAATTCTAGTAAGAGTTCATAGTCTTTAACGACTGCTCAGTGTTCATTCTTATTGAACCTCGAAATAATTAAACCTTGTAATATTATTGATATCCTTAAATCTTTAGTGACATTCATCAAACACTTTTGATATTTCTTGATATCCTTGAACTACCATTTACTGTTATACCCTTGAAGATTCAAATGCTATAACTGTTCATTGTCTTTGCTATATTACTTGCTGGGCAAACTTGTTGCTCATTCTTGCTTCCCTAAAAACATTACAGTTAAGGCAGAGGAAGGTGGTACATCGGAAAAGGACAAGGGGAAGGGCAAGGCTACAAAGTAGCTTAGTTCTTTAAGAGTAGTAGTATTATTATTTCTATGCATATTATGATGCATTAAGGATGATTAATTATGTTTAAGTTTAATCATTGGATTGTTGTAGTATTGGTTACGAAACCTTGGGACGCGAATATTTATATTATATCAATGTAAATTATTCTATTATTTCTGTTGTTGATGACTTTAGTGTGATGTTAGAATTAGCACGTGGCGAACCAAAGTTGAGATACGAGTGTCTAAATTTGGGGGCGTCACAGGTTGGTATCAGATCAATAGTTATAAACATTAGGAGCGAGAGTCCTTAGATTACAACTTAGGAGAACGTGGAAGATAGAGAGGGATGAAACTCATATAGGGTTTTCATAGAGAGTGACTTAGTGTGTTATAGAATATAACTTCATTATATACAATGAACTTATGTTATTTAACATTCTAATGGAGTTATTGTTTCTTTTATCTTATGTTGGTGATTGTAGGATGACTGATATGGGAGGACCTAGCCGAGTAATAGAAGAGGAGCCGCGTGATATACACGTGGCATTTGAGTCACCATTGATAGCAGAGCCCGTATCAGTAGTGGCCCCTATCGATGATGATGACGAGGAGGATGAGATGGAGCCTCTGCCCGAGGAGTCTAATCCGGAGGAGGAGCCTATGGAGGAGGAGCCTATGGGGGATGAGCCTATGGAGGACTCCGACGGGACTACTTTCGAGGATCGGATGTTGGGAGAATATGAGGAGCAGATTCTGGAGTTAGGAAGTAGAGTGGAAGAGCTAGAGACTGAGGCTAGGGAGAGGGAGTCTGAGTTCCAAAAATTGAGGGACGAAGACCATCAGAGGAAGTTAGCTATACAAGAGATGGAGGTGGAAATTGCTCAACGCAGGGAAGTGGGGATCCAGTTGGGAACCTTGTTTCATAGGTCGGTGGCTAGGAATGTGGAGCTGGCATGGAAACTAGAAGAGTCTGACTAGAGGGAACTTAGTGAGAAGACTAAGAAAGAAGCTCTCCGTACTCAGTTAGAGATGGAGGTGATGGATATAATTCATTTCGAGGAGAAGTGGGAGGATTCCAATGACAGGGTAGATGATCTAGAGGATGAGGGGCGGTGCAATAGGAGGAAGATGAACAAGATGGGATATGCTCTACGCTCGGCTATGGAGAGGTTGATCGATGGGGTAAATCATTACCCAACTGAGCAAGGACAGACCCGACATACCATAAGTCGGGATATGGTGGTGCACATTACACATAAGGAGTATCAAAGCGCCGTGGAGCGTGGGATGTTAGATTGAGTCTAGAGGGAAATCTCAGTAGTATAGTAGTTTATTATGTGTTGTTAATATGTTGTTGTGATCTTAGTCTTTGTGTAAGACGTAAAATGATGGTAACCCCAACTTTTGAAAAAATGTTAGAAGGGTAATAAGATAGTGTCGTCCCCGTCTTTTGTGATATTAGGGGATAAGTGTTGTCATTTATAGAAGTATGCTATAGATAACCACATGATGTAATGAGTTGGCATATGAATATAAATGATCTTAATTCCAGAACGTGTTATAATTTTTTTTTCTAATTAGGAAATGTCCAAGTAATATAACTAAATGATAAAATCAAAAAATTTTATGGTGCAGAAACATGCCGCCCAGACGTAGAGTAACTGCACCAGAAGAATCGGTTAATGATGAGAAGGGACCAGTGGACCCGATACAAAGGCTTGTTGACTTGTTAGGAGAAGCTCTTAGAGGAAGAAACGAACCAGTGCCACCAAATCCCCCAGTAGCTCCGATCACAAACTTCAAGGACTTTAAGAGCGTAGGACCTCCGGAATTCATGGGTACTACCGATCCTATCGTAGCACAAACATGGATTAAGAACACTATATGAACGTAGAAGTAGTAAACAAGGGAATTATTCCCGTAGAATACATTCATAGGAATTGTTATGCCGAATTGCGAGGATTTAAGCTCAAAGTGGATTTGATACCGATTCATTTGGGGGAGTTCGATTTAATTCTTGGGATGGATTTATTATCGGTTCACGGAGCAGTGATAGACTGTAAGAAGAAGTGTGTACACCTTAAGACTCCGAATAAGTTGAAGGTGGTATTTTATGGTAGTAAATCGCCGAGACAATCTTATTGTCTGACGATGGTGCAAGGCAGAGATTTCTTAGGAAGGGTTGTATAGGTTATTTGGCTCATGTGCTTGATACTCGATGAGTCGAGGGTGAACTGAGTCAAATACCTATTGTAAGGGATTTTGTTGATGTCTTCCCAGACCAGATTCCGGGATTGCCACTGGATAGAGAGTTTGAGTTTGTTATTGATTTGGCACCGGGGACATCACCGGTATACAAAGCGCTGTATCGTATGGCACCGGTAGAGATGAAAGAACTGATGGCTCAATTATAAGAGTTGTTAGATAAGGGATACATTCGATCGAGCGTATCATTGTGGGGAGCACCAGTCTTATTCGTGAAGAAGAAAGATGGGTTGCTAAGACTGTGTATCGACTACCGAGAGTTGAACAAGGTCACTATTAAGAACAAGTACCCATTGCCCAAGATATACTATTTGTTTGATCAGTTGAAGGGGGCAAAGTACTTTTCAAAAATTGACTTGAGGACCGGTTATCACCAACTGAAAGTGAAGCCAGAAGACATTCCAAAGACGACATTCAGAACTCGGTATGAACACTTTGAGTTTCTGGTTATGTCATTTGGATTGACGAATGCGCCAACAACATTTATGGATTTGATGAACAGAGTGTTTAAATAGTAATAAGTTTGTTGTCGTATTCATAGATGACATCCTAGTATATTCAGAGACGGAGGAAGAACACGTCGAGCATATTCGAATAGTGTTGGAGACATTAAGGAGGGAGAAGCTATATGCAAAATTCTCCAAGTGTGAATTTTGGTTGTAGAGAGTACAGTTTTTAGGGCACGTTATCGACAAAAATGGTGTTTCAGTGGATCAAGTAAAGGTAGAAGCGGTTATCAACTGGGAGCAGCCGAAGACACCGATAGAAATCTGGAGTTTCCTAGGATTGGTGGGATACTATCGAAGATTTCTTTGGGATTTTTCTAAATTAGCATCACCGTTGACCAATCTTACCAGAAAGACAGTTAAGTTCATTTAGACGAAGAAGTGCAAGTTTCATAGAATTAAAGAAGAGGCTTAGTCAAGCACCTGTGTTGGCTTTACCGAACAACACATGAGGGTTTATAGTGTATAGTGATGTATCACACAAGGGTCTTGGATGTGTACTGATGCAACACGGCAGGGTCATTATGTACGCTTCACGTCAGTTGAAAGATTATGAGAAGGGATATCCGACTCATGACCTGGAGTTAGCAGCAGTAATTTTCGCCTTGAAGATTTGGATGCATTATCTGTATGGTGAGAAGTGTGAGATATATACGGATTATAACGACTGAGAAATTCGGATCTTATTGTAAAATGATTTTTATTAGATTAAATAATAATAAAATCTTATTTTATGTGTTATCAAGATGGTTGTCGTTATATAACCTAGTGACGTTGGAATGTCATAGTATTTGAGCTACATGGATGAATTAAAGTGTTCGAATTTTCAAGACGAAACTAAATGTTTTCCGAGAAATTTTCCGAAAAAATACTATTCATCGGTATTGGCTCGGGGTATAATTTTAGATTTCCGAGAAATACGTAATGATGGAATAATAAGGTGAGATGGATTATGTAATAAAAATATAGTTATGGAAAAAATGATATTTCGCTTGAGATGTTCAGATGCTGAATGAAGTTCATTTGTAATGTTGAACAAATCGTAAGAATGAAGATTTGTCGAAAATTGCACGATTGGACGACGATCGTCGAATTCGTAAAATTCTCGGAATGGAAGTCAAATTTTGTGTTTGATCACGGAATCATTGCATTACAATGGAGTTAAGTAATATTTGGCATTTAAGAGTTGCGGACTCGAAAATGACCGAATTCCGACTTAGAACGAAGAAACGAGCGTTGAACGTTCACGAACGTTTATCGTGTCGTTAAAAAAATGAACCAATAGGTGAATTTTTAGCAAACGAAGTCAAATAGATAAAATTCTTTGATGATCATGTAGATTACGAAATTTGTGAACCTAGGCTTTTGAACGAGCCAATTCAGACTTATAACGAAGAAGTTATGCGTCCGAGAAGTTCACAGAATTTCAAAACTGAAATTTTTATTTGGGGCACAGAGTTGGCGCCGCGGCACCAACCCAAGGCAAATGAACCACGCCGCAGCGCCATGTACAGTACTAAAAATTTCTAGAGAGTTGCGCCGCAGTGCGGCCCATTAAGTAAGGACTCGCGCCCCAACGCCAAGTCCGGGACATGCTAGAATAAGGCTCGCTCCGCAACGCGAGATGTAAGTGTAAAGCTGGCGCCGCAGCGCCAGTCTCAGAACAAAGATAGTAATGAAGGTTTCTAAGTACAAAGAAAGCAAATGGAAATAAACACAAACTAAAGGAAGGTAATGTAACATTGTTTAAACTTTGTTAAACCATAAGGAATGTAATGTAAATGTTAAGATAACCTAGTCGAATATAAATGCAATGGTAATGTTAAACCGAAATGAGTAGTAACTAAATCTAATACACGATTAGATTGAAATGAAGGGTATGATATAGTAATATACATATTTGATTATATGTGACCTAATGTAAAGTCATTATGTGATCATGTATTGTAGAGACTTGAACGACTTGAACATAAAGATAATTTATCGTAGCAGACGGTAAAGGCAAGTATTCTAACTCTTGTTTCAGTTCAATCTGAACAAGTTTAAAATTCATGTATTCTCTCGCATGAATTGAGGTATATTGAGGTTGAAGCCAATCCCCTTTGGCTAGACTTGATAATCTACTCTTGCATTATCAAATGTTGCTATATTTTGTCAACTATTGGATATGGTTTTCAAAAGAAGACTGAAATGTTAAACAAATGTTTTGTCGGTAAAACGACAGGCACGTGAGGTTGCCAAATGATTAAATGTACATACGTTTAATGGATGTAGTGTTGATCAACATAGGGTACAATAGGCTGATCACCTAGAAGTGGTCGTAAGTAATATCGGGCTTACGAAACTCGTTCCGGGTTGTCCTTTTCAATAAAGAATGAATACTCAAGGTCTTTGACAGTGAATGTTTTACTAAATATTGTTGTTATTGTAAAACATTTTGAAAGAAAAGATGAAGTGCTATTTTGAATTATAAATAGTACTTCATAACTATTGTTCAGTTATTGAAGATATACGATTTGTATGTGTCAGGCATGTTATTATTGAATTATTATACTTGCTGAGCTAGCCATGCTCACTCTTGCTTGAACCGTATGAATGCAGCTAAGACCGAACGTCCCGAAGGATCAAAAAGGGATAAAGGAAAAGCTAAGGCAGATTGTTAAGCAGTCTTGTAAATAGTATAGGTCTATTGTTGTAATGTTACTGTAATTATGATAAAGAACCTTTGTAATGGGTATAGAACCTTGGAATTGTAAATATTACTTTAATATATGAGAGTTATATTCGTTCTTTTAGACTTTTCAATTAAATGAATGTATGAATGTTGTACAGTATTGCACCATCTGTCGGGTTGGAAGATACCCGAATTTGGGGGCGTTACAAGTTGGTATCAATGCCTAGGTATAAAACTTAAGGGAGAAAGTAGAACCTTAAGTCATAACCTTAAGAAAAGAAGTAAAAGATGGAAAGTAACCTTATAAAAATGCATTATATTATGTTATGTGTTTTTATTATTTACTGACGTGTTCTAATCAAACTATATTTTTTTATTGTAGATGTCATGAGAAAATGATATGTATAGAGACATACAGTTAGTGAGCGAGAATTCGGTTAATCGGGTAGAGATACTACCAAATCCTGTAACCGTAGAACCAGAAGTGGTGACAATCGAGTCTGGAGACTTAGACGATTTAGACTACATGTCTGTATTTGATGGCACGATAGAGGAGGAGGTGGACGCGATGTCCTTTGATCAGGTTCCACCTATAGAGGAATTGTCTATGGGAGAATCAATGAAGGCATTGTTTATGTCAGTATTGGATAGGAATATCCATTACTGCCAAGAAGTTAAGGAGTTGAAAGAGGAACTCCAAGCTGTCCGGGAGGACAAGGCTAGTATAGAAGGAATGTGGGAAGAGGAGCATGATGATAGAGTCCTAGCTATGGACAAGGTCCGAGATTTGAAAGAAGAAGTCTTTGAGCTCAAGCAGGAGCTAAAGACTAAACAGCGGAAGTCTGAGAGGATGTCCTATATATATAGGAGTTCTCATGTAGATTTTCAGCAACAGGTAGCTGGATATCAGATAAAAGCAGGACATACCCGTCATACCATCAGTAGAGATGTTGTTGCCGATTTGGCCAGAGCAGACTTTGAGAATACCTTACGGCAAATGTAATCTAGCAATTGCTAGAGTAGCTTAGATATGTAAATATTACATATCTAGTAGTGACGTAAAACCCTCTTTTGTATAAACAAATGGTAGTCTTGTGTAAAATCCCAATTTTGGAAAGTAATTGCGGGATGGTAATATAATCAGCAAGGCTGAGTAATGTAAAACAATGTAGTGTTATACTACAAGTTATGAATCAATATAAGTCTTTTTGTGGAATATATTGAGTAATGAACATGAATTATTGTTTTCTTATAAATAATAACAAACCAAC
The DNA here is from genome assembly GCA_016801055.1 of Panax notoginseng. NCBI lineage: Eukaryota > Viridiplantae > Streptophyta > Magnoliopsida > Apiales > Araliaceae > Panax > Panax notoginseng. Next base: position 128,229,296 of record CM029020.1, on the reverse strand, counting down.
AAGAATAATATAATAATGATGTGTTGTTTTCTTAACAGCAAAATGCCGCCAAGAAGGAGACAACGAAATCAAGATACAAATGTTAACCAACCGGAGGGTGGTTCAGTTAATCCAATGCAGGAGTTCGTTAATCTTTTAACGACTGCATTTAATAGAGCGGGGGCTAATGTACCTGTGATTCCGGGAGTAGTACGAGCTACTACTTTTAAGGATTTTAAAAGTGTAGGTCCGCCGGAGTTCAAAGAAACTACGGACCCTATAGAAGCCCAGACTTGGGTAAAAGAAATCGAGAAAGCATTTGTAATAGCAAATGTTGAGGAGGGTCAAAAGGTTGCCTTTGCAACCTATTTGATGAAAGGAGAGGCCAACTTCTGGTGGGAGGCAAACCAGGCAAGGGCCGATATAGGAAATCTAACGTGGGAGAGGTTTAAGGAGATTTTTCTCGAGAACTATTTTCCCACGAGTATGCAAGGGAGGATGGAAATGAGGTTTCTTGAATTGAAACAAGGGGAGATGACAGTTCCCCAGTATGCTACCAAGTTTAATGAACTGGCACGATTTGCTCCACATCAAGTGGACACTGAAGTGAGAAAGGCTAGGAGATTTGAGCAGGGCTTGAAACCCTGGCTCTATAGCCGAATCACAGTGTTTCAAAGTACTTCCTTTGGAACCATATTAGAAAAGGCAATAATTGCCGAAGGTGGGAATGAGGCTTTCAGCCAGTACCATAAGGATAAGAAAAACAAGGGCAAGGTTGATGGAGGAACCAAGACCGAGGGAGCCAGTGGAAGTGGAAACGATCAAAAGAGGAAGGGCTTTAACTTTGGGAATACTGGAGTAAAACAAGGAGATTCTAAGAGAAGGATGGAGGCCTGTAAAACCTGCGGGAAGACTCACTTAGGAGTCTATCTCAAAGGAAAGTCAGTGTGTTATAATTGTCGACAGGAAGGGAACATTTCGCATAACTGTCCAAATCTGAAGAAAAATAAAGGATATTTTGTATGTGGATCAACTGACCACATAGCGAAGAACTGCCCGAAGAAGGGGAAGGAAGGAAATAAGGGAACTAATAGTGGTAAGTTGACTATTAGTGGTCCATCTCAGCCAGGTAAATCAATGGCTCACACTTTTAATATGACTGTCCAAGATGTTGTGGCATCAGGGGATGTAGTTGCAGCTATTATTCCGATCAATAACATAAATGTAGACGTGCTTTTTGATTCGGGTGCTACTTGTTCGTTTATAGCATGTGATTTTGCTAGACGATTAGAATTATTTCCCGAAAAATTACCTATACCTTTGAACATTAAGGTAGCAAATGAAGAGATAATTCCTGTTGAAAATATTCATAGGAGTTATTGTGTAGAGGTACGGTGTTGTAAGTTATCGGTAGATTTAATACCGATAAAGTTAGGAGAATTCGACGTAATTCTCGGAATGGATTGGTTAATTAATCATGGAGCAATTATAGATTGCCTAAAGAAATGTGTGAGAATCAAGTCGTTGAAGCAACCTCCTATAGTATTTTACGGTAGTAAGTTGCTGGGACGTCCGTGTTGCCTTACAATGACACAAACTAGAAAATTGTTAAGGAAAGGTTGTGTGGGTTACCTTTGTCATGTTGTGGATACCCAGAGAGTGGGAGCAACCATGGAACAAATACCTATAATAAATGAGTTCATGAATGTATTTTCAAGTAAGCTACCGGGGTTACCGCCGGATAGGGAGATCGAATTTGTGATAGACGTTGTGCTAGGAGCGGCACCAGTCTCAAGGGCACCGTATCGTATGGCGCCTGTGGAAATGAAAGAACTAATGGTTCAGCTATAGGAACTATTGGACAGAAAGTACATTCAACCAAGTGTTTCTCAGTGGGGGGCACCAGTATTGTTTATCAAAAAGAAAGACGGTTCGTTGAGACTTTATATCGACTATCGGGAGTTGAACAAGTTAACGATAAAGAATAAATACCCATTGCCCAGGATCGATGATCTCTTTGATCAATTAAAAGGGGCAAAGTATTTTTCTAAAATAGATTTGCGGACGGGGTATCATCAGTTGAAAGTTAGGAAGGAAGATATACCAAAGACGGCATTAAGGACTCGTTATGGTCATTACGAGTTTCTGGTGATGTCATTTGGGTTGACAAATGCACCTGCTGCATTCATGGATATGATGAACAGAGTGTTCAAACCATATTTGGACCAGTTCGTCGTTGTGTTTATCGATGATATTCTAATCTATTCTAAGATGCCAGAAGATCATGCTGAACACTTAAGATTAGTGTTGGAAACACTAAGGAAGGAGACGCTATATGCGAAATTCACCAAATGTGAATTTTGGCTGGAAAATGTGCAGTTTTTAGGTCATGTCATTTTCCAGGAGGGAGTTTCAGTAGATCCAGTGATGGTGGAAGCAGTGGTGAATTGGGAAAAGCCAAAAACGCCGACTAAGGTGCTGAGTTTCCTAGGGTTATAGCAGGGTACTATCGAAGATTTATCCAAGATTTTTCGAAGATAGCTACCCCGTTGACTAATTTGACAAGGAAGACAGTGAAATATTTATGGACGGAAAAGTGTGAAGACAATTTTCAAGAACTGAAGAAAAGATTAAGTGAAGCGCCTGTTTTGTCGTTGCCAGATGACACAGGGAATTTTGTAGTGTCCAGTGATGCTTCGCATAGAGGACTTGGTTGTGTGCTTATGCAGCATGGCAAAGTGATTGCATATGCATCACGGCAGTTGAATGATTATGAGAAAGCTTATCCTACTCATGATCTGGAACTGGCTGCAGTAGTGTTTGCCCTAAAGATATGGAGACATTATCTTTATGGGAAAAAATGTGAGATATATACGGACCATAAAAGTCTAAAGTATATCTTCACATAGAAGGATTTAAATATGAGACAGAGAAGATGGTTAGAGTTGATAAAGGATTATTATTGTGAAATCCTATATCACCCTGGAAAGGCCAATATAGTTGCCGACGCCTTAAGTAGAAAGGGTCGGGAAAAGTTGTCTATGTTAGCAACTCAAAATGAGTTAATAACAGAGATGGCTAGGACAGAATTAGAGGTAAAGTTGCCAATTGAGGTGGAGCAGAGACTGTTTGTGACGGAGATGCAGTCTACCATCGTAGAAAGAGTCAAGAAAGTACAACTCACGACAAACGAGTGTAATCAAATGAAGAAGCGGTTATCCGAGAAGGAAGATGCTAAGTATAGTCTTGATAATGAAGGATTATTAAGATTTGAGGGAAGAATTTGGGTTCCGAATGAGACGGAATTAAAGGAGCAAGTGTTACAAGAAGCTCATAATTTGAGATACTCGATACATCCTGGTAGCACTAAGATGTATCAAGACCTTCGACAGAGTTTTTGGTGGCCAAACATGAAGAGAGAAATAGCAGAGTATGTGAGTAGGTGCTTGACTTGTCAAAAAGTTAAAGTCAAACATCAACGACCCAGTGGCTTATTACAATCATTGGAGATTCCAGAATGGAAGTGGGAGCATAGTACGATAGATTTCGTGGTGGGACTTCCAACAACGAATAAAGGATATGATGCGATTTGGGTAATAGTGGACCGGTTGACGAAGTCGTCTCACTTTTTGCCAATTAGGGTCAAGTATAACTTGGGCCAATTAGCTAAACTTTATGTTAAGGAAATCATTTCTAGACATGGAGTACCGGTATCGATTGTGTCAGATCGTGATCCACGATTCACATCGAACTTTTGGAGGAGTTTGCAAGAGCAGTTGGGAACACAGCTGAAGTTGAGCACAACTTATCATCCACAAACTGATGGGCAGAGCGAGAGAACAATTCAGACATTAGAAGACATGTTGAGGTCTTGCGTCACAGATTTCAAAGGTAGTTGGGATGATCACCTACCACTAGTAGAGTTTGCGTATAACAATAGTTATCATGCAAGCATAGGCATGCCGCCGTACGAAGCTTTGTATGGAAGAAAATGCAGAACACCTTTGTGTTGGGATGAGGTGGGAGAACGTCGTATGCTAGGACCAGAATTGGTACAGCAGATAGCAAAGGTGGTAAAGTTAATTCGGATGCGTCTCGTCACGGCTCAGGACAGACAAAAGAAGTAAGCGGACTCGCATAGACTAGGTCGAGAGTTTGAGGTGGGTTCGTATGTATTTCTAAAGGTATCTACCTGGAAAGGAAAGATACTCTTTGGAAAGAAAGGAAAGTTAAGTCCAAGGTTTATAGGACCTTTTGAAGTGTTAAAACGGGTGGGAGAGGTAGCATATATGATAGCATTACCTGCAGACCTAGAGCAGATACATAACGTGTTTCACGTATCTGTGTTACGTCCATATAAGCTGGACTATAAACATGTAATCGAGTATGAGCCGATTCATATTGAGAAGGACTTAACGTATGAAGAGTCGCTGATGAAAATCATTGATAGAAAGGAGCAAGTTCTGAGGAACAAGGTAATACCAACATTGAAGGTATTATGGAATAACCACGAGGCTGAGGAAGCAATGTGGAAGTTAGAAGAAAAGATGAAGAAAATTTTTTCTCATCTATTTGACTAAAGTAAGACGAGATTCTGGGGACAGAATCTTTATAAGGGGGGAAGAATGTAACGACCGAGAAATTCAGATCTTATTGTAAAATGATTTTTATTAGATTAAATAATAATAAAATCTTATTCTATGTGTTATCAAGATGGTTGTCGTTATATAACCTAGTGACGTTGGAATGTCGTAGTATTTGAGCTACATGGATGAATTAAAGTGTTTGAATTTTCAAGACGAAACTAAATGTTTTCCGAGAAATTTTCCGAAAAAACATTATTCATCGCTACTGGCTCGGGGTATAATTTTGGATTTCCGAGAAATACATAATGATGGATTAATAAGGTGAGATGGATTATGTAATAAAAATCTAGTTATGGAAAAAACGATATTTCGCTTGTGGACTTAATTTATAAACGTTAAGGAGGGCGAAATAGTAATGAATATGTAATAATGGTACGATACTTATGTATTGTACAAAGAAATATAAATGAGTATAATACGAAGAATTATACGAGGTTGCATGAAGGGTGAATTATCGTATATAAATTCTATATGAATGAGAATACAGAAATAATACATAAACTATATGTAGTATGAAATGTTAATGGACTTGGAAAGATTGTTGGGAATTAATATAAGTCCAAGGGAATTAAAGGGAGAGGCCCAATTATTAATTAAGGAATCAACTAGTGGTTTGTTCATACAAAGCCCAATGATTTAATCTAATCTTAGCCCAAACTTAAGTCTAATAAAATGGGTTGACCCATGGGGTAAACCATATCAATATGGTTAATATGTGATGACCAAGACTTAAGAGTAATGACCAAGTTAAATGAGTAATGACCAAGCAAAGGATAAGAGAGTGGTTAGCAAGTAATGAATAGTAAGGAGGTGGCTTAAGGAGGTGGGATGTTTTAAAGACCAAACTACCCTGACTTTGCAAGTTCTATAAATAGAGAAGACTTAAAAGCATTTGTTGGTTGTTCAAATAATCTAGACTTCTCAAAGTGCTTAAGTTTTAGAGACAATAAGCTAAAATAAGTCACTTCCATAAGCCAAGAAGAATAAGCAAGCTACTTACCAGGACAACAAAGAGTAAGACTTCTTCTCCAATCATCTTCTATCTCTACTATGGTAGGATGATTAAAAAAGTTGGATTAAGAAACATAAATGAGTAAGTAATGAACTTAAGCCAATTAAGTTGGCAATAAGTCATTGAAGCTAACATAAGTTATAACTTATGGAAGAAGTTTATTAAAAGAGAATTGATATGAAGGTAAAAGAAGTTATATGATAATGTGAATTATGTATACCTAAGTAAAGTTATAGGTGAAGTACATGTAAAGTATGATGATTAAGAAACTCTAATTGTCATAAGTCATGAATAATTCAATCTTAAGGATTTATAATTTGATAAGTTATAAGCTCATTAGGAGTCAAACTCCAACAATGAAAATAAGTTGTTGTATTATGTATATTAAGATGTTCACATGATGAATGAAGTTCATTTGTAATGTTGAACAAATCGTAAGAATGAAGATTTGCCGGAAATTGCACGATTGGACGGCGATCGTCGAATTCATAAAATTCTCGGAATGGAAGTCAAATTTTTTGCTTGATCACGAAATCATTGCGTTACAATGGAGTTAAGTCATATTTGGCATTTAAGAGTTGCGGACTAGAAAATGACCGGATTCCGACTTAGAACGAAGAAACGAGCGTTGAACGTTCACGAACGTTTATCGTTTCGTTAAAAAAATGAACCAATAGGTGAATTTTTAGCAAACGAAGTCAAATAGATAAAATTCTTTGATGATCATGTAGATAACGAAATTTATGAACTGTAGGCTTTTGAACGAGCCAATTCGGACTTATAACGAAGAAGTTATGCTTCCGGGAAGTTCACAAAATTTCAAAACTAAAATTTTTATCTGGTGCACAGAGTTGGCGCCGAGGGTGCCAACCCAAGGCAAATGACCTGCGCCGTAGCGCCATGTACAGTACCAAAAATTTCTGGAGAGTCGCGCCGCAGCGCGGCCCATTAAGTAAGGACTCGCGCCCTAGCGCCAAGTCTGGGACATGCTAGAATAAGGCTTGCGCCGCAGCGAGAGATGTAAGTGTAAAGCTGGCGCTGCAGCGCCAGTCTCAGAACAAAGATAGTAATGAAGGTTTCTAAGTACAAAGAAAGGAAATAGAAATAAACACAAACTAAAGGAAGGTAATGTAACATTGTTTAAACTTTGTTAAACCTTAAGGAATGTAATGTAAAGGTCAAGATAACATAGTCGAATATAAATGCAATGGTAATGTTAAACCGGAATGAATAGTAACTAAATCTAATACACGATTAGATTGAAATGAAGGGTATGATATAGTCATATACATATTTGATTATATGTGACCTAATGTAAAGTCATTATGTGATCATATATTGTAGGGACTTGAACGACTTGAACATAAAGATAATTTATCGTAGCAGACGCTAAAGGCAAGTTTTCTAACTCTTATTTCAGTTCAATCTGAACAAGTTTAAAATTCATGTATTCTCTCGCATGAATTGAGGTATATTGAGGTTAAAGCCAATCCCCTTTGGCTAGACTTGATAATCTACTCTTGCATTATCAAATGTTGCTATCTTTTGTCAACTACTGGATATGGTTTTCAAAAGAAGACTGAAATGTTAAACAAATATTTTGTCGATAAAACGACAGGCACGTGAGGTTGCCAAATGATTAAACGTACATACGTTTAATGGATGTAGTGTTGATCAACATAGAGTACAATAGGCTGATCACCTAGAAGTGCTCGTAAGTAATATCGGGCTTACGGAACTCGTTCCGGGTTGTCCTTTTTAATAAATAATGAATACTCAAGGTCTTTGACCGGAGTGAATGTTTTACTAAATATTGTTGTTATTGTAAAATATTTTGAAAGAAAAGATGAAGTGCTATTTTGAATTATAAATAGTACTTCATAACTATTGTTCAGTTATTGAAGATATACGATTTGTATGTGTCAGGAATGTTGTTATTGAATTATTATACTTGCTGAGCTAGCCATGCTCACTCTTGCTTGAACCATATGAATGCAGCTAAGACCGAACGTCCCGAAGGATCAAAAAGGGATAAAGGAAAAGCTAAGGCAGATTGTTAAGCTGTCTTGTAAATAGTATAGGTTTATTGTTGTAATGTAACTGATATTATGACAAAGAACCTTTGTAATGGGTATAGAACCTGGGAATTATAAATATTACTTTAATATATAAGAGTTATATTCGTTCTTTTAGACTTTTCAATTGAATGAATGTATGAATGTTGTACAGTATTGCACCATCTGTCGGGTTGGAAGATACCCGGATTTGGGGGCGTTACACGGATCACAAGAGTCTGAAATATATCTTCACGCAGAGGGAGTTAAACACGAGGCATCGTCGATGGTTAGAATTGATTAAAGGTTATGATTGTGAGATTCTGTACCATCCAGGCAAAGTAAATGTAGTGGCAAATGCCTTGAGCAGAAAAGGCAGAGAGAATTTATTGAAGTTGACCATTCAAGAAGAATTAGTGAAAGATTTCGAATGACTATACTTGGAAATTAGGTGTCCGATGGAGACCAACGAGCAATTATTTACAGTGTCAGTGAGCCCGACTCTATTGGATAAGGTTAAAGAGGCACAAGAAAAGGACGAAGATTGCAATAACATCAAGAAGCGATTGACTGAAGGTGATGAATTGAAATTCAAGATTGATAGCACTGAACTGTTAAGATTTGAAGGACGAATTTGGGTACCGTTAGTACCTAAACTGAGAGAGGAGATTTTGCAAGAAGTGCACAGTACGAGATACTCGATACACCCAGGAAGCAGGAAGATTTACCAAGATTTACGTCACCACTTTTGGTGGCCAAACATGAAGAGAGAGGTTACGAAATGCGTAAGTAGATGTCTAACTTGTCGGAGAGTCAAGACAGAACACCAACGACCAAGCGGGTTATTAAAACCATTAGAAATTTCAGAATGGAAATGGGAGCACATCACAATGGACTTTGTGGTGGGACTTCTAGCAACGCAGAATGGGCACGACGCCATATGGGTAATTGTAGATCGTCTTACTAAGTCAACTCACCTTTTGCCGATTAAGATTAAGTATAGTTTGGACCAGTTAGCCAAATTATATGTCAAAGAAATTATCTTGAGGCATGGGGTGCCGGTATCTATTGTATCAGATAGAGATCCGCGACTCACCTCAATCTTTTGGAAGAGTCTTCAAGAAAGAATGGGGACACAACTACGAATGAGTACCGCGTATCATCCACAGACTGATGGGCAAAGCGAGAGGACAATTCAAACACTTGAAGACATGCTCCGAGCTTGTGTGATGGACTTCAAGGGTAGTTAGGAGGATCACCTTCCATTAGTAGAGTTCGCGTATAATAATAGTTATCACGCCAGTATTGGAATGCCACCGTACGAAGCACTGTATGGGAGGAAATGTAGAACGCCCTTATGATAGAACGAAGTTGGAGAATGTCAACTGTTGGGAATAGAGTTGGTACAACAGACGGTAGAAATCATCAAGGTGATAAGAGCACGATTAGTAGCAGCTCAAGATTGCCAGAAGAAGTATGCGGATTTACATCTCAAAAAGAGAGATTTTGAAGTAGAGAGCTATACATTTTTGAAAGTATCTCCCTGGAAAGGGAAGATTCATTTTGGGAAGAAGGGCAAGTTGAGCCCCATGTTTATAGGACCGTTCGAGATTTTGAGGCGAGTCAGTGAAGTGGCATACGAGGTAGCGTTACCTCCTGAACTTTAGCATATTCACAATGTGTTTCACGTGTCAATATTACGACCATATAAATCGGACTACAAGCACGTTATTTCCTATGAACCAATTCAAGTCGCGAAAGACTTATCATACGAGGAAGTCCTGTCCAGATATTAGATAGGAAGGAACAGAAGTTGAGGAATAAGATTATCCATTCCGTTAAGATTCTCTAGAGGAACCACACAGTAGAAGAAGCTACGTGGGAGCTAGAAGAGAAAATGAGAGTGAATTATCCGTTTTTATTTGAGTAATCTTATTTTTGCAAGTCCGAGGATGAAATTTTTACAAGGGGGAGGGATGTAACGTCCACGAATTTGAAACTCCTTATTTAATTAAATATGTGATTTAATTTTTAATGAGTTAGTTTTGTGAGTTTATTTAAACCTTATGTGGTTATGTGAATTTATAAATATGATTAAAGGGAGTCGCTAATAGTTATTTAAATTAGCGGACTAACCCTAAGAGTTTGATATCAAAGAATTGATAGGATTATTATTAATTAAATATTCAATATATTTGAATATAGTAGCAAGAGTTTAACATATTGACTAATTGCAATTTTGAGTAATTAATTGATAATGTGTTAATTAATAATTATTATGAATAATAATAATTAATGTGTAAGAGATTAATAATATATAAAATGATTTATATATTTACTTGATAAATTTGTGCAATATAGTAAACCTTTATTATATGGTAGTTAGCTATATATTTTATATAGTACAAGGTGGCACATAAATATGTCTATATATTATATATATAGACTATATAGTAAGAGTTATTTGCATTCATGTGAGTTGCATAATAATATTGTTATATGATATGAAGTGTGTGGGTAAACATTCACGTATACCCTATTGACATATAATAAAATCAATTGTTAAATTAATAATGATTTCATTAAGTTATTATAATGATAACAATCATGGTAATTGAAAATGTACATGAATTATATGTATGTGCACTACTTGATATCTTGTAATTGGGAAATACATTGTATGCCCTTTTAAATCATTATAACCTATGTTATGTGAAATGAGTTGTGCATACATAATTTATAACCAAAGTATATATTATGTATATAAGGTATTAAGCCAAGTGTGGCATTACATTTTGCAAATACTGAGAATTCTCTTGTCCCATAGTATGAGTCCCATTTCATTCCCACGTGAAAAGCTAGCAAGCCTAGTCTAGCTTCATCTCAAATTCACCAATCTAGATCAATTAGTGAGTGGGGAGTGGGATTCATGATGAAGATTACCAACTCTCCCTTAACCCTTGTGCATTCTTGAAATCCAATGGTTTGATTTGTGAGGTAATGGCATTATTTAGTTAACAATTCTTCTATAAATAAGACCTTCATCTTCCTTATTGCAATTGCTGAGAATTAGTTGCTAAGGAGGGAGTGTATTGCTGCCCAATCTCTTCAAGAGGTATAAAAATCCTAATTGTGTTTTTAGTTGGGTTTTGTCAAATTCTTAGGAATTTCTAGAATTATTTGGCAATCAATGTGAATTAGCATGCTATTATGTGTTTAACAAGTTTAGTTACATGTTTGAACTCTCAAATGATGGTTTGGAACATGTTTGAAGCAAGTGAAACCAAGTTGGTTAAGGGTCTGCGAACGGAGTCTGCTTACTGTCTCTGATGTAGGCACGGCACAGCTGCGCCCTAATTATACTAGGGTGCAGCGCAGCTGCGCCAGACCTGCACCAGCTCTGATATTTTCTGTTCAGTTTCTGTTGTGCTAACTTGTTAGTATATGGTTAGAGCAAGCATGTAAACGGCAACACACACGTGTAAGCACATGCATGTAGTATGAACTAGTATATCAACGATCAACATAACACTTGTTGTTTTGAAAGGAAATCATAGTTTCTAATGTAGACTTTGTCACGAACCTATCATATGAGCATTCTTACTTTATGAACATGATAACATAGTTTATATTGACATGAAATGCAAGACTAAAGTGATTGAACACACTAGCATACATGATTGAAAGTTAAGACTATTTCAAAGATAAGAAACTTAAGGCTTTTCAAAGTGAACTTGACCAACACCTTTATCATATAAGATCTGATCATTGAAAATATGCATGTGGCTTTAATATATGTTGTAAATGCATGAGAGTTACATGTTAAGATGCCTTGTATATGCTAAGTTGACTTAGTGCTAATGTTAAAGAAAGTTAGAATGAGGAAGCTATTGTCATAAAGTAATGAGTAAAGTGTACATGTGTTATATATATATATATACAAGCATGACTACTGAGTATTGAATGATCAAGTTGTAAGGCACCAATAATTGCATGACCTTGTTATGTTTTAATGTCATATAAATTGTAAGTAAACTTGTGATAGTGAATTCAAGTATGACCATGTGTTATATGTGAACCTCTAGCATGCATGTATGTTAATATGTATGTATAGGGGTGTGTTTGCATTGAACTGAAAGCAGGATGCAAAGCTCAACCTTGGACTGGCCAAGGGACAGCGCAGCTGCGCCATCCCTAAGCCTAGACCAGGCGCAACTGCGCCATCCTGCAGTCATAATTAGATTCTGTTTTTGATCTAAAGTTTCATGGCATGCTTACATGATTTCTTTATCCGATAATATGTGACCAATGTGCCATATAATGTGTTGAGAAGCATGTTATGTGATGACTTGATTCTTTTAAGTGTAGAGTCGTACTAGTTTACACATACTAATTGAAATGATCGACTTGTTAACGTTAGGTCATTTCAACGTAAGTTAATTAAAGCTAGAATTGTATTGTAGCTGAGAAAGCAGGCAAGTGTCCTAAACCCTTGCATTACTTTATTCGATGCATATCGTAAGCAAGTTTCTTTGAACTTCACTCTTGATTGTGCAAGTTCCTCGAACCCTACTTTTATTGAGCAAGTATCCGAACACTATTTTATTGTGTTGCAAGTTCATAACTTACACAACTCTGAATTTTGTGAAAGTTTCCTATCTTTCTCATATTATATTGAGCAGGTTATTGTTGAATTGAAAGTTATTCATTTAAGCATGAATTTTATTTCCAAGCATGCTATTAAGTGGTTTAATTACCTTACAATTATTCCACATCGATATTATTGATATTCGCACTTAGTGCACTTAAGTTCGTATAGTCTTGGACTTGTACTTCATTTAAAGTTCTATAATTCTTGAATCGTGTCAGATATAGTCTAAACTTTTTTTCGGTCAGACAAGTATATGAAGTTTTATAAAAGCTATCCAAACCAATTAATGGTAAGGATTCTTAGACTGAAAGAACAACCCTTTATATGATAGGGAAGAACCAGGTATCTAATATAAGATACACAGAGCAGATTTAAATGTTATGCATATACATAGTGTATGCGAGGCTAATCCCCTCAAGTACTTATTCTATAGCCAGTAACTAAATGGTAAATTAGCTATTGATTCCATTGGAGTGTTATAGTTTAAAGTCTACTTGACTAGCAGTTGTTCTAAAAGCAATCATTATCTTTGCTTCTAATATTCATATTGTTGAATCCTTTAGATATTCATATTATTTAATTCTTTGTCAGATATTTTTCATTTCATCATGATATATCCTTATTGTTGTATTTAAACTTATTGAGTAAACTTGTTGCTCATCCTTGCTATATCATGAATTATATTGCAGCTAAGCCCGAGACATTAGGAAAGGACAAAGGTAAAAGAAAGATGTAGATTAGTCGCTAGGAGCAGACTTTACTATATGCCTAGTTTAAATTTCTGTTATGTAATAAGAACCCTAATTATTATTTTAGGGTATATTTGTAAGACTTTATTAAGGTTATCAAATCTTGGGACTAGTAACACCTTTTGAATGAATGACGTATGTTTATTATATTCCACATTTTAGTTATCGTATGTTGTTTAGAGGTGGATGTTTGTATTTTATCGTGATGACCGAATCAGGGTCAGAGGACCCGGATTCGGGGACATCACAGGTAGCATATTGGGGAACAGTTATTTCCCCTTATTTCAGTTCTAGGAACCGCATCTCCATCCTCCCCTGGATACTCGTGGGAAAGTAGTTCTTAAAAAAAATCTCCTTGAACTGCTTCCACGTAAGGTTCTCTATCCCAACCCTAGCCTAGTTTGCCTCCCACCAGAAATTGGCTTCTCCTTTCGTCATATAGGTGGCAAAAGCAACCTTTTGCCCATCTTCGACATTTTCAATAATAAATGCCTTCTCTATTTCTTTTACCCAAGTTTGGGCTTCTATAGGGTCCGTAGTTCCTTTGAACTCTGGCGAATCGACACTTTCAAAATCCTTAAACGTAGTAGCTCGTACTACTACAGGATTTACGGGTATATTAACCCCATTCCTATTAAAAGCAGCCGTTAATAGATTAACGAACTCTTACATCGGACTAACCGATTCCCCTTCTGGTTGATTTACATTGGCATCTTGATTTTGTTGTCTTCTTCTTGGCGGCAATTTCTGTTAAGATAAATAACACGTCATTATTACTTTCTTCTTGTTAGTTATTTATTTTTCATTATTAAACAATAATTTTAACTCATTGCACAATATGTTCCATTAAAAGGCTTATATTGATTTACTTCTTCCTTGTAGTATAATACTACAACATTCGTCATTACACAGCCTTAGCTGATTACATTACTATCCTGCAATTGCTTTCCAAAAATTGAGATTTACAAAAGACTACCCTTCGATATACAAAAGAGGATTTTACGTCACTACTAGATACATCATATTTACATATCTAACTCTACTATATTCTAGTTAATAACTAGATTACATCTGCTTAATGACATTCTCATAATCCGTATTGGTAAGACCGGCTATAATATCTCGGCTGATAGTATGCCGCGTCTACCCCGCCTCTATCGGATACCCAGTCACTTGCTGCTAAAAATCCGCATGAGAACTCCTATGGATATAGGACATCCTGCAAATCTTCTACTTCTTAGCCTTCAGCTTCTGCCTGAGCTCAAAGACCTGTTGTTTCAGCTCGTGGACCTTGTCCTTCGCCAAAATTTGCTCATCATGCTCCTCCTCCCACATTGTTTCCATACTTTTCTTATCCTCCAAGATTTCCTAGACCTCCTCCTTCAGCTCCCTTACTTCCCTCCCCAACTGGATATTTCTATCCAATGTGGTCATGAACAATACCTTCATTGACTCCCCCAGAGTCATCTATTCTACAGGTGCTACGGTGTTAAATGACACCACCTCCACCTCCTCCGACGACATGCCATCAAACAAAGACATGAGGTCTAAGTTTTTCGAGTCTCTAGACTCGACTACAACCACTTCTGGCTCTTCTGCTGTAAGGGTAGGTAAGATTTCTACTTGATTTATGGACTCCACGCTCATAACATGTATATCCCTATACATCCTATTATTTATTGACATCTACAATAAAACAAATTAGTTTGATTAGTAAACATCATTAGAATAGTAAAAACACATATAACATTTAATGCATTTTTAGGGTTAACTTCATCTTTTACTTCTTTAACTTTTCTTAAGGTTATGGCTTAAGGTTCTTTCCGCCCCCTTAAGTTTTATAACCTACATCTCTGATACAAACCTGTGACGTCCCCAAATCTAGGTATCTTCCAACCCTACAGATGGTGCTACACGGTGCTACAGGTAACACATTCACTCAATTGAAATACCTCAAAAGAGTGAAAATGTCTTCTATATATTTCAAAATAATATTACCATACCCAGGTTCTTTATAACCATTACATGTGTTCTTGTCATAATATCAAATAATTACAACATTCATAATATACTATTACAAAGGTAATCTATTGGTTTGCCTTAGACTTCCCTTTATCTTTACCGGATCCTTCAGTCCGTTCAGTCTTAGCTGCATTCATATGGGTCAAACAAGAGTGAGCATAACTAGCTCAGCAAGTACAACAATTTCATTTAAATAAGAGGCTTGAATCATATAAATCGTATATCTTCAATAACTGAATCAATAGTTATGAAGTACTATTGATAATTCAAAATAGCACTTCTCTTTTCTTTAAAACGTATCGCCATGAACAACATTCATTAAACATAAATTTTGGTCCAAGACCTTGAGCATTTCATTCTTTTTTTAAAAAGGACAACTAGGCACCAAGTCCGTATGTCCGACATATCTTACAAGCACGTCTAGGTGATCAGCCTATAGTACTCTATGTTGTACAACACCACTTTCTTTAAACGTTATACGTTTAAGTTTTGGCAACCTCACGTGCCTGTAGTTTGACGACAAAATATTTGTTTATCATACTCAATCTTTCTTTGAAATCAATACCAAAATAGTTTGGCAAAAGATAGCAACATTTATAATAGTTTGATAGATTATAGAGAAATCCATAAAACATCATAAGTATAGCCGAAGGAATTGGCTTTGACTTCATTATACGTCAATTCATGCATAAGGTATATGAATTACAACGCTTGTCAGAAAGAATATAAATAAGGGTCAGAATACTTGCCTTCAGCGTCTTCTACACTTAACACACTTTCCTTTTGAGTCTTTAAGGATTCTACAATGCATGATCACATAACATACCACATTAGGTCATATAATCAAGTATTATCACTTACTTATCTTACCCTTCTTCTCAATCTCATTATTTTTTAGATTGGTTAACATTCATTATGGTTTATCGTATTACCTAAGGATTACGTTCAATTAATCTTTCTTCAACCTTTAGTGGTTAACTTAAGGTCATAAACATCCTTTAATGATGTTACTTCAAGTTAATTAAGATTATAATTTACCTTTCATCCACTTCCTTGTTCTTTATGTTCATAAGCACTCTTTATGTGTCCTTCCTAGTGATGGCGCTT
Source organism: Panax notoginseng (assembly GCA_016801055.1). Lineage (NCBI taxonomy): Eukaryota > Viridiplantae > Streptophyta > Magnoliopsida > Apiales > Araliaceae > Panax > Panax notoginseng. The sequence continues at coordinate 128,213,076 of CM029020.1, read as the reverse complement.
CGGCGCCAGCTTTCTACACAGGTCTCGCGCTACGGCACGCCTTGACAGTTCCCATGCTCTGATTCTGACGCTGCGACGCCATTCACTTATGCTAAGGCCGCGCTACGGCACCACTCATCAGTGTATGCGGGTCTGGCCTGGCGTTGCGGCGTTGGATTCACCTCTTTCACCCGTGCTGCGGCACCAACCCTGCCTCAGAGAAAATTTCCCAGAACTTTTTCTTCTGTGATTTTTTCGGGCTCACAACTTGTTCATTTTAGTCCGAATTGGCTCGTTCAAAAGCCATTAGCTCACAAATCACATGTTCTATGATTTCATTAGAAAATCTTTCATTTTTGAATCTTTTAACTCGGAATTCACCAATTAGTTCATTATTAAGCGTTCGCTAAATGTTTCAGAACGTTCAAAGCTCGTTTCTTCATTTCTAAGTCGGAATTTGACCATTTTCGAGTCCGCAACTCTAAAATGCAAAGTTAGACTATTCTCCATCGAAAACCAACGTTTCCGAGTTCAATGGTGACTTTTGACTTTCATTTTGAGAATTTAACGATTTCGACGATTATCGTCTAATTTCGTAAATTTCGCCATTACTTCGTTACTTGAGATTTTTACATCGTTCAAAATGGATCCATTACATATCTCTAACATCCTAACAAAACATATTACAACTACAAAATGATCATTCTTAATATGTTCTTCATTTGTTCATAGCTTTTATGACTATGATTCACTTGTACATGGCTTATTAAGGTTTAAGTCCATTGATTAGCCATCCTTATCACTTCTTATCATACATGCTCCACCAATCAACACTTCTCTATCAAACTATTGTTGAAGAGAGGAAGATTAATAATCTAGAGGTTCTTACCCTTGATGATCAAGCTTGGTTCTTCTTCTTTCTTCTTGAATTATCAAAGACTAACTTTTCTTACTTTTCTCTCAATAATCTAGATGTTGGTGGAAAATAAACAAGTAAAATGACAAGTTAAGCTCTTTTATTTATAGGATTCGCCAAGTGAGGGTAATATGGTCATTAGGCCATCCCACCTCCTTTCTCCACCTCCTTACTACTCCTTGCTTGGGCAACACAAAACTTATCTCTTGGTTGGCCACCACACTTGGTCAACCATGACTCACTCATGGGGCCCGCACGGGTTGCCCAATGGGTTTTCTTACCCGTTGACCCATCGGTTCGATTCATGGATCTGGTTCTTAGTTTGGGCTTTAGGTTTAAGTAATTTAGACCTAACGTTGGCCTTGCATTTCATATCATTGGGCCTTAAAAAGTTTACTCTTGGGATTGCCCAATTCCTACACAAATCCTACACTAATTTTATTAGTCAATTACAATTGGCTTAATGCTCATAACGCATAGTCTACGTATTCTTCTTGTATACTAAGTCGTATAACCACTCATCATATACGATATGTTATCTTTCGCATATTAGTATAATACTTCGTATCATGCCCGTATTCTTTGCTTCGTATAATACTTGCGTATCATACGATCATCATATACTCAATCTTTACTTTCCTTAACATTCTCAAACTTAGTACGCAGGCGAAAAACTGCATTTATCATAACTGAAATATTATTACATATTCTATCCTTCCTTATTATTCTATCATTACGTATTTCTCGAAAGTTTAAAAAATAATTCCTGAGCAGAAATCAGTGAATAGTGTTTTTCAAAAAATTTCTCGTAAAACTTTTATTTTTGTCTTAGAAATTCAAACACTTTAATTCCTTCATCAGCCAGAATACTATGATATTCCAACACCTTTAGGTTATAGAACAACCTTCATTTTACTAACACATAATAATAACGTATAATATAATTTTATTCATTATTTAATAAAATAAAATTATTTTACAAATTATCTGATTTTCTCGGTCGTTACAATATATATATATATATATATATATATATATATATATATATATATATATATTAATCATAATAATTTTATATTTAAAATAAAGTGTTTATTTTAATCTTGAAATTGGATGTCATGCAACTTAAAAATGCCCATTAAATGATACTCATTTATATATGGAATGATTTTATTCATAAGGTGAATGTTTTATTTATTGATGCATATGGTAATATGTATGATAATAAATGGGATTGATTATGGACTATTGACCAATGTGATTGAATTTATTTTGGTTGGATGCTTGAATGAATGTGTTTTATTAAATGGGTCTTCGTACCTCGTCTTTTCTGGTTTTCTTTTTGATGTAAATTCTATCTCTCTCTTATGTACTTCCCCTTAACTGTTGATCAAGGTTTCTATTTAAATTAAATAGTTTATGTAATAGGATTAGTTAGAATTTTTAGAAGAACCGGAGATTAAGGAGAAATAAGCGCTTGAAGACCCGTTTGTAATGAAACCCAGCTTTAAATGTAATAGTTATATTTAAATGTTTATTCTTGCACCCTAGGGTTTGACCTTTTGGTTCACTTGGTGGCTCTAGTGAATCAAACTAGAATAAAAGTTTAAAAACCCAAAACCCTAATAAGACTCAGTTATGTAAAATTCAGTTATATCAATAAAATTTCTCCGTACTGAATGTGTTATGTGTATATATACTCTGTTTAACAAATTTGGTCAAATAAAATTTTGCCCCAAAAACGTCGTGCTTGACACCTCGTGCTTAAAAATTTTCTTCCGAAATCGAACTTTTCGGTATATTTGTTTGGACAAGCTGCTTTGTCGTGCTTACATTGACAAAACGCTTTGTCGTGCTTGTTAGGAGTAGTAGAAAATCTTGGTTAGTAACCCTAGATTAATAAACCGTAACCCTAATTAGCAAAACCCTAACCCTAATTTATAAACCTAACCCTAGTTAGCTAATTTAACCTTAATTAGATTATCTTAACACCTAATCATGATTACTAAACTTTAATTAGGTGCTAATAAATATCATTTAATAATACTAATGTGACGCCCCCAAAATAGGTCCAATCCACAACCCATTTTAGGTCGCCAAAATACATGGTACAAAAACAACTACAACTTCATTAATACAAGTGTCGTGCAAAATACGACAACACATAAACTGTGTGTTTAAATACAAATATTGTCTTCTAGACAATATCCACACTCAAATAAATCCTCATCATAATTATTGATACATTATTTTACAAAAATGGTGAGGACTACTAAACAATTCTCTAGAAACCATCATTCCACACCCTCGACTCGTACTTGCTATATTATCGCCTCCTGAGAAGAAAAATGGAACAACAAAGAAAAGGGTGAGCTCAACTAGCCCAGTAAAGAATATTATAACTAAGATAATATAGAACAAATTATCGTTAGTCTTAAACAGGAAAAAAATTAATAGAATACAATAGACAACAAGTTTTACATCAATATTCGCAGCGAAAATAATAATTCATTAGAAGAATTATGTAGAGAATGAAATCTACTATCTTCTATATATGAATTTAAAAGTTCATCATCAATATTTTATCCATGTAACATCAATCAACATATATCTGGAAATTAAATATTCATCTTTGCACTACAGGCCAAAGATATTTATCAGTTGGTCATGTTCATCTAAACATCTGTTCATCTTTGCACTACGGGCCAAAGATATTCATCAGTTGGTCATGTTCATCTAAACACCTGTTCATCTTTGCACTACGGGCCAAAGATATTCATCAGAAATCATTCATCTTTGCACTACAGGCCAAAGATATTCATTAATATCATCATTTAAGACTGAGGATGATAAAAAAATATTTTAAAGAAAACGAATCCAGTGAAACAAAAGAGTAGATATTAAAGATTCGTATTTCAGCTATTCCATGTCCAAAAATACCTCATAAATAATCATAGTGGAGTAAAATTCAAGAATGATCAAACATGGATACAATCAAAGCTAGTATCCAGAATGGATATTTTGGACAAAAAGAATAAAATTTTATTTTTCGGTGAATAGTATCGTATTCGTGAATAGTACCGTATACGTGAATAGTACCGTATACGTGAATAGTAACTCCGATACCAAAAGATAGAAATTTCACAAAAAAATCATTATGCTTCGTGAATAGTACTCGTGAATAGTAACTCGTGAATAGTAACTCATAAATAGTAACTCGTGAATAGTAACTCATGAATAGTAACCCCGACATGAAAAAGTTTTAAATTTGATAAAAAGTTTCAACCAATATTTCGGCATAATGATATTGAAAAAATAATATCATTTATGAAGAAAATAACATCTCTTACCTCGTAAAAACAGTACTTCTAGTTGAAACACCAGATATAGGCTATGACTTGAACTTGTACCGTATAGCAACACTCAAAGTATTAAAATACTCACCAGAATAGGCTCACTAATATAGAGAGAGAAAGAGATAGAAGATTTTAGTTTCTGGTGTGATTTTCAATTCTAACATAAGCACTCTATTTATAGGAAAATGCTTAGAACACCAAAGCAGAAAATTGAATATAATAATATTATTTATAAACAAAATTCCTAAGCACACCACCAGCTGATTTCAACCATTTAACACATGCCCCTCAATTGAAAAAAACGTTTTTCTTAAAATTAATAATTAAAACTTCCAAAAATCAATTATTTCGGAATTACGGAACTTCAATAATTCATAATAAATAGCCCTTTAATCAGAAAATTCAAATCTCGCGTATTTTTATAGGAAATTCAATTCTCTACAACTTTACAGAAGAAAGTTTTTCCAAATTCCAAACAGAAATTGACCGAAATCCATAAACGGGCGATTTTACAGGCTATAATCATATTTCAGTCAAGAAATGGATCCACCGACACACAAAACATGTGTTAATCATTTAATGCAACAAAAATACTCTTTCTCCTCATATACTCATATATCCCACATTAATTGTAAAAATATCACCATTAATATTATTAAAATAATATATTTAAATGAATTATTTTATCAGAAAAAGATAAAATATTAATTTTCAACAATTGTCACATTAAAAATTTTCTCCATCTATATCCACATAAAATCAATATTCTCCTCATCATATAAATCAATAATTAATTATTCATAAATAATATTACAGAATCACAATACTGACAACCAGGCAGTTCCTAGGAAAGAGGGGGTTTTTCAATAAGGATCTCTCCTTACTGGCGCGCAATTAGATGACTAAACCTCTCCTTAGACAGAACTTTCTAGACATTGCCAATAATGTTATATAATAATATTATTCAGATAATATGAATTATTGCTCGATAATAGAAAATACTGTGTAGTGACAATTATTAAAACAACAGTAATATAAAATATCAACGCATCAGCTGTGCAATTACTGTAACCAGTAATTACTGTAATTACTGTGCAATAAAATATTGAACAGTAATTACTGTAACCATTATTGAGTAGTGCCTTCTTACGTAAGAATCAATAATTGGTGCAATACAGTGTGCTACTGTGCAACAACGCGTATTACTGTGTTTAACCACCGAGTATTCCAACAGTATTAACGGTAACAACTACGCCGTTATTTATAAACAACTTATATTTGTCGTTTTCTTCATCCAATCGCTTTCTGTTATGGGGCCCACAAAAGACTGCGCCGTCGTACGAATATTCTCCGACAGAAAGAATATTCCACAACCAAACGAATATTCTCCGACAACAATGAATATTTTATAACCACCTGCTTATTTGAAATATTTGCGCATTTTACCCATAAATAACCTCATTAATCAATTTAACCCTTACTATTTCAAAATAATAATTAGAGGAAATTAAATTTCATTTATTAATAATTTGGGGTCTTACAACTAATCATTAAAAATAAAACCCTAATCAAGATTAGTGAAGATTAGGGCATAATTAGGCTACTAAACTAACCTATCTAGTTCACAAGTAGGTTAGGAGTCACCAATGCAAGTTCATAGGTTGCACATCGCTTATAACTCCCAAGCATGAGTAGAGTCATCAGATCTGATATTTGTGGAGGCAAGTAGCTTGAAAATGTCCAAAAAACCAAGTTGAAGAAGTGTATAAATAGGAACCTTAGATCAGGGAAAACTAACGAAATCTTTAAGCCATTATACACTTATATACATACCAAATCAAGCCTGGGTGATAGCAGCAACCAAATCAGAAGCAAGAATCAAAAATCAAAGCAAGTTAGGTGCAAACCCTAATTCATAGCTAGCTCTTTGATCCTTCGGTAATTTCGTTGTTTAGATGTTTAGAATTATGTATTAGTGTGTTAGAAAGTATGTTAGATTGATAGAACACGTTTTCATAACATCTAGATGCATTAATTAAGTGTTTTTAGAAATCTAGAAATTTTGAAAATCTAGCCTGATAGCCGAATGTCAGAGCTTGTAGATTCGTATGTGTTTATGTTTAGGTCTGTTATTTGTATGATATTTGTAGCCTGATAGTAGGTCTTTAATCTGGAAAAGAAAACAGGTTCATTAGAACCACATATTGCAAGTTATAGGTGGTCAAAGTGAGTTGACCGTTCACGGAGTTCTGTTTTCTAGGTTACCCAGAAAACTCAAGAACAGTTTGAACCGGCTACTTTGACCAGGCTTTTGATCGCTTTCTATTTGTTGTTTTTGTAACGTTTTGTTTTACATTAACACATTCATGTACATACTACATATCTATGATCTTAAATTGCTTAAACAACTCATAGGATTACTGGAATTAATGGTCAAAAGTCGTTGACCGAGCTTGACCAAGTTTTCTGGGTTACCCAGAAAACTGATGAACACGAAGAATAACTTTTGGCTGTACTTTGACTAACATAATTAGAGACCTTAGAATTATGCGTTGTTCAAGTTAGTGATATATATATGTACCCTGACATATATACTACATGTTACAACAGACATAACACACATCTATTACATAGAATTAGAGATATTAAAGCCACAAAACCGTTGACCGACCATGACCACCGTTCTGGGTTGCCCAGAAACTCAAGAACAGCTCTGACAGTGACTTTGAGCCTCTATAACTTCTTGTTATATGTAGGTTAAAGCATGAAGTTTGCTTGATGTTGTACTACTGTAAGAGTACTATAACACCAATACTTGTCCAAACCCAGAATCGTAAACCATAACTAGATAAATCGTGGTCAAACTGGTCCCTCGATCATGACCAACTGTTCGCCCAGAAGCTCAAGAACACCTATAGCGACACTTCAGGTCACTGTAATGCTTTAGCGACGGACAGAAATTGTTTTTCTAAAAATTAATTTATAAAAATTAGAAATAATTAATAAATAAATATAAATAACTACAAAAACAGTTTTAAAAATTATATTAAATAATTACAATTAATTTTTGATATTTTTATACAAATTCAATAAAATATTTTATTTTATTTAGATATTATTAATAATTAACTTAATAATAAAGTAATTAGAATAATTATTTATAAATACCAAATAATTATTGAAAAATAATATTAATAATCTAAAAATCATAATAAATGGTTATAGATTATTTGAAAATGGTAAACAATGTTTTTGTAAAATTTTAAGTATATATTAATTACCTAAAAATAGAAATAAATGATTTAAAAATTATTTAAAGGATAAATAAATGTTTTAAAAATATTTTAAAAACTTCTAAAAATTATTATAATGGATACATAAATTATCTAAAAATATAATAATTTTAATAAATAAAATTTAGTTTATATATCAACTTAATTAATTTTCGGTAAAGACATTGAACACCAAAACCTTATCGAATCTAACCCGATCTTATATAAATGTTATATTTGAGTATTGTTATCAATACTAACGTGTTATATTTATATATATGAACATCATAGGTATTTAGTAAACAAATTGAGAAGCATAACTTGACTGATCCATGCTCAAGCAAGTTCTTCTTAATCCTTAAACTACTTATGCAAATTTCTCAACCCTGTTTATTCGTTGAACAAGATTTTTATCTTGATATGCTGTTAACATAATATACTACACCTACATTTGAATTACATTTTATTGTAAGGTTATTGCTATAGCTTCAGCCTAACTAAGAAATAAATTATTTATTCATATTAATTGTTAAGCATAAATTATTGTGCCAAACCAAATTATTTGGCAAGACATCTTATTTTGAAGTTGGGTATCCCGTAAGGGATCATAATTCGGTTAATAATATATTGACATTAATTTGGGTGCATTTGAGCACTGGTAGGATGAGATGCATGTCGACGTCGGGATTTTTATTTGTCCATTTTATATTCTTGTTCTTTTGTGTTCTCATGGTAGGTGAGATTTGTTTGAAAAAACAAGTGAAAAAGGTACGACATGTATAATGTCGATGATGGACTGTTAAGAGTCGCCAGCTAGTTTTTTAACTAGTTGTACCAACACAACTGAGAAAATGTTTGCACATTGACCCTCAAACAGACGGACAGAGCAATCGAACGATTCAAACACTGGAAGATATGTTACGAGCCTGTGTAATGGACTTCAAAGGAAATTGGGATGATCACCTACCGTTGGTAGAGTTCGGCTACAACAACAGTTACCACGCTAGTATTGGTATGCCGCCTTACGAAGCGTTATACGGCAGAAAGTGCAGAACTCCGCTTTATTGGGATGAAGTTGGTGAAAGACAATTGCTAGGGCCAGAATTGGTACAACAGACGGCAGAAATAGAGTCAAAGTGATCCGAGCACGACTGGTAGCAGCTCAAGATCGACAGAAGAAATACGCTGATCCACACCGTAAAAATATCGAGTTTGAATCAGGTAGTTATGTTTTCTTGAAGGTCTCTCCCTGGAAAGAGAAGATCAGGTTTGGGAAGAAAGGAAAATTGAGCCCAAGATTCATTGGACCCTTTGAGGTACTGCGAAGAATTGGAGAAGTTGCGTACGAGGTAGCCTTACCTCCAGCACTCAAGAATATCCACAACGTCTTCCATGTTTCTGTGTTACAACCTTACAAACCTGATTACAAGCATGTAATTGAATACGAACCCCTGCATTTTGAGAAAGACTTATCTTATGAAGAAATTCCTGTCCAAATTGTCGAACAAAAAGAACAAGTTCTCAAAAATAAAGTTATACCTTCTGTTAAGGTAATTTGGAGGAACCACAACGCTGAAGAAGCTACGTGGGAACTCGAAGAGAATATGATGAAGAATTACCCTCATTTATTTACTTAATTATGTGTATGCGATTCTGGGGATAGAATCTTTGTAAGGGGGGAGAATGTAACGGGTCAAAATTATTGAGTCGTGATTCTGGGGACAGAATCCTTTTAAGGGAGGAAAGATGTGACGAACGAGAATTTTGTAAATTATTTTAAATATTTATTGAATTAAATAAATATTTTTCGATGATTTAAATATTAGATTTAATAATTAATTGATGCAATTGTGGTAGATTAATTTAATTATATGTGTTACATTTATTAAATTAATGTAGAGAATTTTTATTATTCGAGTATGTGATTGTGTGAGCTTATTGAATTAAATGAAATATTTAATTAAGCATGATGTTACTTTAATTAATTTAATTATTAATTAGAGATTTAATAAATTGTTATTATTTATTAATGAGAAAAATTAATTATGTGACTATATGAATTTATGAGAAAATATTATATTTTATTTATAATAAATTAAATAAAATATTGGAGTTATTTTATAAGGAGTGTGACATTTATTAAACTATATAATAAAAGGTTTATTAAAATAATGAGCTTTGAATTTATTTGCTAAGCCAAATATGGCACTAAGAGAGGTTATGGGCAGTTAACCCACGACTGGGCAACTGACCACATCGCGTCAGTTTTATTTCTTCGACGCTTCCTCCTTCTTCTTCATAATTTCCTAAGTCTGACATTATTTTCAGTGAGAGTTCAGAGAGAAGGTGAGAATTTTTGAGAGAATTTGTGAGTGTTTAATTACAGGTTATTGCAAAAAGGGTTATCTGATCATCTTATACTCTGGGTAATTCTCTCCAAACCCAATTTCTACAATTACGTCTTTTGGTTTTCATAAATTGGCTTTCATATGTTTTTGTAAATCTCTGTATTTGGGAGATATGAGATGATTATAATTTTATGTATGGCTTAATATGTATATTGCCTTATACGTGATAATTGATGTATTGATCATATATTATCCCTAAATTTTACACCCTTACATTATTGAGCATGTCGATACGGAGAGATTGGAGTTTAAATGAACGGATTCGGTGTTATAACGAATCCGTAGGGAGAATTTTCATATAAAGTTTTCTAAACTTCACGAACATCAAAGTCAGTAATTTTGTTAGGCTTTAAATCTGTTAATAAGTGTTTAAAATTGGTTTTGTCAGTATATAAATGTTGGGTAATGATTATATATAAATTATAGCATATGGGTATGTTTAATTTCGAGCAGAACTTTAAGAAATTTGGAGAAATTGGCAAGTTCTGCGATTTTCGCGAACTACCATTTATGTACCTGGTACGCCGCGCCGCAGCGCCGGCTGCCTGTTCATTTCCCGTGCCGCAGCGCCACGCGCCGCATCGCCAGAGACCCGGCCGCAGCGCCATGGCGCCGCAGCGCCAAGGGCCAGTTCAAACGTGGCTCCGCAGCGCCACTCCCCAGAAAACTCAGAAATGAGATTTTAAACTGTTTACGACTATCAATGTGTTAGTGGATTAATGTAATGAACAAGTAAACATGTTATAGGTATATTGTGATATTAAAATAGATGTGTAACATGTAAATAACTTAATTACATGTGATTTGAATTATTAAATTACATAATTAGTTTGGTAATTCACGAAGTACAAATGATGTGACAAAGTGAAAATTTGACTAAGTTTAGTCGAATAATTAAAGTAGTCAAAGAGAAAGAGTTTATAATGATTAGTTAAATTATAATTAACTGGTATTGTGTATGTGAATGGTATGTAGGATTTTTAATTCAAAGAACGAGTTAGTTAAAGTGTAATCTACAAGCAAGGCAAGTTTCTTAACCCTACTTTTTAATATCTTTCAAGATTATTAATTACCTTGAATAAGTTATCATTTCTATTATTCAAGTTCAAGTATGATATTACAGATTATTTATATTGTCAAAGCATGATTCAGTTATACAATAATTGTTCTATTGTATACGTTTGAGATTATTATTCAAATTGAATATCGTTATTGTTGAACCTTATTAGACTAGTGAACCTTATTGATTCAACTAGTCCATAGTTGATGAGCGTTCTAAATTTCAGAACCCTTGATGAATTTATCCAAACCAAACTTCCTTTGGTGCGGACTCGAATGTCAAACTGAGATGAACAACCCTGTATAGGGGATTATTTACGCTTTAGCACTAAGATATTGTGCACAGTATGGTACTAAGGGCTGATCCCCCTAAGTACGAGAAGAAGGTCCATAGTCTTATGACTGTTAAAGGTTTCAAGTATAACCCTTGTTAACCTAGGACATAATTCAAGGTCTTATGACCCTCAGTATTCTTTTGATTCATGTTATTTATTCTTGATTCAAAAGTTGAGCTTTATTCAGATGTCTTTGATTATTCGCATGTTATTATACTGTTATTTCATTTTTATACTTGTGGGCATTTGTGCTCACTCTTGCTTAATAATAACATTGCAGTTAAGAATGAAAGAAGCGATAAACCCTCCACTAGTAAAGGCAAGGGCAAAGTTAGCAAGTGATGAAGACTTGTTATTTTAATTGATGATGTATTTATGTTTTTAAGACTCATGTTGTTGTTTAAGACTTATTTGTTTAGAATTCCGCATAGATGTTTTAAGGTTAGAGTAACCTGGGATTTATTTATGATTCAATTGATGTAACCCCTAAGGGAAGAGATTTTATTATGATTTCTATCTATTGTATGGTTTGATATTATTTATGGGTAGATAGATAGATGATGCTTGTACAGTGAACACTAAATCCCGTGGAATCGAAGTACCCGGATTTGGGGGTGTCACAGTTAAGCTACGGTTAAAACCTTATTTAGAGTTGAATCTTAAGAATGCATAACAAATAGTAAGTTGAATGATAAAATTTGTTCAAGATTAGTGTGTTAGAATGTATAAATTTACATGCTAAATAACAAGTTAAAGATTGGCTCAATATCAAGAGATAAGGCTTAGGAGCTTGCACGGTATAATTAGGGTTAAGAAACTTGCACAAAGAAAGCTTGGAGTTAGAAAAACTGGCTCAAAGAGAGTTTAAATACTTGCACAATTATAAAAGTAGAGTTAGAGAACTTGCCTCGTGCATAGGTTAAACAATCACTACTCACGTTCACCACAAGTCCTACACATACCATATGTATTGACAATACACATTAGTTACACTAATATTAGCTTCATATAGCTCACTAGCAACATCACATCTTTTCATGAACATCGCTATTTAGCTTTATTACAACTACTTAAGTGATCATATCATTGCACCACATACACATTAACAACTTGATACAACATCTTATTACATGTCCAACATGTTATCATTAGGTTATACTAATACACAAAGGATTGCACTTGTATCCGCACATCCCGACGCCCTTCGATGTCCTCCAAATACACAATAGTCATAAATATAGTCTATTTGACCCTTCATAACGATTTCAAATTGAAAAACTTAAAGCATAAAAGTTATAGGCCTATTCGACCTCATTCCGAATCATCTTGAATCGCATAAATCGGAGTTCATATAAAAACGTTATGATCATTTTAGTAAACTATGTCCGATCAGTTTTTTTTTTCAAAATTTTGGCTTGACAGAACACCCCCCGCCGGGGCAGGGTTTTTTACACTGGGGGGCCCGTCGGGGTGGGGGTTTTTTCACTAGGGGGCCCGTCGGGGCAGGGGTCACTGCTGCGATTATGCGATTTTAGCTCTAGAACACTATGAAAAGCCAAATTAGGCCTCCAAACTCATTTCTAACAACCGTACCAAACTACCCAAGGTGTAATAGGTTTACAGAAACATAATCTAATGTTTTCTAACGCGTTTCTTGTCATATAAGCAACATAAACATTCAAATTACAACACTCAATTTCACTATTTTTGATAAAACTCTATTGTTTTGACATTTTCAGCTAAAATCATCACTATAACTTTGTTTTTCAACCAAAACAATTAATTCCAAATACTTTGTTTATGTTTATTCATTTTTTTTTCAATTCAATAGTTAATTTATAATTTAAACAATTACTACAACCTTAATTTTACTTTTAAACTAAGCCATATTCATATAAATTCACTATAATATGAGTTTCTTCGCAAATTACATATATACATGAATTAATTGACTATTCCCATATATAACTTATGAAAAACAGTTTTATAACAAATAATTTAACATACAAAACCATATACCACACACAATTTATCCTTCACAAAGATTTTTTAGAGAATTTTTGGAAGAGAAGACAACTAAAACTTTTGAAAAATAAAAGGGTTTAGATGATACCTTGTATCCTAGAAGATGATAACTTTGTTTAAGAAGATGATAAACAAGACTTCTTTTCCTTCAATTCTTCTCACAAATTCTCTAGGATTCTCTCAATTTTTCTCTGTATTCTTCTTCTTCTCCTCTCTTCTTCTTCTGAGTCTTTCTCCTAACTCTATTATAACTTACGTACTAACAAAAAGATATAACGTATACTAATAATAATATAGGTATTAAGTATATAATATTAATATATGTATAACTGACATCAGTTATCTAACTTTTAAAAATCAAGAGCCGTAAGTCTTGTTTGGCTAACATAATAAAAATAATTCATTAACTCTTACACCTTGTTTGGTAAACCTAATTAAAATAAATCAATTAATCCTTATACCTTGCTTCGTAAAATACCATTAAATTAAAGACTTAATATGCATTAAGACTTGTTTGGCCAAAACTAAATTAAACTCCTTTAATTTATTTTAATAACTGTAACGCCCCGAAATCCGGTCTATCTTCACACCTGAATTCCGTACGTCACGAGTACATCATTCATCCAACATACATCATTATATATTGAAATATAACAACATACATTCTCAATTCTCAGGTTCTCGAAACCTTATAACCTTTCTCATTATAAATAATGATAATTACATTAAGAACAAGAGTGACTTTTATCCGCCACCAAGAATACATACAGTTCATTAAACTAGTCTATAGTTTAATTCATCTTTTTACATTACAAGTCTTCACTTGATCTTCACACACATTCACATACTGAATGGCACTTGGTCTGGATACCGCTTAGCTTGATCTTTATGGGATTCTTAAGTTCTTTCTAACATCGTTCGCTGAAAGTGTTTTTCATTTAAAGCAAGTGTGAGCATTTAATTGCCCAGCAAGTCATCACAGTTTGAACAAACAAGTTTAGAATTCAAACATTTCTTTAGAACTTCAATAACCGAACAAAGGTTTAGAAGCAACTTGAATAACAGGAATAATCTCGATTCCTATCATCTTAAAACCATACTCACTTTCACTTTGAAATACTTTCATTCTTCTACCTTTTTCATATACATTCTGTCTGGTTAGAATCATCAACACAGAATTAATAATAACGATCATGAATTAACCGAGCATACTTGAATTGAACAGTTTGATCACGAAACAGTTCATTTCATAGAAACACCACAGTGTTCACATTGTGGCACAAGGCCTTATACATTCTACCACCTTGTACAAATATCGCACATTCGCACATAGACAGAACTTCTCAAGTTCAACATCTGAGAAGTTTAAGAAACTAGCATTCATTTAAAATATGAATGAAGTTAGGAAACTTGCCTTACACACAGCTACAGCTTACGCTGAACTACTCATTCCCATTCCTATGTAGCACATAAGAAAATAACACGTACACCAATTAGTCATATACTTGACTTACGCATTGGTTTACTTAACTTTACTTCTTAAGGTTCGCGTTCTTGTAATTTAAGCTTACGCGACTAACTTTCATTACCAGATTATGGTTTTATGACATACTGAGATGTCTTATTCATACATTTATCATCTTTGATGATTTACATTCTTATCTTCTTCTTATACTTCTCTTAGGACTCAGTACACATCGCCTCTCTGCTAGTAGTCCATATGGTACTCTGAGTGGTTTCCCACAAACAACCAACAAACAAGTTCCTGTCTCATCTACACTGCCATCACAGTGAGTTAGATCGGTTGCCAGTTTCGTATATACCTTCGCTCTCTGAAGGAATTGTTTAGCCCAGCTCCCATATGTCAACCATCAAAGGTTACGATTGTACTACAACCTAACTTCTCTTAACTTATACGAACTATTAAACTATAATGTTCGTTAAGTCAAATTCATATTCCTTACAGCTTTATGGCAACTAAATGCCATACCTCATGATTCATTATTTATCGTCTAATTCATACAGTCTTTTGTACACTCGGAACGATCATTCAATGTCAATACTATGAGGTCATAGCGTTAACCATTTCATATGAATTTATTCATATCTTCAAACGTCCAGTTCCTTCCACTCAGAACGTTTATCCAAGTTATACTTATTAACTCGGCTTCTTAACGTTATACGTTATTATCTTCAACTTAATTTCTTCACCGTTCACGGCTAAACTTAGTCTTCATTACATTACGGTTAAACCATACACGGAGAGTAGGTTCTGCCTGTTTAACACTCGCTTACACTTAACCCTCACGCTGGTTAAAGTGTTCAGTGCTTACTTTTCATTTTATCATTCTCATCCGACTTATATTCGGCTTTCAATAATCTTATTACCGTTCGTTACAGCTCTCTTGATACCATTCGTATCTTACTTACTACCTTCATCAACGTCTATGCCATACAACCAGGGTATACTTAGAACGTTCATCAAACGCGAATACAATTCACAAGGATCATTTACGTATTCAACGTTCACGTTGCTCGTCTCTTAATCTTTCATTCAACTTTTACTCAAGGTTTTTAATCGTTTTTGATCGTTATCCATCCCATGAACCCCATGTTCATTATTCTTTCTTAATGTCGAAGCCATACCGTTCATTGTATGCTAAGACCAAGCGTTCTTCGCAAAAACGTTGTGTTCACAGCGTCTATACGCTTTAGGTTCATCTTACAATGCCATATCATAACATCGGAATGTTATTCATTACCGTCATCACTCAACGTCTAAGGATCAAAATCATAGCAATCCCTCACGTTCGTTCATTACGACTACGGTCCCTGGATATCGGTTCCGTAATTTATCGCTTACATTCTCTATCTTTTAATCTCTTTTAATCTTTTCGTTCAACCATTATTAAAGGTTTCACAATTATAAAAGTAGAGTTAGAGAACTTTCCTCATGCGTAGGTTAAACAATCACTGCTCACGTTCACCACAAGTCCTACACATACCATATGTCTTGACAATACACATTAGTTACACTAATATTAGCTTCATATAGCTCACTAGCAACATCACATCTTTTCATGAACATCACTATTTAGCTTTATTACAACTACTTAAGTGATCATATCATTGCACCACATACACATTTACAACTTGATACAACATCCTATTACATGTCCAACATGATATATCATTTGGTTATACTAATACACAAAGGATTGCACTTGCATCCGTGCATTCCGACGCCCTCCGATGGCCTCCAAATACACAACAGTCATAAAGATAGTCATTTTGACCCTTCATAACGATTTCAAATTGAACAACTTAAAGAATAAAAGTTATAGGCCTATTCGTCCTCGTTCCGAATCATCTTGATTGCATCAATCAGAATTTGTATGAAAAAGTTATGCTCATTTCAGTAAACTATGTCCGGTCAATTTTTTTTAAAAAAATTTTGGCTTGACAGAACACCCCCCCCCCCCGCCAGGGCGGGGGTTTTTACACTGGGGGGCCCGCCGAGTCGGGGGTCACTGCTGCGATTATGCGATTTTAGCTCTAGACCTCTACGGAAAGCCAAATTAGGGCCTCCAAACTCCTTTCTAACAACCATACCAAACTACCCAAGGTGTATTAGGTTTACAGAAACATAATCTAATGTTTTCTAACGCGTTTCTAGTCATCTAAGCAACATAAACATCCAAATTACAACACTCAATTTCACTGTTTTTTGATAACACTCCATTATTTTGACATTTTCAGTGAAAATCATCACTATAACTTTATTTTTCAACCAAAACAATTAATTCCAAATACTTTGTTTATGTTTATTCATTTTTTTTTCAATTCAATAGTTAATTTATAATTTAAACAACTACTACAACCTTAATTTTACTTTTAAACTAAGACATATTCATACATATTCATATAAATTCACTATAATATGGGTTTCTTCACAAATTACATACATATATGAATTAATTAACTATTCCCATATATAACTTATGAAAAACAGTTTTATAACAAACAATTTAACATACAAAACCATATACCACACACAATTTATCCTTCACAAAGATTTTTTAGAGAATTTTTGGAAGAGAAGACAACTAAAACTTTTGAAAAATAAAAGGGTTTAGATGATACCTTGTATCCTAGAAGATGATAACTTTGTTTAAGAAGATGATAACAAGACTTCTTTTCCTTCAATTCTTCTCACAAATTCTCTAGGATTCTCTCAATTTTTCTTTATATTCTTCTTCTTATGAGTCTTTCTCCTAACTCTATTCTGACTTACGTACTAACAAAAAGATATAATGTATACTAATAATAATATAGGTATTAAGTATATAAACTTTTAAAAATCAAAAGCCCTAAGACTTGTTTGGCTAACATAATAAAAATATATCATTAACTCTTACACCTTGTTTGGTAAACCTAATTAAAATAAATCAATTAATCCTTATACATTGCTTCGTAAAACACCATTAAATTAAAAACTTAATATGCATTAAAACTTATTTGGCCAAAACTAAATTAAACTCGTTTTATTTATTTTAATAACTCCTTTATAGTAAGGTTATTTGGAACCCTTTTATTTAATTAAATTTTAATAATCAATTTAATTCATTCTAATTACAATTTATTAAATTACGTTAACACATACGTCCATACCACATAATTATAACTTTCTTTATAATTATAATTTTAGTTAATCAACTAAAACCTCAATTTAAATTACAAATTCAAATTAAAATATAATAATTCATTTAATGATTATAAACTCTCTAACTTAATTATTAAATTAAATTAGTATATTATCTCATAACAATTAATTTTCTTAACTCCTTATGTGAGACCCTAAATTTTATGAATAAAGGTTTAAATTTCTCGAAATATTTTTTTTTGAATATTATGGTGTGGATTTGATATAATGTTATAGTTGTGGGTAGTATTTATAAATTTTACAAAGTATGCAAGTTTTTGTATAATATTCGATTGGTCGGGGAATATTCTTTTTATCGGAGAATATTCGTACAACGACGCAATCATTGGTGGACCCCACAACGGAATTATTGTCTGATTGTGAAAACGACAAAAATATTTTATAAAAATAACGGCGGAAGTTTTACCGTTAATACTGTTGAACTACTCGGTAGTAAAAGTACAGTAATACGCGTGGTTGCATAGTAACACACGGTATTGATTATTGATGCTTACGTGAGAAGTCATTCAGTTTAGTTCAATTATTGCTATAGTAATTGTTGCATAGTATCTCACGTTATTTGATTCAATTATTGTCGATATTTTATATACTGTTAAAATCAATTATTGAGACGACAAAGTTATTAATATTATTATTTACAATATTAACGATGTCTAGAAGTTCTGTCAAGAAGAGGTTTGGTCACCTAATTGCGCGCCAATAGGGAGAAATTCTTATTGAAAAGCCCCCTCTTTCCTGGGCACGACCTGGTCGATTAATATTGTGAATTATAATAAAGATGATAAATGTTGTTAAAATTATTAAGGTGATTTTTTTGAAGTTTGCTTATTTTATGGATTTCTATTTATTCATTTGTCAAAATAATCGGTAGAAAATTATTAAAAGGTGGAGCCCACATGTGGGGCCCATGTATGTTGGAAAATGATTTTGGAAATGGAAGAGTATACGTATGGAAGTATATGTATGTATTGGGTATGTAGTGGGAGAAAGTGATATGTGAAAGTGATAGGTGTGTGATGTGTGTGTGAGTGGAAAATGATGCAAAAGTGGTAGTGTGATAGTGATGTGTAAGAGTGTAGTGAAATTGGTTTTTGGGTGGGTGGGGGATTGATGTTGGTTATGGAGGAGAAAAATTAAGTGGTGTATATATAATATTGATATATATAAGATGAAAACATGTGTTTATATCTATATATGTATTATATTTTAATTTTGTTGTGATTTTAATGGTTAGTTGATTGACTTTATTGTATTTGGTTGAAGAAATAATTCTACAGAAATAATTCTTTCATAAACAGTATACTTCCATTCTCCTATAAATAGAACCTCATTCCTTCATTATTTCTTACGAATTCACTGAAACTCTAGAGAGAGAAAATTATAGAGAGAAAGAAGAAAAGTTTTTTGCTACTTCTCTACTCTTATATCTAGTTTTTTTTTACGGTAAAGGTGTTATTCTTTCTTATTCATGAAGAGAACTGTTGTTATTCTATTTCTTATTATTCTGTTGGAATAACCTATATACGCGGTCTACCCTATACTTGGTGACATTCTTCTATTATTATGTTGGAACATCCTGTCAGTGTGTTTTACACCGGACCTGGTTCCGTCTTTATTATTATTCTGTTGGAACATCTTGTCTGTGTGTTTTACACCGGACCTGATTCCGTCTTTATTATTATTCTGTTGGAACATCCTGTTTGTGTGTTTTACACCGGACCTGGTTCCATTTTTATTATTCGGTTGGAACATCATGTCGGTGCAAATTTTGCCTGACCTGGTTCCGTTATTATTATTCTGTTGGAATAACCTGTCTATGCAAAGTGCCGCATGCATGGTGATTTCTTTTGTTATTCCATTCTTTATTATACTTAGTTGGTTAAAGTTTTGACTTCTATACTCCATGAAATTAGTAGAATATCCTTAATAATTGCGCTTCATCCAGTATCTTTTCATGGAAATATTCTTCTGAGCATTCCTGAATTTTACTACACAAAGCAGTATCATGTTGACAACTTCGACGTTATTAGTTCCTGAATAAATTAATTTTTGAACTTGTTTTATTAAATTTTTATATCATTGTCATCATCCTCATGTTTATATTTTGTTGAAAGTCATCTGTGGCCTGTAGTGCATAGATGGACTTGGTATGATTATGACCAGGGATTATTCGGTGTAATCATGATCGTAATGTTACAAATGGTGTGGAAAAAGTCCTCATTGGCCCGTAGTGCATTGATGGACAGTTTTTGGTATGATTATGGCTATGGATTCTCTTTGGCCGCAGTGCAAAGATGAATTGTTTTATGGCATGATCAGGATCGTTGATGAAAACATGATTATCTTTAGCCGTAGTGCATGGATAATTCGTGGTCGTGATACTAAAGAATATCCCTGGCCGTAATGTAGGGGTGATTCGATGATGTGGATTATTTTTTAGCTGAGTCCCAGCGATAAAAGTTATGAAAAACCTTTTAAATCATAAAACATAGTAGATTTTATTCTCTACTTGACTCTTTTAATGGATTGCTTGTTTCGCTGCAGTTAAACTTGATGTCTACTATATTTTATCAGTTTAACATTGTTGGAGACTAATGATAATCTATTCTGCATTATCTTAGTCATAATAATTCTTACTGGGCTAGTTGAGCTCACCCATTCTTTCACTGTTTTCTTCAGGAAATGTGAATATAGCTGGGACGAGTCGGGGAACGGAGTGATGGTCCAGAGGATAGCATTAGTAGTCCTCACTATTCTATGAAATAGTGTGATAATAATTGTAATGAGGACTCCTTTTGAGTTTGTATACTCTCTAGTAGACAATATTTGTATTCAAACTCACAATTTATGTTTTGTCGTATTGTACACGACAGTTGTATAAGTAAGTTGTATTTGAATTTTGTACCATATTTTTGGCGACTCAGAATAGGTGATGTATACCTATTTTGGGGGCATCATAGTTGGTATCAAAGCTTAGAGATATGATCCCTGGCTAGGATGTGAGAATAGAACTAGGAGGGAAGAGACGGGGAATTCTTTCGCTAGTATGACCTACCTAAGTTTATTTAGTATTTAATTGGTCGGTCAGAATATAGGGATAATATGTTGCATGTCAATTAACCTTTGTTTTGTGGCAGTATCTGAAAATGACATCCGAGAATGTTGAGAATAGCAATGGAGCACAGGAGACCGTTGATTCTCCACATATCAATAATCAGGACAATGTGCAACAGGATGGCGATAATCCTCCTGTAAACAACAACACTGATCAATTGACGAATGACGGTACGTTTAGGAACTTTTTAGAATTTATGCAACATCAGGCGAAGGCGGCTCCTGTTCATAATATAGGAGGAAACAATGGCAACCCACAGTTGGTGGCTAAGCAATTCAAGGAGCTGGGACCACCGGAGTTTTTAGGAAAGTCAGGACCACTTAAGGCAGAGACGTGGTTAAAGCAGATCACCAAGATATTTGATGTCTTGGGATGCTCCGAGGAGCAAAAGGTTCCCTTTGCCACCTTTATGTTGCGTGAAGAGGCAGATCACTGGTGGGAATCTGTAAAACGTATCCAGCCTGAGGCACTCAAGATGTCTTAGGAGAAGTTCCAAGAGCTGTTCAACGATAAGTACTTTCCCAAAAGTATTCGTCACATGAAGGAGGTTAAATTTATCAAGTTGGAGCAAAACAACATGACCGTGTCGCAGTACGAAGTCAAGTTTGCCGAGTTGTCCCGATTTGCATCCCACTTGGTTGATAATGAAGAGAGAATGACACGGATGTTTTTAAGAGGTTTGAAGCCGGAGATACGTCAATATCTTATTTCTCATAAATTATGTTTGTATCCAGATGTTGTAAATAGGGCTCAGTTAGTGGTGCGCGATAACGAGTCAAAGCAACCAAAAGAGAGCAGCCGTAAAAATGATAATACCGGTGATAACAGTCATCAAAGCGGTGACAATAAGCATGGAGGGTATCAACATGCCAGAAATGGTAACCACTTCGGTGGTAATCATGGTCAAAACAATACAAATGGACATTTCAAGAAGAAGAGATTCAACAATGATGGAAAGATGTCAGCACCAGCACCCGTTGTTAAGGAAGGAGAACGACCACCTATCATATGCTTCAAATGCGGAGCGGAGGGACACATCAGTCCAAACTGCGCGATGCCATCCAAAGCATGCTATTATTGTGGAAGAGAAGATCACTTAGCCCGATTTTGTCATTCATCGAAGACAAGTTCAGCTAGGATGGACGCACCAAAGGATGTCCCAAACAAGCCAAAGCCAGTAGTTTAAGAGAGAGCATTTTTTTTCGTGACGAGGAACCTAAATAAAATTATCATGGGTATGTTAGTTATAAACTCTTGGGAATTCTATACCGTGTTAGATACCGGTTATACTCACTCTTTTATTGCACCTAGTTGTGTTCAATGTTTAAAGTTAACTCCGGAGAAGTTAGACTTTGATATATCTATTTAAATTCAGTTGGGAGAAACCTTCGTTAACTCCACTATTTATAAATCTTGTTTGATTCAAATCGACACTTTCACGTTACCTATTGATCTTATCTCTTTGAAAATACTTTCCTTTGATGTGATTTTTGAAAACGATTGGTTAACTACACATCATGCTTTTCGTAAGGTTGTTAGCTTTCATATTCTTAACCAACCTGTTATGCGAATTCAAGCAACCAAACCACTAAAGTCAATCATTGTCATATCAAGCCATAAGTAAAGAGCCCCGGTCCATTCGTTGTTGACTTTCTTGTGTGGAATGCACCGAAGCCAGACTTTCTGTAGGTGACGTCGTAAATGACGATGGCAAATTGATAAGTATCAATGTGATGTGCTATCCAAGTCTTGGATGAGGTTCACAGTTTTGAATGATATTTCTATTATTAATAATGTTCCTGACGTATTCTTGAAGACTTCTTAGCCTACCCCAGAGCGTGAAATCGAATTTTGTATTGACCACAGTACAAATCTCATTTCTTAAATCCTCAAATATTTCTTCAACTAAAACGAGTGTATTACGCGCCAAAGACGTTGGCTTGAGCTGTTGATGATTATGATCGTATCACTCAATATCATCGTGGAAGTGCAAACGTAGTAGCTGACGCGTTGAGTAGAAGATCGTATGCGAGTGCGATGTTGTTAACACAAAGACCCATTTTGTATAACTTACAAATGATGAAGATAGAGTTAAAGACTCTAGGAACTCACGTGAAGATAACGAATGTACGATTAAAATTGACTTTAATTGATAAAGTTAAAGCCGTTCAAGCTACATACTCAGAGCTGATGAACGTGAAGAAGAAGGTTCAAGAGGGCGTTATTCTAGAAGCCAGAATCGACGAAGAGAGAAAATCTCAACCCTCTATTTAATTGGACCATTTGAAATCCTCGATCAAGTAAGAACTGTGGCTTATAAACTCGTTTTACCGCCAAGTATGTCGCGTGTTCATAATATTTTTAACGTATCGATGTTACGTAAATATGTGGACGACCCGAACCACATTATTAATTTAAAACCGGACGAGATAGCGGATGATTTAACGTATGAAGATGTACTTATTAAAACCCTAGAATATATTCTATGCTTAAAATACGTCAAGAGTTAGAATTTGACGAAGTGACCTCATCTGTTCGGCATACCAGGTACGTACGTAAATTTCGAGGGAGAAATTTCATAAGGAGGGGAGATTGTGAGACTCCAGATTTTATGAATAAAGATTTAAATTTCTCGAAATATTTTTTTTTGAATATTATGGCGGGGATTTGATATAATGTTATAGTTGTGGGTAGTGTTTATAAATTTTTCAAAGTATGCAAGTTGTTGTATAATATTCGATTGGTCGGAGAATATTCTTTTTGTCGGGGAATATTCGTACAACGGCGCAATCATTGGTGGACCCCACAACGGAATTATTGTCTGATTGAGAAAACGACAAAGATATTTTATAAAAATAACGGCGGAAGTTTTACCGTTAATACTGTTGAACTACTCGGTAGTAAAAGTATAGTAATACGCGTGGTTGAATAGTAGCACACGATATTGATTATTGATGCTTACATGAGAAGTCATTCAGTTTTGTTCAATTATTGCTATAATAATTGTTGCATAGTATCTCACGTTATTCGATTCAATTATTGTCGATATTTTATATATTGTTAAAATCAATAATTAAGATGACAAAGTTATTAATATTATTATTTACAATATTAACGATGTCTAGAAGTTCTGTCAAGGAGAGGTTTGGTCACCTAATTGCGCGCCAATAGGGAGAAATCTTTATTGGAAAGCCCCCTCTTTCCTGGGAACGACCTGGTCGATTAATATTATGAATTGCAATAAAGATGATAAATGTTGTTAAAATTATTAAGGTGATTTTTATGAAGTTTGCTTATTTTATAGATTCTTATTTACTCATTTTTCAAAATAATCGGTAGAAAATTATTTAAAGGTGGGGCCCACATATGGGGGACACATGTGGGGCCCATATGTGTTGGAAAATGATTTTGGAAATTTAAGAATATATGTATGGAAGTATATGTATGTATTGATTATATAGTGGGAGATAGTGATATGTGAAAGTGATAGGTGTGTGATGTGTGTGTGAGTGGAAAATGGTGGAAAAATGGTAGTGTGATAGTGATGTGTAAGAGTGTAGTGAAATTGATTTTTGGGTGGGTGGGGGATTGATGTTGGTTATGGGGGAGAAAAATTAAGTGGTGTATATATAATATTGATATATATATAAGTTGAAAATATGTGTTTATATATATGTATTATAATTTAATTTTGTTGTGATTTTATTGGTTAGTTGATTGACTTTATTGTATTTGGTTGAAGAAATAATTCTGCAGAAATAATTCGTTCATAAACAGTACACCTCCATTCTCCTATAAATAGAACCTCATTCCTTCATTATTTCATACGAATTCACTGAAACTCTAGAGAGAGAAAATTATAGAGAGAAAGAAGAAAAGTTTTCTGCTACTTCCCTACAATATCTAGTTTTTTTTACGGTAAGGGGTGTTATTCTTTCTTATTCATGAAGAGAACTGTCATTATTCCATTTCTTATTATTCTGTTGGAATAACCTATATATGCGGTCTACCCTATACTTTGTGATATTCTTCTATTATTCTGTTGGAACATCCAGTCAGTGTGTTTTACACCGGACCTGGTTCCGTCTTTATTATTATTCTGTTGGAACATCCTGTCTGTGTGTTTTACACCGTACCTGGTTCCGTGTTTATAGTAATTCTGTTGGAACATCATGTCTGTGTGTTTTACACCGGACCTGGTTCCGTTTTTATTATTCTGTTGGAACATCCTGTCGGTGCAAATTTTGCCTGACCTGGTTCCGTTATTATTATTCTGTTGGAATAACCTGTATATGCAAAGGACCGCATGCATGGTGATTTCTTTTGTTATTCCATTCTTTATTATACTCAGTTGGTTAAAGTTTTGACTTTTATACTCTATGAAATTAGTAAAATATCCTTGATAATTGCTCTTCATCCAGTATCTTTTCATGGAAATATTCTTCTGAGCATTCTTGAATTTTACTGCACAAAGCAGTATCATGTTGATAACTTGGACTTTATTAGTTCCTGAATAAATTAATTCTTGAACTTGTTTTATTGAATTCTTATATCATTGTCATCATCCTCATGTTTATATTTTGTTGAAAGTTATCTGTGGCCTGTAGTGCATAGATGGACTTGGTATGATTATGACCAGAGATTATTCGGTGTAATCATTACCGTAATGTTACAAATGGTGTGGAAAAAGTCCTCATTGGCCCGTAGTGCATTGATGGATAGTTTTTGATATGATTATGGCTATGGATTCTCTTTGGTCGTAGTGCAAAGATGAATTGTTTTATGGCATGATCAGGACCGTTGATGAAAACATGATTATCTTTAGCCGTAGTGCATGGATAATTCATGGTCGTGATACAAAAGAATATCCTTGGCCGTAATGTAGGGGTGATTCGATGATATGGAATATTTTTTAGCTGAGTCCCAGCGATAAATGTGATGAAAAATCTTTTAAATCATAACAGATAGTAGATTTTATTCTCTACTTGACTCTTTTCATGGATTGCTTGTTCCGATGCAATTAAACTTGATGTCTATTAAATTTTATGAGTTTAACATTGTTGGAGACTAATGATAATTTATTCTGCATTATCTTAGTCATAATATTTCTTACTGGGCTAGTTGAGCTCACCCTTTCTTTCACTGTTCTCTTCAAGAAATGTGAATATAGCTAGGATGAGTTGGGGAACGAAGTGATGGTCCAGAGGATAGCATTAGTAGTCCTCACTATTCTGTGAAATAGTATGATAATAATTGTAATGAGGACTCCTTTTGAGTTTGTATATTCTCTAGTAGACAATATTTGTATTCAAACTCACAGTTTATGTTTTGTCGTATTGTACACGACAGTTGTATTAGTAAGTTGTATTTAAATTTTGTACCATATTTTGGCGACTTAGAATAGGTGATGTATACCTATTTTGGGGGCGTCACACCTTAATTATTTATTTAACAAATAATTAACCAATCAAGTGAAATCAGATTAAATATTTATTCAACAATAAACACATCCATTAAATCTTTATATAACTCAATAAATATTCAAAATTACAATTTAAAATTCTGGATTGTTACAATGTTGTTCTTTACTGGCTTGTATCGCCAGGCCATTGTAATGTTCTGTCGAATTTACTACCAATAGTAGATGTTGTCAGGGCTGCCTACCTTTGTTGACGTGTGAACCAACGGATGAACTCCCTATTGGGAACAAATGCTAAGGCTACTTGGCCTTTGTTGATGTGCGTATCAACTGCTGCAATCATCGGATGGATTCTGATGCGTCGTTGGTTTTACTTACCACCGGCTGAACTGACGTCAGGGTTGCTTGACCTCCGTTGCCATGTATATTAACGAAAAATATGTGTTGTATCCGTTTGATCCTCGCTGACGTGTGAGTCAACGGACAATATATGTTGTAACCCCTACCGGGGATCAGTTGGATTATCGCTGATGTGTGTATCAGCGGAACATGCGTTGTAACCCCCGTCGGGGATCTGTTGGATCATTGTTGATGTGTGTATCAGCAGAACATGCGTTGTAACCCCTGTCGGGGATCTGTTGGATCATCGTTGATGTGTGTATCAGTGGAACATTCGTTGTAACCCCCGCTGGGGATCTATTTTTGGACAGATGACCATGCTTTGTAACCCCCGCTAGGGATCTATTTGAAAAGATTAGGGTAACGACCCTGAATTGACGACATTGGACCTCTGTGCGGTATTACCGAATGTGATCTACAACAATGGGGATCATCGGTGTAGTATACCCTGTGTTCGGGCGAATACCAATAAATGTATAAAAGCCACAGTCGGGCCCAGAAAAACCAAGATTTTAGGCTATTCTACTCAATCGCGTAGCGTTTTTATCCCTGATTTGGCCTTTTTAGGTTGTGAGAACTCCTTTGCAACTCGAATTGGACCGAGTCAGAGGGGTGGGATCTATGTAAGGGTGCCGCAGGTACACCTGCAACAACAGCAGGTGGACCCGCGGCCAGCCGTGGCTACTAAATGCATGTAGGCTGCTTTCATAAGTCATTTTCAAGTTGCGTCGCGAAGGAAATCTGAGAGCTCTTCTTCAGATCTGATTAGTTCAGACGTCTTCCTGCAAATTCTATCATCATATAAGTGTTCTACACTGTCCTAGTAACGTATGCATGTACTTTTTTCTAGTTTTTATCCGTTGGAAAATGACTTATCACATGAAATGCATCTAAACACATAGTAGTGCATATGCATGCTCAAATGACTTGATAAAAAATATTCAACATAGTAAATGTTAGTATTAAATCATGCTGAACATAATGATGTGAAAAAATTTGACTTTTGAAACAGTCAAATTGGCACCTTTTTCTGCTATTTCTTATCCTATTTGAGGACAAATGAGCAAAGGTGAAAAAGCAAAGTAATCCTGGTAATTAGTCTACCCTTATGGATTGATGACTTTAATTTTTAATATAAATAGTATTTATATGACTGTGGCCAAGTATGCTACTGAATGGCCACCTAGTCATGCCTATGTGCATGTGGATAGTCCTATTTATAGAGGAAACTATGGCAAAAATTTTCAAAATATAGGCATTGAGTAGTCATGCATTTTTAACTCTAATGCATGCATGCATGTAGTCATTAAATGCACTTTGAAAAGCTCCAGGTTAGAAAATACCACACCCTTTCTGAGGTGATTTGGAAACTTATTGTACAGATATTATGGATCCAGATTAGCCGAGTAGTTCCCGCATGGCCACTTCTGGTGTACAGAGGAGGGCTTATGAAATGCCTCAACCCCATTCTGTTAGACAGCCTCGTCTGTTAGTGGAGGCGGTGATACTTCCAGTCCGGGTTGATGTACTGGACGTCGTTGACGAGGAGGAGGATGTTCCGATTATGGACCCCACTCCTGCTACACATGTTCCCCGTAGGGACCTCCCGAGTATTCAAGTGGCAAACCCAGAGCTTCTGGGTGATCTGAGTCAACATCCCTCGATGTATTTGCACGCCACCGAGATATAAAGTTAGATCTTAATCTTCCTTTTTTCCTATTGATGAGGAGTAAAGGATTCTAATGTCGATCTGTATTTTATATAGGTTCCCGACTTTATACAGCCTCGAGGGAACTAGTTCAGCATTCACTCCATGAGCCTGGCTCTACATCTTGATTATAGAGCGATTGTGCATGACTGGGGATTTGAGGCGTTCTTTTCCATCCTTCCCCGTCGCTGTCCCTGAGGTTACCTCAGGGCATTATCTGAGCGCTAGTTTCACCAGACTCAATCTCTCCATTTACTAGACTGTGAGGTTATGATGATGCCGATGGATTGACAGTTAATCACAGGTATGGAGTTTGGAGGGGCACCCGTGCCTTGCACGGCGAATATTACCCCTACTGCCGTCAGATCCTTGTTAGGAGTTCCGACTGAGGCGCTCAAGGGTAGAACAGTCCGTACGGGTCCTTTGAGCGTAGATGCTATGAGTAGGATGTTGAGTGAGCCCATACTGGTTGATGTTAGAGTTAGGGATCACATTCTTCGGTGATTATTCCTGATGATCATTAGGGGCTGCTTTATAGCAGATAACTATTCTACGGTGTCGTTCGCTTTGATCAGCGCCACGCGACATATGGACCATATTGGAGAGTATGATTGGGGCTCCTACACATTTGCCTATTTCCTCAGGGGCATGTGTATGCATTCGCAGGGCTTGACCGAGGCTTGGTTAGGATTTTACCCATTTCTGCTGGTACGTATTTCTCTTGTCATTTACCATGTATAGGTTAAGAGTGTTAACTGATAGCAGATGTTTGCCTTTGTGTTGGCAATTTTGGGCCTATAAAATGCTCCCATGTTTACTTCCGGTGAGTGTATTAGGGGTGGATACCTACCCACGAGGACGGCGATGGCATCATTCCATATTGGCCGAGGTCCCTGTAGATGAGGGTTTCACTCATTGTCGCCTACAGCTGGAGTTGTTGACAGCAAATGTCATCACATGGATTCCATATTCTGGGGAGTACCTGACCACTAGATTTGAGGGTGAGTATCCGACTAGTGTCGAGTATGTGATTTCCACCCGTAGGGTTCCTCTCTTTATAGATGGAGGATGGGAGCTCTATTTAGGAGAGCGTGCTATTAGGAGCACTACAGGAGAGATTCGTGTACCGATCTTTCCTCCTGCCAGACGTTATTCGCCAGTGTCGTAGTCACCCGTCATTGATATCCCATTGTTAGGTGTTGACGGTTTTGCATTGTCAGAGGATCCTTGCACTCAGGATGTATTCCAGCATTGGTGGATCCCTCGTACCATTGGAGCCCAGACCTGCGCCACTCAGTTCATGGGGGATATGGTTCCAGGATCCATGATGATGACATATTGGCTAGCCTGTGTTCGAGATTCGACTCATGTGACATAGATTGACAGCTTTACCCAGCGACTGGACCGGACACATTTCTTTATCCGGCATTTGGGTAGAGATCTGGCAGAGGCAGATTCGTTTGATCCTTCCAGCGAAGGAGCTGGCCTCTCAGATGACCCATTTGGCTATACCTGCGCAGATCCTCCTTTGTATAGGCCTAACATCCCTGTTGATAGAGATCCAGTGACTTAGGAGGAGTTACATCAGGCGGACATGATTGATGATGTAGATATTAACACAATTGTCTTCTTTTGATATGTATTCTCGTTATCTCTTTTGATATGCCTATGTTAGTAGTAGGGCGTCTGTGCCCCATTTCCCAGTATTTTTAGTTGTACAGAGAGGATGTATATAGATGACTAGCGATAACCCATGCCTGAAGGCACTGTATAATTCAAAAATAAATAAAAATAAATCATGAACACAAAAAAGTGAAGAACAGAATATGGACACACACTAAACTAAAAGCCTAAATTAATTCTTAACACACCCACACTTTTCATACATACTCTACAAAGCATTTAAATAAAAATTCTAATGAAGACAAATTTCAATGAATAAATAAAGAATATCCAACTTTAATAGTCAAATTCTCATAAATTTAAAATAAGTTTAACTATATTTTAAGATTTATTTTTTATTATTTATAATATTTTTTGATTATTTGTAACTTTTTAAATAGTAACTTGACAATTAAAAATTATTGTTTGCTTGTTATAACAACTCTTTTTTTTTGTCGCACGTAGATGGGTATACAATTTCACAGAGCCGTAACTTGATACAAAAAATTATTGCAGGTCGTTATATAAATTTAGGATTAGCTCAGCAACGAATTTTAAAAATGAAGAACCAAGACAAACAAGAGAGAGAGAGAGAGAGGTCAAACAAATAAGGTGACGAATGACTAATGGTTAAGTTATATGGTCAATTTTACAACTTGCTAATGTAACAGATTGCAGGATCAAATCTTTATGAATTTTCATCCATATATATATGGATGACCCATGTAGCTTCCTTCATTAGATCAATCAAATAATGGTAAACAACTATAAAATGACATGCAAAAACAAAACTTTTTAAAATAGCCAAACAAAAAACACATTCATCCAAAAAGAAGGCACAAGAGCACACAGTGAGGTCAACAGATGAGGTCACCCACAAAAAACTTTTTCAAATAAGGGAAATAGGAAATAGGATGAGGGAACATAAACCTGTAGTCTTACTTTGACCATTTGGGCAAAATGACAAGGGCTCTAATAGGGATATGTCAATAAAAGCATATAATCTCAAGCCAAATAATTTTAAAAATAATTGTTCTCCTCGAACCCAGATCAAAAAATACAGAAGATGGAAAACAACAATAATTTATAAATTCAAATCACATGTATTCAAACAAATTCAAAAAAATGGATAAATTCCAACTGGCTCAATTACTCGATATAATTGAAGTAGCAGTAAAATAAGAAACATCAAGCAAATATAAATTAGAATTTTTTTCATGCCTTGAGACGCCAGAGAAAACAAACATCCACCCAAGGAGGCATAACACAGCCTTTTGACTCTAAGCTGTGATTTTGTTTCTTTCATTCTTTCTTGGGAAGTCAGAATCAACATAATGACTACACCCAATAATCAATATAGTTTTATTTATCAAAATAAGAAAACTGAACAAAAACCAATAACCACTAAAAAGGGAAAAAGAAAGGACTCAAAACTTTTCAATCAAACTTCTGCTAGTTTATTCTACTTTCTCAGTTACCGAACAAGTCCAAAGTTTTAATTGAAATTTCTAATTAAATACATATAATAAAGTGCCTTCAGGCAACATGCTATATTTATTAATTTATGATAATTATATCAAAGATATTTGAATTATTATAATAATAATAATTAATTATTACTTGGTAGAAATAAATTAGTGTAGATAATAAACACACAAATATTTTATATTAACATTGAAATTTAGTAAATTGGGTAGTGTAAAGTTGGTTGTTGTTTGGCAAAAAAAAATTCTTCATTTTTAATTTAAATTTTAAAATTAAAGATAAATTTTACATAATATTTTAATAATGATAATGTGATACACTAAAAAGGTTAAGAATTTTATTATACGTTGTAATATTAAAATAAAAAATTATAATCAAATTTAAAATTCGAGTGACTTGTTCTATCTATCCGTGCGTCTAACTTAGAAAGGCTATGGAATATAGAATACGGAATATGGAATATTAGATTCACTGTCTTAGACACTGTACGTACGTAATTGGAATACATCCTACATTATAGTAAGTTAAGTTATGAAAAATGTTACTTTCATACTAATTTCATAATTCCTTATATTTAAATATAATTCCCTATTTTTAAGAATAAAAAAAAATTTACGCTACTTTCGTGAATTTATTTTCAGTCATTTTAGAGTTTATTATACACTCTTGTCTTGTTTACTTTAAATTTTCTATTAAGGGTTAAAACTCTCCATTTCAAAGTTTCACAAAAAATATATTTTTAACTTTAAAGTATCACTTTTCTCAACGTTGATTAATTTTTTTTTATAAAACTGATTCATTTTAAGTGTGTGTGTGTTCAAATAATGATGTTTTTTGGGAAGTGAGAGAGTAAGATGATGGATGTGAGTTTAAATTTTTGAGAGATAAATTTTTGGCCGTCGGATGTTGAAGCCCCAAATGATTTTAGATCGTTGGATGTTGAAGCCTAAATTGATTTGAGGTCGTTGGATGTTGAAGCCTTGGGATTTGAGCCGCTCTGAATATATAGTTGGACATGGTACTAAATACTTTCTCATTTCTGGTCATTTTACTATCCCGGATTAATAGTCACATGTCTATTTTAAAAAACAAACAATAGGTTTGTGATTAATAATCAAATCTCAAATATA
Organism: Panax notoginseng; assembly: GCA_016801055.1. NCBI lineage: Eukaryota > Viridiplantae > Streptophyta > Magnoliopsida > Apiales > Araliaceae > Panax > Panax notoginseng. Next base: position 128,180,085 of record CM029020.1, on the reverse strand, counting down.
ATTCTTACAATCAAATATAGCCTAAGGATATAGTTTTATTCTATCTTTACCCTATAAACAATAATTAATTAGTTATTTGATTGGTACGATAAAATGATAATGAAATTAAGATAACAAATTTAAGAATATTTGTCTTTTTATATTACTATCAATAAAACAAAAAATATAAAAAAACTCTTTTATGTGACAGACAGGTTAATAAATAAAATTCTTTTTATTAACAGTGAGAGTGCATAATTATATCTTTAATTTTAGACTAACTATAAAAAAAATGTATCTATGATGTTACCACGGAGAGAATTACAATCATTTTCCGCCTCTATCTCTTTTTTTTGTATGAGAAAAATACTTATTTATTACATTTTTTAATAAGATTTTTTAAAAATTTCTTCATAAAACATAGTTAATGTATAGTATGAAAATCGAAAATTAATCAAAATAACTTGGCTTATTTAAGAAATTAATTGATTGTTCAAACTAATCAAATTACGTCCATGACGATAAATAATAAAAGATCTTGTTAATGACAAAGAATCGGAAAATCCAATAAAATGGATAATCATTTCATTATATATAAATTATGTGAAAAAACTTCTAAAACTTAATCACAAAATTTAAACTCATTCTTTTACTAAGGAGAACAGTTGGACCCATTAATTAATCGGTTAGGAGAATAAGCCTTTCGTTTCAGAGTTATTTATTAATTAATTTTAAAAAGTAACAACAATATTATATTTTATTAAAGTGCAATGACATGAGTTTCAAATAATGTCTCAAATATTGTCACATCATCAAATTGATCAGGTGAATTTATTGTGATTATAGTTTATAAAGGGAAATAATATTAACAAACTTGAGCCGGTTTAAAAGTTTATGAATAGGCAGACAGTTTATATTATAAATATTATAAATGTGTGTGTTCAAATAATGATATTTTTTTGGGAAGTGAAAGAGTGAGAGAGTGAGATGATTGAAAGATAAATTCTTGGCCGTCGGATGTTGAAGCTCCAAATGATTTGAGTCAGTTGGATATTGAAGCCTTGGGATTGATTTGAGACCGTTGAATGTTGAAATCTTGGGATTTGAGCCGCTCTGTTTTATTATATAGATGATGTATTTGGGAATGTATGTACTATCTCCTATTCTCTGCATCATATTGCCATCTATTATCTATTATGCATGCATCATGTTATGCATATGTATGTATGTCCAAAGATATTCAGAATTGACCCCTGGATGGCATTATGACACGACCCACACAGATGTCTTCTTCGACAGTCAGCCGCATAGATCACACCCCACCATTATTGGTAGCATCCCGTCTGAGATATTGGTATGATAGTATGTCACCCCCATATAGGGTGATCGTAGATCAGCTGTTGCAGCATACCATGACCCTTTTGATGTTTAAGTTTCCCGTAGGATTTATAGAGGGTATGCTGGAGCACTGGGTACCGGAGAGGCAGGTTTTCTAGCTTGGGACCTAAAAGTTGACTCCGACTGTGGAGGAGTATGCACGTTTGACGATGGTTCCACTTGACAAACCTTGCATGCATATAGCCATTGGTGACATGAGCTGGCAGTTTATGACTCTCACCGGACTAAGGCGGAGAATTGTGCGGGATGAGATATGATCCGGCCACATGATATCCCAGCATTTCTGATTGATAGATTTGGCTATGAGGACAGCTATGCTCGGTATTCTGGGGCTTTCACCATACTAGAGGACCAGTGGCATTTGGCCAGAGTTGATGCATTGCTGCTATGCATATTATCATACGTGTACATGCCACGATACATGGACGAGTTGGACATCTGTGTTATTATGGCTGCGAGAGCTCTCAGGAAGGTCGTACCATTATTCTGATGATCATGGCAAATACTATGATCGGCCACATTCTGCAACACTTACCCTACTGGGGTATTCATAGGCAGTTCAGTCATGCTGTATTGTGTGGTTTATGTCACACTTGAGACCGATTGGGACATTTAGACGACACGGGTAATGTTTCACCCATGAGATAGCTATGTCGTATTCCTTCCAGCCTACAGAGTGTACAAATCCTGCATCTTGGTCTGTTTTCCTAGCTGGGATTGGAGATCCGTTTGCCATCTTGCCGTGTAGAGTGCTCAGTTTTCCCTACAGTTTCGTTACTCATGCTCCGGGCATGGATTATCTCCCTCAGGCTAGTTTGAGGGGCATGACTACCTACCACCCACTGTTCGTGATGTCGTAGTTTGACCAGTTCCAGATTTTCCATCCTTTTGATGTGGCATTAGGTCAGCGCTTAGCTTCTCGCCACTTATCAGCAGAGGACCGATCCCGTGTGTAAGCCTGTTGGGATGAACGTGAGACAACTGCTTTTTCTGTTAGCCATCCGGGTTATTTACTAGAGTATTCTGCATGGATGGAGATAAAGACTTCATCGGCTGCGGTAGTATCCACAGTGCCAAGCATTACTTCAAATGGTGGAGAGCCCATGGAAGACATTAATTCTCACACCGAGGATGTGCCATTTATTGGGTTACCAGCAGCTCTCTTAGATTCTCCCAGTACGCTGTCGTGATCCAGCATTCAGCACAGTACTTTGAACAGAGTCTTCATCTGATGACCTTTGAGAGAGATCAGGCTAGAGCCCTGATGTTGAAAGCTCTTGATGGGAGAGACGCAGCTCTGTTAGAGAGAGACGAGGCATTAGCTCGGAGAGATGTCGCTGTTGTTGAGCGGGATGAGGCTAGATCAGCCAGAGATGTAGTGATAGTTGAGCGGGATAGCGCAATATCGGATGGCCTCGGACTTGCTGGCTCGTGTGGATATCCTTGTACAGGAGACCACATCGTTACCTCCTCCTTCGGAGAGAGATGTTATGTTAGATCTGCTAGCTCGCATGCATATTGATCTGTAGATAGCCTTATATTTTCCTGCACAAACTAGCTTAGCCATTTTGTCATGTACAGTTTATATTATGTATATCAAACAGTATTATATATAGCAGGAAAATATATTTTTGATCACTTCCCTTTTAGATATGCTTGAATACTTGCTTGATATTTGCCTGCTTCATCAGGGCTTGTGATCTTAATGAACTTCCTCCATGCAGGATGGACATTGAGTTGTCTTTGGATAGTTTAGAATGGATCATGGATCTGTCTGTATCCCTACCCTCTTTGGTGTCTTGGGACTGGTTTCTGTATGGAAAGGTGGAGAGGAATATGGATTTCCTCTATAAGATTGACCGCACCACAGATGCTCGTCAGTACTCATATTTAGGAGGAGCCAAGTTAATTCCATCTCTTATGGATTGGTGTTGCTCTTAAAGGAACAACCGCAACTTAGATGGTCACTCAGTCTCCCGTTTAGATGGGGAGGTCAGGTAATTCCATCCCTTTGGTTTGAAGCCAATGAAATGTGGTGGATTGAAGTTTGATCCTAGTAGCATTGCTAAGTATTTGTGTTTGGGTAGGGAGTTAGACCGAACCATAAATGGCTGCCTATATGAATCTGTTGAAGAGGAGATCAGGTATGTGTAGTTAGAACCTGGTGTAAGAGGTTCAATGTTGTATGTGGCAGAAAGGGTGTAGGAATATTTTTGTTATTTTTGTTTTTGAAAAAGGAGAATGGTGTAGAAATGTTTTTGTTATTTTTGTATTATTGTGACCGGACCATATAAAATGGTTGCCTACATACTCCTGTGTATCAAGGAGATCAGGTTGACATAGTTCGCCCCTCAGGATGATTTGGTAGCCAACAAAAAGTTTGATCCTACGTGGAGGACAAACTACGGGGGAAGAAAGTTTAATCCTAAGTTCAGGATAAACTGCAGGTGTGAAAAGTTTGATCCCATGTTTGGGGACAAACTGTAAGTGTGAAAGGTTCAATCCCTAGTGGGATAACCGAAGTTGAGTGAGGGTTAAAAAACTGAATGAAGAGGAAAGGATCCGATGATCCAAAAACCAGGCTGCTGGCTTGAAAAGTGTGTTTCCCTAAAGCGTGCAGTGTGGAAAAGAGTTGTATGTAGTAAAGGGTTAAAGAACCAAAATGACTGGTGATCTGACGATCCAACACCAGGATGTTTATTTGATGGTAACTTCAGATATAGTACCATTTCATGGTGTCCGAGTTGATAAGCTGTGGAAATTCATCGTCATCCATTTCCTGCAATCTGAGAGCACCTCCTGTCAATACCTCCTTGACAACAAACGGACCTTCCTAGTTAGGGGCGAATTTTCCCTTATACTAATCTTGGTTGTCGAAGATCTTCTTCAAAACCAAGTTATGTTGTTAAAACTGCTATAGCCAAACTTTTATGTTGTAGGATCTGGCGATCCTTTGTTGATATAACTGACCATGGAATATAGTCGAGGTTTGCCTTTCGTCTATTAGAGATAATTGATGATACATGTCTTGTACCCATTGGTCTTCATCCAGCTGAGCGTCCATCAACACTCTAAGGGATTCCATTTCTACTTCTATAGGGAGTACTACTTCCATCCCATAGGTTAATGCATTGGGGGTTTCCCCAGTTGAAGTGCGCATTGATGTTCTATAGGCTAACAGAGTAAGACGCAATAAGTCAGGCCAATCTTTGTGGTTGGCAGACATCTTTTGCATGATTTTCTTGATGTTTTTGTTAGCTGCTTCAACAACACCATTCATCTTTGGACGGTAGATGACAGAGTTAAGGTGTTTGATGTGGAATTTGCTGCATAGCTCCTCCATCACTTTGTTGTTGAGGTTTTTAGCATTGTTTGATACAATTACCTCTTGTTGTCCATATCGATAAATGACATTATTTCTTATTAAAGCAATGATGACTTCTTTGGTAACCCTGGGGAAGGAGGCTGCTTCTACCCACTTGGTGAAGTAGTCGATCATAGTGAAGATAAAGCGATGTCCATTACTGGCTTTAGGCTCGATGGGCCCGATCACATCCATTCCCCATATTGAGAAGCGACAAGGTGAACTCATATTGTGGAGCTCCCGTGGAGGGGAGTGGATAGTATTCCCATGAATTTGGCACTGAAAACATCTCTTGACGTGGTCATTGCAGTCAACCTTGAGAGAGAGAGAGCCAGTAGTGTCCTATTCTGAGGATTTCTTTACAAGTAAAGGGCCGCTAATACAAAGTGATCCAAATATTCCTTGAATACCCGGTTCATCATATCCATGAAGGCAGCAGGAGCATTAGTCAATCCAAAGGACATGACTAGGAATTCATAATGCCCGTACCGAGTTCTAAAAGCCGTCTTTGGAATATCCTCAGTTCTAACCTTCAGCTGATGATATCCAGAACGAAGATCGATCTTTGAAAAGAATTGTGCTCCTTGCAACTGGTCAAACAGGTCATCAATACGTGGCAATGGGTACCTGTTTTTGATGGTGACATGATTCAACTCCCGATAATCAATACAAAGTCGCATACTTCCATCTTTCTTCTTCACGGATAGAACAGGAGCTCCCCAAGGAGAAGTACTAGGACGAATAAAGCCAATGTCTAACAATTCCTGCAGTTGGATCTTTAACTCCTGAAGTTCAATAGGAGCCATTCGATATGGGGCTTTGGAAATGGGTTTTGTACCGGGTTCAAGATTGATACAAAATTCAATTTCACGCTCTGGGGGTAGGCCAGGAAGTTCTTCAGGGAATACGTCAGGGAATTTATTAACAATAGAAATATCATTCAAAACTGACGTATTTTTGTTTAGATCTGTGACATGAGCTAAGAAAGCTTGACATCCGTTTTTCAATAAACGAATAGTTTTATGGCTTGAGATGACAGCGATTGATTTTAATGGTTTGGTTGCTTGAATTCGCATAATAGGTCGATTAGGAATATGAAAACTAACAACCTTACGAAAACAATCAATTTTTGCATAATGAGTAGTTAACCAATCAATCCCTAGAATCACGTCAAATGCAAGTATTTTTAATGAAATCAGATCGATAGGTAATGTGTGGGTACCAACTTGAACCAAAGGACTTATTTGAGTGTGGATATTGTCTAGAAGATAATATTTGTATTTAAACTCACAGTATGTGTTGTCGTATTTTGCACGACAATTGTATTATTGAAGTTGTAGTTTGCTTTTTGTACCATGTATTTGGCGACTCAGAATGGGTGTTGTATACCTATTTTGGGGGCGTCGCAGTTGGTATAAGAGCTTAGGGATATGATCCCTGGCTGAGATGTGAGACAAGAACTAGGAGGGGAGAGACGGGGAATTCCTTCGCTAGTATGACCTGAATAAGTTTATTTGGTAATTATTTGGTCGGTCAGATATAGGGATAATATGTGACATGTCAATTAACCCTTGTTTTGTGGCAGTATTTGAGAATGGCAGCAGAGAACGTTAATAATGGAGTGAATGAGACTGTGGAGACACCTTTAATCAGCACCTAGGGGAACGTGCAACAGGAAGGCAATATTCCTCCTGTAAACAACATGTCCTGGAAAACGTTTTAAAAACTATTTAATGAACAACAGGAAGGAACAGAAGTTTGTAAAATTCAACAACCTTCTTGATGTTCTTGAAGTATTGAACATAAATTCCTAAAATTCAACGCCACAGATTCGTTATAAAGCCAAATCCGTTCATTTAAAGCTTGGCCTCTTCGTATTAACATGCATAACAATATACAAGTGCAAAATTTAGCGATACTATATGATTAATACATAAAATATCACGTATAAGGCCATATGGCCAAAACTCAAACTCTGTAATTTTGCAGCAATCATATACGACGTAAAATTAAGAATTGATGATATGGAATCATGCAATATATATATATATATATATATATATATATATATATATATATATATATAAAAGACATGTTATGCTACTTGTATTATTACATATATCATATAACAACATAATTTCTCAATTACAGAGGCATAACAGAGGTTTTGAAAGCCATATTTCTATGAAAACTAAAAGACGTAAATTATAAATTTGGGAAGGAGAGATTACCCAGAGTATAAGGTATATATAGGAGATGAATTGAAACTCTTCCTCAGACTTAGAAAGATAATGAAAGAAAAGAAAAATACGTCGTATTCAAATAGGAAGGATCAGACGCACGTTGGTGGTCAGTTACCCAGTCATGGGTTAACTGACCTTAACCCCTCTTAGTGCCATGTTTGGCTAGCAACTAAGTTAAAAACTCTTTATTTTAATAAAACCTTTTATCATATAGTTTAATTCATGTCACACCCACTTGTACAATAATTCATATATCTTACTTAATTTAATATAAATAAAATATAATAATTTCTCATAATTTCACATAGTCACATAACTAAATATCTCATTAATAAATAATGACAATTTATTAAATCTCTAATTAATAATTACATTAATTAAATAACATCATGCATAATTAAATATTTCATTTAATTCAATAAGCTCACATAATCACATATTTGAATAATAAAATTTCTCTACATTAATTTAATAAATGTAACACATATAATTAAATTAATCTACCATAATTGCATCAATTAATTATTTAATACAATAATTAAATCATCGAAAAAATATGTATTTAATTCAATAAATATTAAAATTAAATTACAAAATTCTCGTTCGTCACATCTTTTCCCCCTAAAAAGGATTCTGTCTCCAGAATCACGACTTAATAAATTCGACCCGTTATATTCTCCCCCCTTACAAAGATTTTGTCCCCAGAATCGCATATACATATTTAAGTAAATAAATGAGGGTAATTCTTCATCATATTCTCTTCGAGTTCCCACGTAGCTTCTTAAGCGTTGTGGTTCCTCTAAATTACCTTAACAGAAGGTATAACTTTATTTCTGAGAACTTGTTCTTTTCGGTCGATAATTTGGACAGGAATTTCTTCATAAGATAAGTCTTTCTCAAAAAGTAGGGGTTCGTATTCGATTACATGCTTGTAATCAAGCTTGTAGGGTCGTAACACAGAAACATGAAAAACGTTATGGATATTCTCGAGTGTTGGAGGTAAGGCTACCTCATACGCAACTTCTCTGATTCTTCTCAGTACTTCAAAGGGTCCAATGAATCTTGGGCTCAATTTCCCTTTCTTTCCAAATCTGATATTTCCTTTCCAAGGAGAGACCTTCAAGAAAACATAACTACCTGATTCAAACTCGATATTTTTACGATGTGGGTCAGCGTATTTCTTTTGTCGATCTTGAGCCGCTACCAATCATGCTCGAATCACTTTGACTATTTCTGCCGTCTATTGTACCAATTCTGGCCCTAGCAATTGTCTTTCACCAACTTCATCCCAATAAAGCGGAGTTCTGCACTTTCTGCCGTATAACGCTTCATAAGACGGCATGCCAATACTAGCGTGGTAACTGTTGTTGTAGCTGAACTCTACTAATGGTAAGTGATCATCCCAATTTCCTTTAAAGTCCATCACACAGACTCTTAGCATATCTTCTAATGTCTGAACCGTTCTCTCACTCTATCCGTCTGTTTGAGGGTGGTAAGCTGTACTCTTTCGCAATTACGTACCCATACATTCCTGAAGACGTTTCTAGAAATTTGATGTGAAGCGCGGATCCCTATCTGAAACAATTGATACCGAAACTCCGTGCCTCGAAATAATCTCTTTTACATATAGCCTGGACAACTGATCTAAGTTGAATCTTATTTTGATCGGAAGGAAGTGTGCAGATTTCGTCAGTCGGTCAACGATAACCCATATTACGTCGTAGCCTTTCTGAGTCGTCGGAACGCCAACCACGAAGTCCATTGTAATGTGTTCCCATTTCCATTCTAGGATCTCTAACGGTTGAAGTAAACCACTTGGTCTCTGATGTTCTGCTTTTACTTTCTGACAGGTCAGACACTTGGCAACACATTCTGCAACATCACGTTTCAAATTCGGCCACCAAAAATGTTGTCTAAGATCTTGGTACATCTTGGTACTACCAGGGTGAATCAAATATCTTGAACTATGAGCCTCACTTAAAATATCCTCCTTAATCTCTTGTACTGGCGGTACCCAAATTCTACTCTCAAATCTCAGTATTCCTTCTTTATCCATCTTAAATCTCGGTTCGGTTCCTTCAGATATCTTCTTTGTCACCTTTTTGCATTCATCATCCTGAAGCTGAGCCTCCTTCACTTTATCTAGTAGAGTTATACCAGATTGCATCTAAAATAGCTTCTCATCAATCTTCATTGGATACTTCACTTCCAATTCTAGTTTCTCCATTTCTGTGATTAGCGCCTCCTGAGCAGTCAACATCATCAATTTCTCACGACCCTTTCTACTTAAGGCGTCGGCAACTACATTCACCTTACCCGGATGGTATAAAATCTCACAGTCGTAATCCTTGATTAATTCCAACCATCTCCTTTGACGCATATTCAAATCCTTCTGTGTGAAAATATATTTCAAACTCTTGTGGTCCGTATATATCTCACACTTCTCCCCGAAGAGATAGTGCCTCCAAATTTTTAAAGCAAAAACAACTGCAGCTAACTCCAAATCATGGGTCGGATACCCCTTCTCGTAATCCTTCAACTGTCGTGATGCATATGCGATGACTTTACCGTTTTGCATTAGCACACAGCCAAGACCTTTATGCGACGTATCACTAAAAATAACAAAATTGCCTGTATCATCCGGAAGAAATAACACAGGTGCCGTACTCAACCTCTTCTTTAATTCTTGGAAGCTCTCCTCACATTTCTCCGTCCAAACAAATTTCACAACTTTTCAAGTTAAATTCATTAACGGAGTTTCGATCTTGGAAAATTTTTGAATTAATCTTCTATAATATCCCGCCAATCTAAGAAAACTTCTTACTTCTGACGGCGATCTCGGCTGTTCCCAGGTAATCACGACTTCTACTTTGGATGGATCTACCGAAATTTCGTTTTTATCGATCACATGACTAAGAAATTGTACTCGCTCGATCCAGAATCCGTATTTCAAAAATTTAACGTACAACTTCTCCCTTCTCAATACTTCCAACGTTAATCTCAAATGTTCTTCGTGTTCTTCTTTGGTTTTGGAATATACCTGAATGTCGTCTATAAATACCACCACGAATTTGTCCAAAAACGGCTTGAACACAACATTCATTAGTCCCATAAATGCTGCAGGAGCATTCGTTAGACCAAACGACATTACTAAAAATTCGTAGTGACAGTATCGCGTTCTGAACGCAGTCTTCGTTACATCCTCCGGTCTCACCTTCAGTTGGTGATATCCACTCCTCAGGTCTATCTTGGAAAAGTATCTTGCTCCCTTTAATTGATCAAACAGATCGTCGATTCTTGGTAATGGATATCTATTCTTAATCGTGACCTTGTCCAATTCTCTGTAGTCAATGCAGAGCCGCATCGATCCGTCCTTCTTTTTCACAAACAACACCGGTGCTCCCCATGGCGATACGCTCGGTTGAATATACTTTTTGTCCAGCAATTCTTGTAGTTGGACCATCAGTTCTTTCATCTCTATTGGTGCCATTCGGTATGGTGCCTTTGATATTGGAGCGTTTCTGGGCGCCAAATCGATCACGAAATCTACCTCTCTATCTGGTGGAAGTCCTGGCAAATCATCTAGAAATACGTCGACGAAGTCTCTCACAATCGGTATTTCTTCTACCTTCGAATTCTCTTTTTGACTTTCGACTAAGTAAGCTAGATATCCTACACAGCCTTGTCTTAACAACCTCCTGGCCTGCATCACCGTCAGACAACTCGCTTGTCTAGATGACTTGCTACCATAAAACACAACCTTTGACGAAGTCATAAGGTTAATACGCTTCTTCTAGCAGTCAATTATCGCCCCATAATTGGATAACCAATCCATACCCAAAATAACATCAAATTCCACAAGCCGAATAGGGATAAGATCTACGTTCATGATATTACCCTTAATATCCACCCTACAGTTTTTAATCACGTACTTAACAGGAATTATCTCTCTATTCGCAATTTCTATATTCATGGGATATTCCAACTCATCCATAAGCAAATCTAAACTATTAGCAAAGTCTTCGGATATAAAGGAACAAGTAGCACCCGAATCAAATAAAACATAATCATTAATTTCATTGATCGGAATGATACCTGACACCACCTCACGAGACTGGATTGCGTCCTGCACTGTCATATTGAAAGTTCTAGCGGTCGGTCAGTTTGTTGCAGGTGGTCCAATAATGGTTAAGGTATTTCCACTGCTATTTCCATGGTTACCTCCTTGCACTGCTCCTCCTGATCCCTTCTTAGGGCAGTCTCTTGCTAGATGATCCTTAGAACCACAGTTAAAACAAGCACCCTTCTTTAGGGTTGGACAGTTTGGTGCTATGTGGCCTTCCTGACCACAATTTTAGCACACTCACTTCCCTTTCATGCAAACTCCCAGATGAGCTTTTCCACAGTTTGAGCACGCTTCAATTTTCTTCTTCTGCCCTCCTTGTTGACTTCCAGCTGACGAGTTATCCATCCACTTTCTCTTCTGATTATGACTACCCCCAGTGTTACTCCCACCAGTCTTGTTATTTCCTTCACCTTCACTCTTCTTCTTCTTCTGCTCTTGATTGTACTTGGTCACCGCATCGCTCCCACCTTCATCGAGGATGGTCTTTTCCAGTACTCCGGCAAATGTGTTTATCTGAAATATTAACACCTTATTGTAAACCCAAGGCTTTAGTCCTTGTTCGAATCTTCTGGCCTTTCTTTCGTCAGTGTGTACTTGGTACGGGGCAAACCTTGCCAACTCATCGAATTTAGCCGCGTATTCAGGTACGCTCATGTTTCCTTGCTTCAGTTCCAGAAATTGAATTTCCATCTGATTCTGCGAACTAGTTGGGAAGTACATTTAGAAAAATATTTCTTTAAATCTCTCCCACATAATTACACCTTCACCTCCTCGCACTTTGTTTGCTTGCCACCAATAGCTAGCCTCAGATTTCAGCATAAATGTTGCAAAAGCGGTCTTCTGGTCTTCTCTAACCCTAGCAACGTCGAATACTTTCTCTATTTCCATGACCCACGTTTGAGCCTCGATTGGGTTCCTGGAATCTTTGAACTCTGGCGGTCCCACCGCCTTGAAGTCTTTAAATGTTGTGTTTTGTGGAGCTTGAGGTTGATTGTTCATTGCTCCCGTCAGTAAGTTCACCAACTGCTGAACAGGATTAGCGTTGGCATTATTGTTATTATTTGTTGACTCTTTCTGAGCTGGTTGACGTTGTTGTCTTCTCCTTGGCGGCATTTTCTGTTAAAATAAACGCTTATTAGGACTTTATTTATTTCTCTAGATAGTTAAGGCATTACTCTACAATTTGACATACTCATTTATCACATCATCTCAAACAACTTAATATATTTAATTCAACTCAAAGTTTTAACATCAAACTATAGCATAACTTCTATTTACATCAACTATCCTGGAATAAAGAATCCACAGGATTTAAAATATTAACATATTCCTTCGTTCATAAACACATCGGAATTTACATATAAAAACTAATTAAGTCTTTCACATAATTAAACAGATTCTAATCATGTCTATTAAGGTGTTGAATAGCCTTGTCACGCTCCTCATCCATGATACGAGACATCGTCCTGCGATCCAGCATATATGATGGAAGTCCTTCGAACTGGATGGGGTATCTCAAAACTCATTCCCGAGCCTCATCTATTGCATGATTAAGTGTGGAGTATGTCTCTTCAAGCTTTGTCTTCTTTGCACGACTATCATCTTCTGCACGATCAGCTCGACGTGATTCTCTTACCCATCCTTTCTCTGCTATTTTCAGTCTTCCGAAGGTTTCTTTCAGTTCCTTTTTTAGCTTCTCTATTTCCTCGGTCTTATCTTCGGTTTGACCCTTTTCATGAACCAAATCCCATTCTATATTTCCCAATCGTGAGTGAAGAGTCAAAATCTCCCTCTCCTTCTCCTCTAAAGTAGACTGCTGAACAGTCACTCGCTCAGTCAATTCCTGAACCTCGTCTTGTAATTCCACGTTACGGTCGTATAACGTGTCATACATCTCTGCATCAACGGTGTACCGTGGTAACTCCTCTTCTTCCTCTTCCTCATTAAACTCCTCCTCAAGATCCTCCTCAGGATCAGTCTCGGGCTCATGCTCCTGACCAACAACGGTGATCAAGGGAGATGACTCCCTCTGAACTAAATGTTCCCTAACAACATGTATGTCTCGGGTCTCCCCCTCTGTAGGTACTATAGGTAATCGGGGTTCTTCCTCCCCGGCTTGACTAGCTTCTCCAACATTCGTTATCCTGACAACAAAATTTTAAGTTTTAGTTACTAAGTCATACTAACGAGCACATAAATTAACACATAGACACATAATGTATTTTATTATCTTCAATGAATTACCAAAAATTCATTTCTTAAAACTCGATAAGAGTTTTCCTTTACTATCTTCTTTCTATAAGGTTACTACCTAAGGTTGTTCCCCCACCTAAGGTTGTTCCCCCACCTAAGGTTCATAACCTACAGCTTTGATACCAACCTGTGACACCCCCAAATCCGGTACTTCCATTTCCACAGGATTTGGTGTTCACGATACAAATATCATCTATCTACCCATAATAAATGCAACCATGCATTAAATAGAAATAAAATCTTTCCCTTAAGGGTTACAACATCTGAATAATAATACAATCCCAGGTTAAACTAACCTTAAACATCTGTGCGGAATTATAAATAAATAAGTCTTAAACAACATCTTTAACTTAAGTCTTAAACAAATACATCATATAAAATAACAAGTCATATCAAATAACAAGTCTCCATCATTTGCTAACTTTGCCCTTGTCCTTACTAGTGGAAGGTTCGTCAACTCTTTCGTTCTTAACTGCAGTGTTATTATTAAGCAAGAGTGAGCATAAATGCCCACAAATATAATAATGCAATAACAGTATAATAACATGCGAAAAAATCAAAGACATATGAATAAAAGCTTAACTATTGAATCAAGAATGAATAACAAGAATCAAAAGAATTCTGAGGGTCATAAGACCTTGAACTATGTCCTAGGTTAACAAGGGTTATACTTGAAACCTTTAACAGTCATAAGACTATGGACCTTCTTCTCGTACTTAGGGGGATCAGCCCTTAGTACCATACTGTGCACAATATCTCAACGCTAAAACGTAAATAATCCCCTATACAGGGTTGTTCATCTCAGCCTAATATTCGAGTCCGCACCAAAGGAAGTTTGGTTTGGATAATTCATCAAGGGTTCTGAAATTTAGAACGCTCATCAACTATGGACTAGTTGAATCATTAAGGGTTCACTAGTCTAAAAGGTTCAACAGCAATGATATTCAATTTGAATAATAATCTCAAGAAGTATACAATAGAACAATTATTGTATAACTAAATCATAGTTTGAAAAGATAATCAATCTTTAATATAACATTTGAACTTGAATAATGGCAATGATAATTTACTCGAGATAAATAATAAACTTGAATAATAATGACAATTAGGGTTAGGAAACTTACTCAAATTTAAGAGTTTAAGTTTAGGAAACTTGCCTCGTGCGTGGATTACACTTTAACTAAGCACGTTCTTTGAATTAAATCCTACATACCATTCGCATAGACAATACCAGTTAATTATAACTTAACTAATCATCATAAACTCATTCTCTTTGTCTACTTTAATTATTGATTATACTTAGTCAAATTATCACATTTACTGCCACATAATATCACTTCATAAATAATAATTTAATTATGTGTTCAATAATTTAATCCACGTGTAATTATGTTATTTACATGTTTAAACAACTATTTTTATCATCACATTATACCTCTAACATGTTTACATGTTCATTACATTAATCCACTAACACATCGTTAGACTTAAATATCTTTAATATCTCCTTTCTAAATTTTATGGGGAGTGGCGCTGCGACGCCACGTTTGTACTGGCTCTTGGCGATGCGGCGCCGTGGCGCTACGGCCTGACACCTGACGCTGTGGTGCAGTGGCGCTGCAGCGCGGGACTTCAGTTCTGGAGTTGGCGCCGCTGCGCGAGACCCCAGAATTTGTTTCCCAGTTCGCGAAGAACACAGAGTTCAACGAAATCAACACATTTTTAACACTAATTTCACCAAATTACACATACCCACATGTTATAATTTATACATAAACATAACCCAACCTTTGTAAAGTGATTTTAACCCATTAAAACACATAATCACAGAATTAAAACATAAAAATTTCCACTGTTCTTGATGTTCTTGAAGTATTGAACATAAATTCCTAAAATTCAACGCCACGGATTCGTTATAAAGCCAAATCCGTTCATTTAAAGCTTGGTCTTTTCGTATTAACATGTATAACAACATACAAGTGCAAAATTTAGGGATACTATATGATTAATACATAAAATATCACGTATAAGGCCATATGGCCAAAACCCAAACTCTGTAATTTTGCAGCAATCATATACGACGTAAAATTCTGAATTGATGATATGGAATCAAGCAATATATATATAAAATATGTTATGCTACTCGTATTATTACATATATCATATAACAACATAATTTCTCAATTACAGAGGCATAACAGAAGTTTTGAAAGCCATATTTCTATGAAAACTAAAAGACGTAAATTATAAATTTGGGAAGGAGAGATTACCAAGAGTATAAGGTATATATATAGGAGATGAATTGAAACTCTTCCTCAGACTTTTCTCAAACACCAAGCAAACTTTCTCACAATTCTTCTCAAACTCTCTCTAGTATTTTTATTAGACTTACAAAGATAATGAAAGAAAAGAAAAATACGTCGTATTCAAATAGGAAGGATCAGACGCGCGTTGGTGGTCAGTTACCCAGTCATAGGTTAACTGACCTTAACCCCTCTTAGTGCCATGTTTGGCTAGCAACTAAGTTAAAAACTCTTTATTTTAATAAAACCTTTTATCATATAGTTTAATTCATGTCACACACACTTGTACAATAATTCATATATCTTATTTAATTTAATATAAATAAAATATAATAATTTCTCATAATTTCACATAGTCACATAACTAAATATCTCATTAATAAATAATGATAATTTATTAAATCTCTAATTAATAATTACATTAATTAAAGAACATCATACTTAATTAAATATTTCATTTAATTCAATAAGCTCACATAATCACATGCTTGAATAATAAAATTTTTCTACATTAATTTAATAAATGTAACACATATAATTAAATTAATCTACCACAACTGCATCAATTAATTATTTAATCCAATAATTAAATCATCGAAAAAATATTTATTTAATTTAATAAATATTAAAATTAAATTACAAAATTCTCGTTCGTCACATCTTTCCCCCCTTAAAAGGATTATGTCCCCAGAATCACGACTCAATAAATTCGACCCGTTACAATAACACCATAACACCTCACGTAATAATACAACCTCTAAATTACAAATTAATTTAATTTAGAAAATTCTCTAATACATTTAGATTCATCAACCATCACTTCAAAAAAATATTTATTTAACAATAAACACCTCAAATAATATTTATATAACTCAATAAATATTTAAATTACAAATCAAAATTTCGTATCGTTACATCCTTCCCTCCTTACAAGAATTATGTCCCCAGAATCACAATTCAAACAATCAAATCGTCACGTTTTATTATATATATTTATTGATTGAATGAAGGGTAACTAAATCCTAATAAAGACAAATATTTGCAATATATAACTATTATTTTTTCTATTTACATTTATTTCTTACATTTTTACATATAATTAGTTATAACATGTAACCTAATTTACTCAACATACTCCGTTTAGGACCCGACTACACTCTCCCATCTCTCCACAACTGGTGGCAGCTTCTCTCTCTCTCTCTCTAAATAAAACTCGCCACCGAAATCTCCATATTAATCGGTTATTATTATTATTATTATTATTATTATTATTATTATTTTATTTCTCTAGATCTCGCATTTCATTACTCTACTCTCTCTAAAATGCCATGGGAGGAGGATCTCGAAGATCTCTCAATTTCCAAACATGGATCTTTACCTTTGGTCCTCTTGTATAGATCCAATCCGTGCACTGCTTCTACCTTCCCGGTGTTGCTCCCGAGGGTTTTGAGAAGGTCAACTCTCTTTATTTAGGATTATAACTATCTCATATATTACAGTTTTTGTAATTTTTGATTTATACAATGCCTGAGCTTAGTTTAGTTTGTGGATCTTTTATTCGTTTGAAGTTGCATTTTTGTTCTATGTGGATATTTATGTTTGGGTGTAAATTTGTGTGAAGGAGTGTTTTTCTATAATGGGTTGTGATTAAAAGAAAACATGTGAATTCATGTTTTTGGGTGTTAGTTTATGAGAACAACTGTTTGTTCTATGATGGATTGTGAATTTGTGATGGACTTAGGATAAAGAACAATTGAGTTTTCTTTTCACATTTTTTACAGTTTAAGAAGTTTGGGTGGTGGTTAGAGTCTTAGGGGATGTTTGATTAGCAATGAAAGGCTGATTTGTGTTTGTTTCGAATAAAAATTGTCTAAATGGCAGAATCGATCAGTCATTTAGATGATTTGGGCTGAATGGCCAAGGGGTTGTTTGATTAGCACTGAATGGCTGACCGATTCTGTGACCCCCCAAAACAGGTCTACACAACCAATTCTGAGTCGTCAAATACATGGTACAGAATTTAAATACAAACTTCATCTTTAAACTGTCGTGCAAAATATGACAACTTAAACAAATATTGTCTCGTAGACAATATCCAAACTCAAATAAAGTCCTCATTACAATTATTTTCACAGTATTTTATAGAATAGTGAGGACTGCTATAACAACCATCTTGGACCGTCAGTCCATTCTCCTACTAGTCCCAGCAACATTCTCATTTCCTGAAGAGAACAATGAAAGAAAAGGGTGAGCTCAACTAGCCTAGTAAAGAATATTATGACTAAGATAATATAGAATAAATTATCCTTAGTCCTCAACAGTATAAAAACTGATAGAATACAATAGACAACATGTTTAGATCAACATCTACAGCGGAATAAATAATCCATTAGAAGAGTCAAGTAGAGCATGATGTCTACTATCTTCTATGATATAAAAGTTCATCATCAATGTTTTATCTCTATAACACAACTCAATAAATAATCCACATCACCGAATTATACATGCACTATGGGTCAAGGATATTCGTTAGTATCACCAGTGGTCATGATCATGTCAAACAACTATCCATCTATCCACTACGGACCAAAGAGAACTTTTACCACATCATATGTCTGTAACATTACATGTCATGATTATACCAATACACAATTCCTGATCATAATCATTCCAATCAATAGTCCATCTATGCACTACAGGCCAAAGATGACTTTCACCACAATATAAGAATGAGGATGATGACAATGATATAAGAAATGTAGCGTCCCCAAATCCGAGTACTAATCACCACGAACCTGGTACATCAATTCTATAACTATTGCGGAAGATATAAATATAAATTTTTTATACAAATACCTTTACACATAATCCGTAAGGTCGATAACCTTAACTTAATACTTGAATTCAAAATCCTAATCAACATATAATGTCATTAGCATACAATACTATTACAAGTTTTATCTGTACGATAATCCAATGCTGGAACTTATCCTTGCCTTTGTCTGTATCCGAAGTATTTGTCTTAATCTGAAATGTTTATCAAGATATAGCAAGGGTGAGCAACAAGTTTTTCCAGCAAGTTTAAGTTTAAAGAAAGATATATCATGATTGAAAGAATGAATAATAACCTGACAAACTTTTAACAATAATAATAATTGTGAAAGAAAGTGAATCAAGTTTCATAACTGAATGATTAAGTCAATAATGTTGAATGGCCAATCAATGAACATGAACAATTTAACTGGACCAAATGGTAATGAAGATGATCAGCCTTACATACCTGATGAACATATGTAACATGCACAACGTGCGAATCAATAATTCATAGATGTGATGTAATCAACAATGATTAACCACTAGCATGCTTGAAAAATCATAACTCAAGTTTGAGTTAGAGAACTTTCTTAATTAAAAGTATAGTTCGAGAAACTTGCACAATAAAAGTATAAGAACTTGCCTGATCTATAGATTACTGTTACGCAAAGCTATTTTAGCTTCAGTTGAAAGACCTATTATTGATAATATTTATCTCTCAATTAGAATAATATCATCACATACACTACTGTTAATTAAAGTCATTATACAACTCAAACACTTATCACATAATCAAATATTTGATTACTCCTTAAAACATCATTATTATTATCGTCCTTTGATCATTCTTAATCACTATATCATATACATTATGATTTAATACTTTAATCTTATATATTATAAGTTATTCTTTAAAATCTAATAACTTAAATACTAATTCAGTAACCTGGATTATTCAAAAATACCAATTCAGCAACCTAGATTGCAACCCAGCAAACCAGATTGCAATATAGCAAATTGGAATCCAAATCCAGCAACCAGATGGCCAATCCAGAAAACCAAATTGTAATCCAGCAAACTGGATTCCAATTCTAGCAACCAAGTTGCAATCCAACAAGCAGGATTAAATAGATTTTCAGTTCAGTAAACTGCTTTCCAATCCAGCAAACTTGATTCAACAGATTTTCAATCCAGCAAGCTGAATTAATTAATTATTTTCAAGAAAATACCAAATCAACTTATTATTTTTCTATCTTTTGACCGAACATATATACATAAATTTAATACACAAAAAGAATTTTTCTATAATTTTTCAACTCCCTTTAGTATTTTTCAAAAATTATTTTTAGTTCGTAGCTTAAGAAATTAGCCCTATCATCTCTTGACATAATCTTATATGTGTTAACGTGAACCTCCAGTTTAAATTTTGTGGCCATCAGAGTTGTAGAACTTCAGTTATAGTCGTTTTTGTTAGAAAATTACAAAAATTGAAATGACCATAACTTGGTCATTTTAAGTCGGAATGAGCTCATTTTTTAAAATTAGCTACTTTATATCATATATTTTCATGTCCCAAAAGGCCGGAATTTATTTCATAAATTAAGTGACCGAAACTATCCTTGCAAAAATCTGGGCAGTAAGTTTTTGGAAAATTTGACTTTTTCGTACTTTGATAAAAATAGTCCATACGGAAATCTACAACTCTTTTTTCAGTGATTCTACTTGAAGATGTTAGAAAAATCATCATATTGTCATCCCAGAGTTTTTGAAAATTTTTGAATGTAACAAAACTGCCCCTAGCAGTGACTGTCCAAAAACGGTCTGTTTCTCTTAAAAAAAACAAAATTATTTTAGCTAAAACAACCACTACGGATTGTGTACTCAATATTTTTGAGTGCTACCACTTGGGTTTAGTAGTTAAATTACATATTTAGAACCTCTCTTTGACGGATTGCTAAAAGAAGATGTATATCAAAAACAGTAGTTGATCAAAGAAAGAGAAAAAAACTAGAGTTTTCTAACAAAACAAAACTAGTTTCTTTTCTATCCTTTTTATCCACTTTCTAACACTCACATATGTTAGATATAAACATGAAACCATATAAAACATGTAGATAGAGGGTTTTAAACCTCATGATCATAAAATTTAAATCACCAAAATCACACAAAATGAATTGGAATAAGCTAGTTTAATTTTTTACCTTGATTTTTGGGCACACTTTCTTTCTTTTTCAAAGTATGAGATGCACTTAGGGTGCATCAAGGGCGGAACTCCTCCTCCTTCTTCTTCCTCTTCCCATCGAATCTCTCTCTCTCTCTCTCTCTCTCTCTCTTGCCTCTCTCTATTTCTCTCTCTAGCTTCGCTTGGTTAGTTAAATGAAATGAAAGAGATATAAACTAAAATTTTGTTGTAGTAAAAAAATGTGTAGATAATTTCTCCCAACATCTTATCTCTTTCACTCTCTTAATCATTACCTTGATAATTGGAAGATAAGTTAGTAATGTGGCTCCTTAAAATAAATGACACCTAGCTAGATTTTGTGGAATATCTTTTGGAAACATGTGGTGCTTGTAAAGTGATGATGTGCATCTATTTTTTTCCCTCTCCTTTTCTCTCCCTACATAACCGGCCATGTGGCCACTTTCTCACCAAGTTTGGTTTTCCTTTTTATTGTAATATCTAGTATATTAAAGGTCCAAAATACCCCTCCTTAATTGGGCTAAGTTTGGGCCATCTTATTTAATGTTTTAGGCTACAAGTTTAGGCCATTATATTTGATCTCTTGGACTTTTAAAATTTAATTCTTTAGGCTATGGAAAATTATAATTGTTATTTAATTAGGATTTCCATTCACTCAATTGTAATTTAATTCCTTATTCATGTACACTTAATTTCTTATCCCAATTAGTCTTGCTATAATTTGGTTATAACATTAATTAATTGAGATGTATTAAATAAATCTATTAGCATTAGTGTATATTTTAAATACCAATATTCACTTATACTATAACCACTAACTTATTCAATTTATCATTCCTAATATATAATTAGGTTAATCTAGTTTCTTTTATTTGTTTATATAATAAACAAATAAAAACAAACACATAATATTCATATTCATTTACTCACATATTCACAAAGTATTTATCATTATCATTCTAGGTTTTGAATTTTGGAACCCTTATTTTTTCAATTCTATTCAAATAACAAACTATACAGGTTCTTCAATAAAATTTTTAAATCATTCATCTATTTTCACTCTAGGTTTTATTCTTTAACTTTTAATTTAATCATTTAAGATTTTATAAATCCTATAAATTCTCAGGTTGTCACAAGAAATCAATCAAGTGAGATCAATGATAAATATTAAAGATTTATAATTCAATTTATACAAAGTTTAAGAATGTCCAAATTGTCAACATGATAACTAATTGTGGAGTAAAATTTAAAAATGATATTCACGTATCAAAAATAATTTGGACAGAATAGAAACAAATTTTGTCGTGAATAGTATTCCGACATCAAAAGATTAAAATTTAACAAGAAAGCTCAGAAAAATATTTCAGTGAAACGATAATAGATGAAGCGCAAAATTCAAAGATATTTTACTAATTTCAGGGAGTATAGAAGCAATACTTATCACAATAAGTGTATATTTAGGAATATGAAACGAAATAATATTATTACATACTATAGAGTATGAAAAAAAATAATATTTCTTATGAATATTGAACAAAAATAATATCATTTACCTTAGTAGGAGAGTAATTCCGACAGGTATAGCGGATATATTCTTAAAGCAAACTTGCACTATTTGTGTGACGCCCCAAAAATAGGTATACATCACCCATCTTGGATCGCCAAATACATGGTACAAAATACAAATACAAACTTAATTATACAAGAAGAGCTGAGAGTTTTTTCACGAATATTGTCTCATAAACAATATCCAAACTCAATATCATAAACAATATTCAATCCTCATTACATTTATTATCACACTAAATAGTGAGAATTACTAAAACAACTATCTCGGACCATCACTCCGTTCCCCGACTAGTCCCGGCCATGTTCTCATTTTTTGAAGAGAAGAATAATAAAAGAAAATGGTGAGCTCAACTAGCCCAGTAAGAAATATTACGACTAAGATAATGCAGAATAAGTTATCGTTAGCCTTCAACAATGTTAAACTGATAGAATATAATAGACAACAAGTTTAACTGCAGAGGAACAAGTAATCAATTAGAAGAGTCAAGTAGAGCATGATATCTACTATCTTCTATGATTTAAAAAAGTTTTCATCAACTTTATCGCTGAGACTCAGCTTAATAAATAAATCACATCATTGAATCATCCCTGCACCACGGGCCAAGGATATTCATGCAATCATTAATGGTCATAATTATACCGAATAATCCTCGGTCATAATCATACCAACAACTGTCCATCAATGCACTACATGCCAATGAGGATTTTTACCACATCATTTGTAACATTACGGGTCATGATTATACTAAATGATCCCTGGTCATAATCATACCAATCAACAGTCCATCTATGCACGTAAGCCAAATATGACTTTCATCACAATAAGCATGAGGATGATGACAATGATATAAGAATTCAATTAAAATAAAGCACATGATATATTTTAAAGATTTATAATTTAATTTATCCAGAATTCAATAATGTCCAAATTGTGAACATGATACTGCTTTGTGGAGTAAAATTCAAGAATAATATTCATGTATCAAAAATAATTTGGATAGAAAAGAAATAAATTTTTCGGTGAATAGTACCCTGTAAATAGTACTTCGGGAATAGTATCTCGTGAAGAGTACCCCGGTATGAAAAGTGTCCCGAATACCCGAATGAATAATATTTGAGTGAATAGTAATCGAGTGGATAGTAACCTATGAATAGTAACTCGTGAATAGTATCCCAACATGTAAAGCGCCCCGAATATCCGAGTGAATAATATTTTTGTGAATAGTAACTGGGTGAATAGTACTCCGATTAAAATATTGATATTTAATAAGAAAGTTTATATCAATATTCCAACGAAACGATACTGGATGAAGTGCAAAACTCAAGGATATTCTACTAATTTCAAGAATTATAGAAGCAATACTTACCATAATAAGTTTAGATTTAAGAATATGAAAAGAAATAATATATGAAACTACAAATGGATTTTCACATGTCATGTGGTACGTAATCCGCGTAGACAGGTTATTCCGATATATTTAAAGGATGAATACAAAAAATAGTATTCCTTATGAATACGAAAGAAATAATACCCCTTACGAGTACGAAAATAACATCCCTTACGAATACAACAAATAATTTCCCTTACGAATACAATAAATAATATCCCTTACGAATACAACAAATAATATCCCTTACCTTAGTAGAAGACTGAACTTCTTCTTGCTCTCTATAGTTTCTCTCTCTATAGTTTCTCTTGTGAGTCTCAATGAATTAGTGAGAATGAAAGAAGAATTAAGCTTCTATTTATAGGACAAATAACTAAATAGTAACTAATTCACGAACGGTCCAGATTGATTTACTATTAGAACAGACGATCCATATTGATTACTATTAAAATCACAATCGACGGTCCAGATTGATTTACTATTAAAACCACCACCGATGGTCCAGATTGATTTACTTTTAAAACCACCACCAACAGTCCAGATTGATTTACTATTAAAATCACCATCGACGGTCCAGATTGATTAACTATTAAAACCACTATCGACGGTCTAGATTGATTTACTATTAAAACCACCATCGACGGTCTAGATTGATTTACTATTAAAACAACCATCGACGGTCCAGATTGATTTACTATTAAAACCACCACCAATGGTCCAGATTGATTTAACTTATTACACTTTAGTACCCCTAAAATTTTCCAAGTTTGCATTATTCCCCTCTAACTTTTGTAATTCACTTATCTTCAATAAACATATTCTTAATACTTTAATAATTATTCATCATTAATATTATAACTCACAATATTTAACAACCAGATCATTCCCAGGAAAGAGGGGGCTTTCCGATAAAGATTTCTCCCTGTTGGCGCACAATTAAACCTCTCCTCGACAGAATTTTCTAGACAACGTCAATATTACAAATAATAATATGAATAACTTTGTTGCCTCAATTATTGATTTAATAGTATAAAATGTTATGCAAATGATATTGTGACAGTAATTGAATCAAATAACATGAGATACTATGCAACAATTACTATAGCAATAATTAAGTAAACTGAGTGGCTTCTTACGTAAGCATCAATAATCAATACAGCGTGCTACTATGAAACCACGCGTATTACTGTACTTTTACCACCGGGTAGTTCACCAGTTAACAGTAAAACTTTCACCGTTGCTTTTATAAAAAGATATTTCTGTCATTTTCTATCTACGACAATACTTTCGTTGTGGGATCCACCAATGATTATGTCGTCGTACGAATATTCCCTATTAAAACGAATATTTCCCGACCAATCAAATATTTCCCGACACAATGAATATTTTATATCAACTTGCTTACTTTGCAAAATTTTTAAATATCACCCTTAACTTTAACCTTTTATCAATTTAACCATTTATTAAATAGAATGATAATTATAAGAAAACTGGATACTTGTATTTTATATAATTCGGGGTCTTACAATTTGCTACACTCAAAGTATACTTATGCTCAAAAGAAATACGCACAATATTATAGAAGAAGAATTCTCTGATTCTAGTGTGATTTTCATTTCTTAACTAAGCATCTTATTTATATGAGAATGGTAGGGTACTATTTAAAAAAAATCACGGGTGAACAGAAGAAACTTCACGGACGCAGAACCGGCGAATTTGCGTGATTTTTCTAATTTTTACTATTCATCATTGTGCAATAAAATATTTTAATAAAACAAAAATTTTATATAAAATATATTATATTTTATTTATAATCTAATAAAACAAATAACTTTATATATAATATAAAAAGTATTCTATTTTATATAAAAAGTTTTCTGTTTTATTACTATTATAATAATAATAAAATAAATTTGAGATAACTTTCTACCGACAGTTTTGAAAAATAAGTAAGTGGGGGTCCACGTAATAAGCTTAACTTACAATAAATACTTCATGACAACCCCCTTATTTAGATCAAAAATAAAATAAATATTTATCACAAATCACTTATCTTCAATAAATACATTTTTAATCTTTCAACAATTATTCATCATTATTATTATAACTCATAATATTAACAATCATATCATTCCTAAGAAAGGGGGGGCTTTCTGATAAGGACTTTTCCTTATTAGCCCGCAATTTAGTAACCTAACCATTTTCATTGACATAACTTTTTAGACATTGTCAATAATGCAAATAATAATATGAATAACTGTATCGTCTCAATTATTGATTTAATAATCTAAAATATTATGTAGATGATACTGTGACAATAATTGAATAAATAATATGTGATACTATACAGCAACTACTGTGGTAATAATAGAATAAAATTGAGTAACTTCTTAGATAAGCATTAATAATCAGAGATACTGTACAATACCGTGTGCTACTGTGCAACCACGCGTATTACTATGACCAGATATTTCAATAGTTAACAGTAAAAGTTTTGCCGTTATTTTTATAAAAAGGTTATTTCTGTCGCTTTCTATATTCGACAATTATGTCGTTGTGGGTTCACCAATGATTATGCCATCGTAAAAATATTCTCCGACAAAAAGAATATTTTTCGACTAAATAAATATTTTATGACAACTTGCTTACTTGCAAAATTTGCACATATCACTCATAATTATAGCATTATATAATATCACACCTTATTATCTAAAATAATATTTAGAGAAAATTAAATATTTATTCATAAAAAAGTTGGGGTCTTACAGATTCAACCATTCAGAGTGTTTGTTTGGAAAAAAAATAGTATAAATGGTTGAATCGGTCTATCATTTAGATGACTTGGACTGAATAGCTAAGTCCCATTTTTTGGCTAAATGGACTGAATGACGGCTGAATGATTCTTTTTACAATATTAACTATTATATTAAGTAATATTAAATAAATTTATAATAATTTTGAATTTTTTCAGAGGGGTAAAATAATAAAAATATATTATTCAGATGTTTCAGACATGTCAATTATCAAATAATTTTTTTTATTCAGATTCAGATTCAGATTCCTTCAATTTTTATCAAACACCACATAAGTCCATTTTTTGGCTGAATGATTTTTTTACAATATTAACTATTATATTAAGTAATATTAAATAAATTTATAAGAATTTTAAAAAAAATTTAAAGGGGTAAAATGTAAGGCCCCAACTTTTTTATGAATAAAGATTTAATTTTCTCTAAATGTTATTTTGAATAATAAGGTGTGATTTGATATAATGCTATAGTTATGGGTGATATGTGCAAATTTTGCAAGTAAGTAAGTTGTCATAAAATATTCATTTAGTCGGGAAATATTCTTACGACGACACAATCATTGGTGGACCCCACAACAACATAACTGTCGGATATAGAAAGCGACAGAAATAACCTTTTTATAAAAATAACAGCAAAACTTTTACCATTAACTGTTGAAATATCCGATGATAAAAGTATATTAATACGCGTGGTTGCACAGTAGCACATGGTATTGTACAGTATCTCTGATTATTGATGCTTATTTAAGAAGTCACTCAATTTTATTCAATTATTGCCACAGTAGTTGATGTATAGTATCTCATATTATTGATTCAATTATTGTCACAATATCATTTGCATAATATTTTATATTATTAAATCAATAATTGAGACGACACAATTATTCATATTATTATTTATATTATTGACAATGTCTAGAAAGATCTATCGAGTAAAGGGTTATTGCGCGCCAATAGGGAGAAGTCCTTATCGGAAAGCCCCCTCTTTCTTGGGAATGATCTGGTTGTCAATATTATAAGTTATAATATTAATGACGAATAATTGTTGAAAGATTAAAAATGTGTTTATTGAAGATAAGTGATTTGTGATAAATATTTATTTAAATTTTGATATAAACAGAGGGGTTGTCATGAAGAATTTGTTATAAGTTTGGCTTATTACATGGACCCCCACTTACTCATTTTTCATAACTGTCGGTAGAAAGTTATCTCTGTTTTGTTTTATTATTATAATAGTAATAAAACAGAAAATATTTTGTATAAAACAGAATACTTTTTATATTACATATAAAGTTATTTGTTTTATTAGATTATAAATAGAATATAATATATTTTATATAAAGTTTTTGTTTTATTATAATATTTTATTGCACAGTGATGACTAGTAAAAATCAAAAAAATCACATGAATTCGTCGGTTCTGTACCCGTGAAGTTTCTTTTGTTGACCCGTGATTTTTATTTAATAGTACCCTGTCATTCTCCTATAAATAGGATGATTAGTGAAGAAATGAAAATCACACCAGAATTAGAGAATTTTTATTCTATAATATTGTGCATTTTTCTTTTAAGCATAAGTATACTTTGAGTGTAGAAAATAGTGCAAGTTTTCTTCAACAATATTATATCCACTATACCAGTTGGAATTACTCTCGTACTAAGGTAAGGGATATTATTTTCGTTCAATATTCGTAATAAATATTATTTTCTTCCATACTCTATAGTATGTAAGTAATATTATTTCGTTTCATATTCCTAAATATACACTTATTGTGATAAGTACTGCTTCTACACTCCCTGAAATTAGTAGAATATATTTGAATTTTGCGCTTCATCTAGTATCGTTTCACGGAAATATTTTTCTGAGCTTTCTTGTTAAATTTTATTCTTTTCATTGCGGAATACTATTCACGGGGTACTATTCACTCAGGTACTACTTACGGGGTACTATTCACGACAAAATTGGTTTCTTTTCTTTCTAAATTATTTTTGATACATGAATATCATTCTTGAATTTTAATCCATAATTAGTTATCATGTTGACAATTTGGACATTCTTAAACTCTGAATAAATTGAATTATAAATCTTTAATATTTATCATTGATCTCACTTGATTAATTTCTTATATCATTGTCATCATCCTCATGCTTATATTGTGGTGAAAGTCATCTTTGGCACGTAGTGCATAGATGGACAGTTGATTGGTATGATTATGACCAGAAATTGTGTATTGTATAATTATGACATGTAATGTTACAAATAAATGATGTGGTGAAAGTCCTCTTTGGCCCGTAGTGCATAGATGGACAGTTGTTTGGCATGATCATGTCCACTAGTGATACTTACGAATATCCTTGGCCCGAAGTGCATAGATAATTTGGTAATGTAGATTATTTATTGAGTTGTGTTACACAGATAATGTGACGTCCCCAAATTCGGGTATCTTCCAACCCGACAGTTGGTGCTACACGGTGCTACAGTTCACAAAAACATTCAATTGAAATGCCTCAAAAGAATGAATATGTCGTATATATATTCAAAATAATATTAACATTCCCCAGGTTCTTTATAACCATTACATTTGTCTTTGGTCATAATAGCAACTATTATCATTACAAACCTATACTATTACATAAGTAATATACGGGTTCTCTTTAGCCTTCCCTTTATCCTTGTTGGATTCGTTGGTCCGTTCGATCTTAGCTGCATTCATATGGTTCAAGCAAAAGTGAGCTTAACTAGCTCAGCAAGTACAACAATTCTTGTAAATTAGCATTCTTGAAACGTAGGAATCGCATATCTTCAATAATTGGACAATAGTTATAAAGTACTATTGATAATTCAAAATAACACTTCTTTTCATTCAAAACGTTTTATAATAACAATATTCAGTAAAACATCAATTCTGGTCCAAGACCATGAGCATTTCATAAGTTCTTTGAAAAGGACATCCTGGCACGAAGTCCGTAAGTCTGGCAAAGCTTACGAGCACGTCTAGGTGATCATCCTATTGTACTCTATGTTGATCAACACTACATTCATAAAACGTATGTACGTTTAAGTTGTGGCAACCTCACGTGCCTGTCGTTTGACAAAAAAATAATTTTGCATACTCAATCTCCTTTTGAAAACCACACCAAATATTAGTTTGGCAAATCATTGACAATACTTTGATAGATTATAAGAAATCCAACATATCGTAAGTCTAGCCAAAAGAATTGGCGCTGACTTCATCAGACATTAACTCATGCGTAAGAATACATGAATCACAAAGCTTGTCCAGATTAAACCAGAACAAGGGTTAGAACACTTGCCTTC
Organism: Panax notoginseng; assembly: GCA_016801055.1. Taxonomy (NCBI): domain Eukaryota; kingdom Viridiplantae; phylum Streptophyta; class Magnoliopsida; order Apiales; family Araliaceae; genus Panax; species Panax notoginseng. Next base: position 128,150,322 of record CM029020.1, on the reverse strand, counting down.
AGCGTCTGCTACAGTTATAACATGTGCACTTTAAGTCTTTAAGGTCTCTACAGTAGATGATAACATCACATAACATATTAGGTCATGAATAAACATACATGGTCACTAAAGAATCTTACCCCTCTTCTCAATCTAATTACGTATTAGATTTGTTATTATTGGGTCTGGCTTTCCATTACGTCGTTCTTACGTTCATATGCAATTGAGTTAGTTCAACCCTAAGTGATCATACTCAAGGTTTAAACATGTCTTAACAATGTTACATTAAGATCCTTAATTAATTGTTAATCATTTACTATTCATGCTCCACATATAAACATTCTTCATTGTCTAGACCCTAAGGCTGGCGCTGCGGCGCCAGCATTCCTTCTCTATCTCACGTTACTACACCATGTACTAGGGCTAGAGAACCCGAACTCGGCGCTACGGCGCGAGTCCCCTTCGTTACGGCCGCGTTATGGCGCCAATCTCTAGTAGGTCACAGCCTCATCCGGCCATGCTTGGCGCTGCGGCGCCACCTATTTGGCCTTGGGCTGGCGTCGCGGCGCCAGCTCTGTGCACCAGAAAACTTAGACAGTCTTTAAATTTTGCAAAACTCCCGGGCTCGTAACTTATTCGTTATAAGTTCGCATTGGCTTGTTCAAGAGCCTACGGTTCACAAATTACATACTCTACATGTTCATGCAAGAATTTTATCTATTTAACTTTGTTAACTAAAAATTCACTAATAAGTTCATTTTTAACAAAAATGATAAACGTTCGTAAACGTTCAACGCTCGTTTCTTCATTCTGAGTCAGAATCCGATCAGTTTTGAGTCCGCAACTTTATAATGCCAAATAAGACTTGTCTCCATCAATAACTAACGTTTCCGAGCTTAAACATAAAATCCGACTTCCATTCTGAGAATTTTTCAAATTCGACGATTATCGTCCAATCGTGTGAATTCCGACAAAATTTCGTTACTAGTGATTAGTTCATCACTCCGAATGGATTCAATTCATCAACTAGACATCTCAACCTACATATAATAACAACTTATCTTTAAATTAGGTTATGGCTTATTTCTCATAAGTTCATAACTTAACAAATTATAAAATACAAGATTTCCTTCCTTATGACCTATTATTGAATTAAATCCTTTAATCAACATTATTTTCTCTTATCAATCATACTCACTTCTTTAAAGTAAACATATGACAAGTTCATATATGTTCATCATAAGTTCATAACTTATTTATGTTCAAATTACTTATTCAAGACTTATACGGCTTAAGTCCATTGATTATCAATCTTATGTTCTTAGCATACATGTTCATTAAGTTACACTTCTCTTATAACTCTACAATGGTAGAGATGGAAAAGATAAGATCATTTACCTTTGATGAACTAGTTCTTCTTCTTCTTGAAACAAATATGGAAGTTTAGCTTAAGTACTTATTCTCTCTAACCAATAAGTTGCTTTAGGTTGGATGAAAGTTAACAAACAATTAATGAAAACCAAGGCTTGGTATTTATAGGCTTGCTAAGGTTAGGGCTTAAGGGTCATTAGGCCTTCCCACCTCCTTAGTAACGTCCTTACTATTCCTTCCTTAATTCCCAAGTATACTTGCTCCCTACACCAAATGCTTGGCCACCACATAAAGTTCTTGGTAATCTGGATCAAGCTTACCTATTAGATCCTATCTTGGGCTTAGATATAATTATTTTAGCTTATTCATTTGGGCTTGCAATAATTTCCTTTGGGCTTACATTGGTAAACACTTAGGCTTGCACATCCAATTCCTATTGGACTTGTACAACCTACATAATCCACAAGTCCATCTACAAATGGTTTAAAGCCTTAGAATGTATTCTACACGTATAATCCTCGTATTCTAACTCGTATACTAATTCTTAATATCTGGTATTCCATTATTCATACATACTCGTATAATTCTTCGTATCATACTCGTATTCATTTACTCGTACAATACATACGTATCATATGATCACTACGTTAAATTCTTAATGCTTGATTTCCTAACATTCTCAAAATTAAGTCCGCATGCGAAATATTACGTTTTCCATACTTGAATTATTATTACATAATTCATCTCACCTTGATATTATAACGTTACGTATTTCTCGAAAGTTCAAAAATAATTCTCTAGCGGAAAATGATGAATAGTATTTTTCGAAAAAATTCTCAGAAAGCTTTTATTTTCATCTTGGAAATTCAAACACTTTAATTACATCACATAGTTAAAACACTACGACGTTTCGACGTTTCTAGGTTATAGAACGACATTCATCTTACTAACACATAATAATAACAATTAATATTATTTTATTCATTAATTAATTATTTAAAAGTATTTTACAAAGGATCCGAATTTCTCGGTCGTTACATTCTTCCCCCCTTATAAAGACTATGTCCCCAAAATCTCGCCTCATTAAGCAAACAAATGAGGGTAATCCTTCCTTATCTTTTCTTCCAATTCCCACGTTGCTTCTTCGGCATCGTGGTTCTTTCATAACAGCTTTACCGACGATATGACCTTGTTTCGCAGAACTTGATCTTTCCTATCGATGATTTGAATCGGCATCTATTCATATTTAAGTCCTTCTCGATCTGAATAGGCTCAAACTTTATTATATGCTTGTAATCAGGCTTATAGGGACGTAATATAGATACGTGAAACACGTTATGTATTCGTTCTAGGTCTGGAGGCAATGCTAGCATATAAGCTACCTCGCCTACCCATTTTAACACTTCAAAAGATCCTATAAACCTTGGACTTAACTTACCCTTCTTTCCAAAGCGTATCTTTCCTTTCTAGTGAGATACCTTTAAAAATACGTACGAGCCTACCTCAAACTCCCTATTTTCTCGATGTAAGTCTGCGTACTTCTCCTGTCTGCCTTGAGCTGCTACGAGATGCATCCTTATCAACTTCACTACATCTGCTGTTTGTTGCACCAATTCTGCTCCTAGCATTCGGCGTTCTCCCACTTCATCCCAACACAACGGTGTTCGGCACTTCCGTCCATATAAAGCTTCATAAGGCGGCATACCTATCTTTGCATGATAACTGCTGTTATACGCAAACTCTACTAATGGTAGATGATCATCCCAACTACCCTTGAAATCCATGACGCAAAATCTCAACATATCTTCTAACGTCTGAATTGTCCTCTCGCTCTGTTCATCGGTTTGTGGATGATATATCGTACTCAACTTCAACTGTGTCCCCAACTGCTCTTGTAGACTTCTCCAAAAGTTCGACGTGAATCGTAGGTCACAATCAGACACAATCGAAACTGGTACTCCATGCCTAAAAATAATTTCCTTAACATAAAGTTTAGCTAATTGCTCTAAGTTATACTTAATTCTAATTGTCAAAAAATGAGCCGACTTTGTCAACCGGTCCACTATTACCCAAATTGAATCATACCCCTTCTGAGTAGTCGAAAGTCCCACCACAAAGTCCATCGTGATATGATCCCACTTCAACTCCAGAATCTCCAATGACTCTAACAAGCCACTTGGTCGTTGATGTTCGACCTTAACTTTCTGACAAGTCAAGCACCTACTGTAAGACCCCAACTTATTAATGAATAAAATCAAATTTCCTCTAATTATTATTTTGAAATAATAAGGTGTTAATTTGATATAATATTTTGGTTATGGGTGAAATGTGAAAATTTTATAAAATAAGCAAGTGGTTATAAAATATTCATTGTTGTCGGGGAATATTCGTTTGGTCGTGGAATATTCTTTCTGTCGGGAAATATTCGTACGACGGTGCATCTATTTGTGGGCCCCATAACGAATAACTGTCGGATGAAGAAAACGACAAGTTTGAGTTTTTATAAATAATGACATAATTGTTGCCGTTAACACTGTTGGAATACCTGGTGGTTAAAATAAAATAATACGCGTGGTTGCACAGTAGCACACAGTTTTGCACAATATTTTTGAATTATTGATCCTTACGTAAGAAGGCACTACTCAATAATTGTTATAGTAGTTACTATTCAATATTTTATTTTATTGATTCAATAATTGCTACGTTGATATTTTATATTATTGTTGTTTCAATAATTGTTATTGCACAGTATTTCTCATTATCAGATCAATAATTCATATTATTTGAATAATATTATTAGATAGAATTATTGGTAATATCTAGAAAGTTCTGTCTGAGGAGATGTTTGGTCACCTAATTGCGCACCAGTAAGGAGAAATCCTTATCGGAAAGCCCCCTCTTTCTTGGGAACGGCCTGGTTGTCATAATTATGATTCTTTAATATTACTTGTGAATAATTAATTATTGATTTATATGATAAGAAAATATTTATTTTATGTGGATATAAATGTTGGATATATTTATTGTGGTTAAAAACGAAGGAGTTTATGTTGAGGTGTTTTATCAGTATTTTTGTCGGAATGGAGGTATTAAAAATCAAACCAGTATTTTTGAGTTATATTACGTGAGTTATAATTTTTAATCCGACCGTTGGATCATTGTGATTTTTAGATATGATATTCATATATAAGTTGAGTATATGTCCACAAATTTTGAACCGTTAAAAATGAACGTATGATTTGTTATGAATTTTAAGAGATGACTAGTTCAGAAATTATTGAAGTTTCAGAATTTATCATTTTGGTGGAAAATTATAGAATTTGTGGGCCCCACTTTTGGTTGGTGAGAAATGTGCTGGAATTTTTATTCAAATGTGGTGGGTGGAAATAGTAGCAGGTAAAGCCATCAGGTAGCAGGTCAAGTCTGCTTCGGCGTGCTAACATTTTTCTATAAATAGAGGGCTAAGTTAGAATTGAAACTCACACCAGAATTCATAAGTTTTCTCTCTTTCTCTCTCTATATTATCGAGCGTATTTTTGTGAGTATTTAGATACTTTGAGAGTTGCTATTTAGTGCAAGTTTTTGTCAGCACTATAACCGAAATTCAGTCAGAAGTACGATTATTCTGAGGTAAGGGATGTTATTTTTTTCGTAAATGATATTATTTCTTTCAATATCATTATGCTGAAATATTGGTTTAAACTTTTTATCAAATTTGGAACTTTTGTGTTGATATTACTATTCACGTATACGGCACTATTCACGTATACGACACTATTCACGAATACGACACTATTCACCGAAAAATAAAATTTTCTTCTTTTTATCCAAGATGGCTATTATGGTTACTATCTTTGATTATATCCATGTTTTAATCATTATTTTGGAATTCTTCTTCAAAATTGGTTATTTTGGAGTATTATTGAACTTGGATAAACTGTAATACGAATCCCTAATATTTGTTCTTTTATCTCACTGGATTCAGTTTCTTTAAGATATTTTTCATCATCCTCAGTCCTAAATGATGATATTACTAAATATCTTTTGCCTGTAGTGCAAAGATGAATGATTACCTGATGAATATATTTGGCCCGTAGTGCAAAGATGAACAGGTATTGAGATGAACATGACCAACTGAGTATTATTCTTGAATTTTACTCCACAAAGTAGTATCATGTTGACAATTTGGACTTTATTGATTTCTGGATAAATTAAATTATAAACCTTTAAAATTTATCCTTGAACTTGTTTAATTAAATTATTACATCACTGTCATCATCATCATATTTATATTCTGTTGAAAGTCATCTGTGGCCTGTAGTGCATAGATGGACTTGGTATGATTATGACCAGGGATTATTCGGTATAATCATGACCGTAATATTACAAATGATGTGGTAAAAGTCCTCATTGGCCAGTAGTGCATTGATGGACAGTTGTTGGTATGATTATGGCCATGGATTCTCTTCGGCCAAGGGTGCAAAGATGAATTATTTTATGGCATGATCATGACCGTTGATGAAAACACAATTATCTTTGGCCCATAGTACAGGGATGATTCGATGATGTGGATTATTTATTAAGCTGAATCTCAGCAATAAAATTGATGATAAATCTTTTAAATCATAGAAGATAGTAAGTTTTATGCTCTACTTGACTCTTCTAACGGATTGCTTTTTCCGCCGCAGTTGTTGATCTAAAACTTGTTGTCTATTATATTTTATCAGATTTTTCCCTGTTGAAGACTAATGATAATTTGTTGTACATTATCTTAGTCATAATATTTCTTACTGGGCTAGTTGAGCTCACCTTTTCTTTCACTGTTCTCTTCAGGAAATGAGAATATAGCTGGGACTAGTCGGGGAATGGATTGACGGTCCAGATGGTTGCATTAGTAGTCCTCACTATTCTGTGAAATAGTGTGATAATGGATTACTTATTCCGCTGCAGATGTTGATCTAAAATTTTTGTCTATTGTATTATATTAGTTTTTATATTGTTGAGGACTAAGGATAATTTATTCTATATTATCTTAGTCATAATATTCTTTATTGGGCTAGTTGAGCTCACCCTTTTCTTTCATTGTTCTTTTCAGGAAAAGAGAATATAGCAGGGACTAGTCGGGGAATGGAGTAACGGTCCAAGATGGTTGATATAGTAGTCCTCACTATTCTATAAAATAGTGTGAAAATATGATCCCTGGCTGAGATGTGAGACAATAACTAGGAGGGGAGAGACGGGGAATTCCTTCCCTATTATGACCTGACTAAGTTTATTTGGTATTTGTTTGGTCGGTCAGAATATAGGGATAATATGTTGCATGTCAATTAACCCTTATTTTGTGACAGTATTTGAAAATGGCATCCGAGAATGTTGAGAATGGCAATGGACCACAGGAGACCGTTGAGTCACCACAGATCAATTCCTAGGATAATGTGCATCAGGAAGCCAACAATCCTCAGGTGAACAACGGAACCGACCAAATGACGAACAACGGTACGTTTAGGTGCTTTTTAGAATTCATGCAATACCAAACGAGAGAGACTCATGTTCATAATGCAGGTGGAAACACTGGCAACCCACAGTTGGTCACCGCTAAGTAGTTCAAGGAGCTAGGACCACCGGAGTTTTTGGGAAAGCCAGAACCACTTAAGACAGAGACATGGATAAAACAGATCACCAAGATATTTGATATCTTGGAATGCTCAGAGGAGCAAAAGGTTCCATTCGCCACCTTTTTGTTGCGTGAAGAAGTAGATCATTGGTGGGAATCTATAAAACGTACCCAGCTTGACGCACTCAAGATGTCTTGGGAGAAGTTACAAGAATTGTTCAACGACAAGTACTTTCTCGAAAGTATTCGTCACATGAAGGAAGTGGAATTCATCAAGCTGGAGCAAAACAATATGACTGTGTCGCAGTACGAAGCTAAGTTTGCCAAGTTGTCCCGGTTTGCGTCCCACTTAGTTGATAACGAGGAGAGAACGATGCGAATGTTTCTAAGAGGTTTGAAACCCGAGATACATCAATACCTAATTTCTCACAAACTGTGTTTGTATTAAGATGTTGTAAATAGGGCTCAGTTATTGGAGCGTGATAACGAGTTAACCCAACCAAGAGAAAGCAGCCGAAAAAATGATAATACCAGTGGTAGCAGTCATCGAAGCGTTGACAACAATCGTGGAGAAAATTATCATGCCAAGAATGGTAACCACTTCGTTGGTAATCATGGCCAAGATAATAGAAGTGAAAATTTCAATAAGAGGAGGTTCAATAATGATGGAAAGACAGCAACACCAGCACTCGTTTCAAAAGAAGAAGAACGACCATCTGTCGTATGTTTCAAATGCGGACAGGAGGGACACATCTGTCCAAACTGTACGCAGCAACCCAAAGTGTGTTTCAATTGCGGAAGAGAAGGTCACCTAGCTCGATTTTGTCCTGTAGTGAAGTCAAGTCCAGCAGGGATAGTGATGCCAAAGGATGTCCCAGACAAGTCAAAGTCGATAGTTTAAGTAAGAGCGTTTGTCGAGGAACCCGAACGAAGTTATCACGGGTAAGTTAATTGTAAACTCTTGCGAAGTTTATACCTTATTCAATACCGGTTCTACATATTCTTTTATTTCTCTAACTTGCGCTCAACGTTTAAACTTGACCCCAGTATAAAACTCATTTTTAAAACCCTTAAAATATTTCTTCACCTAAAATGAACGTATTATACGCTGAAGACGTTGGCTCGAGCTGTTGAAGATTACGATTATACCATTCAATACCATCGTGGGAAAAGCGAACGTGGTAGCTGACGCGTTGAGCAGAATATCGTATGCATTGACAAGTGCGAATATACGAACCTACGTGAAGATAGCAAATATACGATTAAAACTGACTTTAAATCGATAAAGTTAAGGCAGAGACATGGATAAAGCAGATCACCAAAATATTTGATGTCTTGGAATGCTCAGAGGAGCAAAAGGTTCCATTCGCCACCTTTTTGTTGCGTGAAGAAGCAGATCATTGGTGGAAATCTGTAAAATGTACCCAGCCTGATGCACTCAAGATGTCTTGGGAGAAGTTCTAAGAATTGTTCAACGACAAGTACTTTCCCAAAAGTATTCGTCACATGAAAGAAGTGAAATTCATCAAGCTGGAGCAAAACAATATGACCGTGTCGCAGTACGAAGCTAAGTTTGTCAAGTTGTCCCGGTTTGCGTCCCACTTAGTTGATAACGAGGAGAGAATGACGCGGATGTTTCTAAGAGGTTTGAAACCCGAGATACGTCAATACCTAATTTCTCACAAACTGTGTTTGTATTCTGATGTTGTAAATAGGGCTCAGTTATTGGAGCGCGATAACGAGTTAACCCAACCAAGAGAAAGCAGCCGAAAAAATGATAATACCAGTAGTAGCAGTCATCGAAGCATTGACAACAATCGTGGAGAAAATTATCATACCAAGAATGGTAACCACTTCGGTGGTAATCATGGCCAAGATAATAAAAGTGGAAATTTCAAGAAGAGGAGGTTCAATAATGATGGAAAGACAGCAACATCAGCACCCGTTTCAAAAGAAGAAGAACGACCATCAGTCGTATGTTTCAAATGCGGACAGGAGGGACACATTCAAACTCTACGCAGCAACCCAAAGTGTGTTTCAATTGCGGAAGAGAAGGTCACCTAGCTCAATTTTGTCCAGTAGTGAAGTCAAGTCCAGCAGGGATAGTGATGCCAAAGGATGTCCCGGACAAGTCAAAGTCGATAGTTTAAGTAAGAGCGTTTGTCGAGGAACCCGAACGAAGTTATCACGGGTAAGTTAATTGTAAACTCTTGCGAAGTTTATACCTTATTCAATACCGGTTCTACATATTCTTTTATTTCTCTAACTTGCGCTCAACGTTTAAACTTGACCCCAGTATAAAACTCATTTTTAAAACCCTTAAAATATTTCTTCACCTAAAATGAACGTATTATACGCTGAAGACGTTGGCTCGAGCTGTTGAAGATTACGATTATACCATTCAATACCATCGTGGGAAAAGCGAACGTGGTAGCTGACGCGTTGAGCAGAATATCGTATGCATTGACAAGTGCGAATATACGAACCTACGTGAAGATAGCAAATATACGATTAAAACTGACTTTAAATCGATAAAGTTAAGGCAGAGACATGGATAAAGCAGATCACCAAAATATTTGATGTCTTGGAATGCTCAGAGGAGCAAAAGGTTCCATTCGCCACCTTTTTGTTGCGTGAAGAAGCAGATCATTGGTGGAAATCTGTAAAATGTACCCAGCCTGATGCACTCAAGATGTCTTGGGAGAAGTTCTAAGAATTGTTCAACGACAAGTACTTTCCCAAAAGTATTCGTCACATGAAAGAAGTGAAATTCATCAAGCTGGAGCAAAACAATATGACCGTGTCGCAGTACGAAGCTAAGTTTGTCAAGTTGTCCCGGTTTGCGTCCCACTTAGTTGATAACGAGGAGAGAATGACGCGGATGTTTCTAAGAGGTTTGAAACCCGAGATACGTCAATACCTAATTTCTCACAAACTGTGTTTGTATTCTGATGTTGTAAATAGGGCTCAGTTATTGGAGCGCGATAACGAGTTAACCCAACCAAGAGAAAGCAGCCGAAAAAATGATAATACCAGTAGTAGCAGTCATCGAAGCATTGACAACAATCGTGGAGAAAATTATCATACCAAGAATGGTAACCACTTCGGTGGTAATCATGGCCAAGATAATAAAAGTGGAAATTTCAAGAAGAGGAGGTTCAATAATGATGGAAAGACAGCAACATCAGCACCCGTTTCAAAAGAAGAAGAACGACCATCAGTCGTATGTTTCAAATGCGGACAGGAGGGACACATTCAAACTCTACGCAGCAACCCAAAGTGTGTTTCAATTGCGGAAGAGAAGGTCACCTAGCTCAATTTTGTCCAGTAGTGAAGTCAAGTCCAGCAGGGATAGTGATGCCAAAGGATGTCCCGGACAAGTCAAAGTCGATAGTTTAAGTAAGAGCGTTTGTCGAGGAACCGGAACGAAGTTATCACGGGTAAGTTAATCATAAACTCTTGCGAAGTTTATACCTTATTCAATACCGGTTCTACATATTCTTTTATTTCTCCTACTTGCGCTCAACGTTTAAACTTGACCCTAGTGTAAAACCCATTTCTAAAACCCTTAAAATATTTCTTCACCTAAAACGAACGTATTATACGCTGAAGATGTTTGCTCGAGCTATTAAAGATTACGATTATACCATTCAATACCATAGTGGGAAAAGCGAACGTGGTAGCTAACGCGTTGAGCAGAAGATCATATGCATTTACGAGTGCGAATATATGAACCTACGTAAAGATAGCAAATATATGATTAGAACCGACTTTAAATTGATAAAGTTAAAGCCGCTCAACCTACAGACTCAGAGCTGATGAATGTGAAGAAGAAGGTTCAAGAGGGCGTTATTCTAGGAGCAAGAGTCGATGAAGAGAGGAAATCTCAACCCTCGATTTTATTGGCCTATTTGAAATCCTCAATCGAGTAGGAACTGTGACCTATAGACTCGTTTTAAATGCCAAGTATGTCACGTGTTCATAACGTTTATTTTGTATCAATGTTACGATGATCCGAACCGCATTATTGATTAAGAACCGGACATGATAGAGGAAGATTTAACATATAAGGAGATACATGTTAAAATCTTGCATAAGAAGGAATATATTCTACGCTCAAAGGTTATACCTCAAGAGTTAGAATCTGACGAGGTATCCCCATCTGCTCGGCATATCAGGTACGTACGTACATTTCGGGGACGAAATTTCATAAGGAGGGGAGGTTGTAAGACCCCAACTTATTAATGAATAAAATCAAATTTCCTCTAATTATTATTTTGAAATAATAAGGTGTTAATTTGATATAATATTTTGGTTATGGGTGAAATGTGAAAAATTTATAAAATAAGCAAGTGGTTATAAAATATTCATTGTTGTCGGGGAATATTCGTTTGGTCGTGGAATATTCTTTCTGTTGGAAAATATTCGTACGACGGCTCAGCTATTTATGGGCACCATAACGAATAACTGTCGGATGAAGAAAACGACAAGTTTGAGTTTTTATAAATAATGGCGTAATTGTTACTGGTAACACTGTTGGAATAATTGGTGGTTAAAATACAGTAATACGCGTGGTTGCACGGTAGCACACGGTTTTGCACAGTATTTTTGAATTATTGATCCTTACGTAAGAAGACACTACTCAATAATTGTTACAGTAGTTACTGTTCAATATTTTATTTTATTGATTCAATAATTGCTACGTTGATATTTTATATTCTTGTTGTTTCAATAATTGTTACTGCATAGTATTTCCCATTATCAGATCAATAATTCATATTATTTGAATAATTTTATTAGATAGCATTATTGGTAATGTCTAGAAAGTTCTGTCTAAGGAGAGGTTTGGTCACCTAATTACGCGTCAGTAAGGAGAAATCCTTATCGAAAAACCCTCTCTTTCCTGAGAACGGTCTGGTTGTCATAATTATGATTATGTAATATTATTTGTGAATAATTAATTATTGATTTATATGATAAGAAAATATTTATTTTATATGGATATAAATGTTGGATATATTTATTGTGGTTAAAAATGAAGGAGTTTATGTTGAGGTGTTTTATCAGTATTTTTGTCGGAATGGAGGTATTAAAAATCAAACCAGTATTTTTGAGTTATATTGCATGAGTTATAATTGTTAATCCGACCGTTGGATTGTTGTGATTTTTGGATATGTTATTCATATATAAGTTGAGTATATGTCCACAAATTTTGAACCGTTAAAAATGAACGTATGATTTGTTATAAATTTTAAGAGATGACTGGTTCAGAAATTGTTGAAGTTTCAGAATTTATCATTTTGGTGGAAAATTCTAGAATCGGTGGGCCACACTTTTGGTTGGTGAGAAATGTGCTAGAATTTTTATTCAAATGTGGTGGGTGGAAATAGTAGTTGGTAAAGCCATCAGGTAGCAGGTCAAGTCTGCTTCGGCGTGCTAACATTTTCCTATAAATAGAGGGCTAAGTTAGAATTGAAAATCACACCATAATTCATAAGTTTTCTCTCTTTCTCTCTCTATATTATCGAGCGTATTTTTGTAAGTATTTAGATACTTTGAGAGTTTAGTGCAAGTTTCTGTCAGCACTATATCCAAAATTCAGTGAGAAGTACGGTTATTCTGAGGTAAGGGATGTTATTTTCTTCGTAAATGATATTATTTCTTTCAATATAATTATGCCGAAATATTGGTTTGAACTTTTTATCAAATTTAGAACTTTTTGTGTCGATATTACTATTCACGTATACGGCACTATTCACGTATACGATACTATTCACGAATACGGCACTATTCACCGAAAAATGAATTTTTCTTCTTTTTATCCAAGATGGCTATTATGGTTACTATCTTTGATTGTATCCATGTTTTGATAATTATTTTGGAATTCTTCTTCAAAATTGGTTATTTCGGAGTATTATTAACTTGGATAAACTGTAATACGAATCCCTAATATTTGTTCTTTTATCTCACTGGATTCATTTTCTTTAAGATATTTTTCATCATCCTTAGTCCTAAATGATGATATTACTGAATATCTTTGGCCTGTAGTACAAAGATGAATGATTACCTGATGAATATCTTTGGCCCGTAGTGCAAAGATGAACAGGTATTGAGATGAACATGACCAACTGAGTATTATTCTTGAATTTTACTCCACAAAGTAGTATCATGTTGACAATTTGGACGTTATTGATTTCTGGATAAATTAAATTATAAATCTTTATAATTTATCCTTGAACTTATTTAATTAAATTATTACATCATTGTCATCATCCTCATGTTTATATTCTGTTAAAAGTCATCTGTGGCCTGTAGTGCATAGATGGACTTGGTATGATTATGACCAGGGATTATTCAGTATAATCATGACCGTAATGTTACAAATGATGTGGTAAAAGTCCTCATTTGGCCAGTAGTGCATTGATGGACAGTTGTTGGTATGATTAGGCCATGGATTCTCTTCGGCCCAGGGTGCAAAGATGAATTGTTTTATGGCATGATCATGACCGTTGATGAACACACGATTATCTTTGGCCCGTAGTGCAGGGATGATTCAATGATGTGGATTATTTATTAAGCTAAATCTCAGCAATAAAATTGATGATAAATCTTTTAAATCATAGAAGATAGTAGGTTTTATGCTCTACTTGACTCTTCTAATGGACTGCTTTTTCCGCTGCAGTTGTTGATCTAAAACTTGTTGTCTATTATATTTTATCAGATTTTTTCCTGTTGAAGACTAATGATAATTTGCGGAAGAGAAGGTCACCTAGCTCAATTTTGTCCAGTAGTGAAGTCAAGTCCAGCAGGGATAGTGATGCCAAAGGATGTCCCGGACAAGTCAAAGTCGATAGTTTAAGTAAGAGCGTTTGTCGAGGAACCGGAACGAAGTTATCACGGGTAAGTTAATCATAAACTCTTGCGAAGTTTATACCTTATTCAATACCGGTTCTACATATTCTTTTATTTCTCCTACTTGCGCTCAACGTTTAAACTTGACCCTAGTGTAAAACCCATTTCTAAAACCCTTAAAATATTTCTTCACCTAAAACGAACGTATTATACGCTGAAGATGTTTGCTCGAGCTATTAAAGATTACGATTATACCATTCAATACCATAGTGGGAAAAGCGAACGTGGTAGCTAACGCGTTGAGCAGAAGATCATATGCATTTACGAGTGCGAATATATGAACCTACGTAAAGATAGCAAATATATGATTAGAACCGACTTTAAATTGATAAAGTTAAAGCCGCTCAACCTACAGACTCAGAGCTGATGAATGTGAAGAAGAAGGTTCAAGAGGGCGTTATTCTAGGAGCAAGAGTCGATGAAGAGAGGAAATCTCAACCCTCGATTTTATTGGCCTATTTGAAATCCTCAATCGAGTAGGAACTGTGACCTATAGACTCGTTTTAAATGCCAAGTATGTCACGTGTTCATAACGTTTATTTTGTATCAATGTTACGATGATCCGAACCGCATTATTGATTAAGAACCGGACATGATAGAGGAAGATTTAACATATAAGGAGATACATGTTAAAATCTTGCATAAGAAGGAATATATTCTACGCTCAAAGGTTATACCTCAAGAGTTAGAATCTGACGAGGTATCCCCATCTGCTCGGCATATCAGGTACGTACGTACATTTCGGGGACGAAATTTCATAAGGAGGGGAGGTTGTAAGACCCCAACTTATTAATGAATAAAATCAAATTTCCTCTAATTATTATTTTGAAATAATAAGGTGTTAATTTGATATAATATTTTGGTTATGGGTGAAATGTGAAAAATTTATAAAATAAGCAAGTGGTTATAAAATATTCATTGTTGTCGGGGAATATTCGTTTGGTCGTGGAATATTCTTTCTGTTGGAAAATATTCGTACGACGGCTCAGCTATTTATGGGCACCATAACGAATAACTGTCGGATGAAGAAAACGACAAGTTTGAGTTTTTATAAATAATGGCGTAATTGTTACTGGTAACACTGTTGGAATAATTGGTGGTTAAAATACAGTAATACGCGTGGTTGCACGGTAGCACACGGTTTTGCACAGTATTTTTGAATTATTGATCCTTACGTAAGAAGACACTACTCAATAATTGTTACAGTAGTTACTGTTCAATATTTTATTTTATTGATTCAATAATTGCTACGTTGATATTTTATATTCTTGTTGTTTCAATAATTGTTACTGCATAGTATTTCCCATTATCAGATCAATAATTCATATTATTTGAATAATTTTATTAGATAGCATTATTGGTAATGTCTAGAAAGTTCTGTCTAAGGAGAGGTTTGGTCACCTAATTACGCGTCAGTAAGGAGAAATCCTTATCGAAAAACCCTCTCTTTCCTGAGAACGGTCTGGTTGTCATAATTATGATTATGTAATATTATTTGTGAATAATTAATTATTGATTTATATGATAAGAAAATATTTATTTTATATGGATATAAATGTTGGATATATTTATTGTGGTTAAAAATGAAGGAGTTTATGTTGAGGTGTTTTATCAGTATTTTTGTCGGAATGGAGGTATTAAAAATCAAACCAGTATTTTTGAGTTATATTGCATGAGTTATAATTGTTAATCCGACCGTTGGATTGTTGTGATTTTTGGATATGTTATTCATATATAAGTTGAGTATATGTCCACAAATTTTGAACCGTTAAAAATGAACGTATGATTTGTTATAAATTTTAAGAGATGACTGGTTCAGAAATTGTTGAAGTTTCAGAATTTATCATTTTGGTGGAAAATTCTAGAATCGGTGGGCCACACTTTTGGTTGGTGAGAAATGTGCTAGAATTTTTATTCAAATGTGGTGGGTGGAAATAGTAGTTGGTAAAGCCATCAGGTAGCAGGTCAAGTCTGCTTCGGCGTGCTAACATTTTCCTATAAATAGAGGGCTAAGTTAGAATTGAAAATCACACCAGAATTCATAAGTTTTCTCTCTTTCTCTCTCTATATTATCGAGCGTATTTTTGTAAGTATTTAGATACTTTGAGAGTTTAGTGCAAGTTTCTGTCAGCACTATATCCAAAATTCAGTGAGAAGTACGGTTATTCTGAGGTAAGGGATGTTATTTTCTTCGTAAATGATATTATTTCTTTCAATATAATTATGCCGAAATATTGGTTTGAACTTTTTATCAAATTTAGAACTTTTTGTGTCGATATTACTATTCACGTATACGGCACTATTCACGTATACGATACTATTCACGAATACGGCACTATTCACCGAAAAATGAATTTTTCTTCTTTTTATCCAAGATGGCTATTATGGTTACTATCTTTGATTGTATCCATGTTTTGATAATTATTTTGGAATTCTTCTTCAAAATTGGTTATTTCGGAGTATTATTAACTTGGATAAACTGTAATACGAATCCCTAATATTTGTTCTTTTATCTCACTGGATTCATTTTCTTTAAGATATTTTTCATCATCCTTAGTCCTAAATGATGATATTACTGAATATCTTTGGCCTGTAGTACAAAGATGAATGATTACCTGATGAATATCTTTGGCCCGTAGTGCAAAGATGAACAGGTATTGAGATGAACATGACCAACTGAGTATTATTCTTGAATTTTACTCCACAAAGTAGTATCATGTTGACAATTTGGACGTTATTGATTTCTGGATAAATTAAATTATAAATCTTTATAATTTATCCTTGAACTTATTTAATTAAATTATTACATCATTGTCATCATCCTCATGTTTATATTCTGTTAAAAGTCATCTGTGGCCTGTAGTGCATAGATGGACTTGGTATGATTATGACCAGGGATTATTCAGTATAATCATGACCGTAATGTTACAAATGATGTGGTAAAAGTCCTCATTTGGCCAGTAGTGCATTGATGGACAGTTGTTGGTATGATTAGGCCATGGATTCTCTTCGGCCCAGGGTGCAAAGATGAATTGTTTTATGGCATGATCATGACCGTTGATGAACACACGATTATCTTTGGCCCGTAGTGCAGGGATGATTCAATGATGTGGATTATTTATTAAGCTAAATCTCAGCAATAAAATTGATGATAAATCTTTTAAATCATAGAAGATAGTAGGTTTTATGCTCTACTTGACTCTTCTAATGGACTGCTTTTTCCGCTGCAGTTGTTGATCTAAAACTTGTTGTCTATTATATTTTATCAGATTTTTTCCTGTTGAAGACTAATGATAATTTGTTGTACATTATCTTAGTCATAATATTTCTTACTGGGCTAGTTGAGCTCACCTTTTCTTTCACTGTTCTCTTCAGGAAATGAGAATATAGTTGGGACTAGTCGGGGAATGGATTGACGGTCCAGATGGTTGCATTAGTAGTCCTCACTATTCTGTGAAATAGTGTGATAATGGATTACTTATTCCGCTGCAGATGTTGATCTAAAATTTTTGTCTATTGTATTATATTATTTTTTATATTGTTGAGGACTAAGGATAATTTATTCTATATTATCTTAGTCATAATATTCTTTATTGGGCTAGTTGAGCTCACCCTTTTCTTTCATTGTTCTTTTCAGGAAAAGAGAATATAGCTGGGACTAGTCGGGGAATGGAGTAACGGTCCAAGATGGTTGATATAGTAGTCCTCACTATTCTATAAAATAGTGTGAAAATATTTGTAATGAAGACTTTATTTGAGTTTGGATATTGTCTACAAGACAATATTTGTATTGAAACTCAGCTATTGTGTTGTCGTATTTTGCACGA
Source organism: Panax notoginseng (assembly GCA_016801055.1). NCBI lineage: Eukaryota > Viridiplantae > Streptophyta > Magnoliopsida > Apiales > Araliaceae > Panax > Panax notoginseng. Next base: position 128,132,619 of record CM029020.1, on the reverse strand, counting down.
CAGTTGTATAAATAAAGTTTGTATTTAAATTATGTATCATGTATTTGACGACTCAGAATGGGTTGTGTAGACCTATTTTAGGGGCGTCACAGTTGGTATCAAAGCTTAGGGATATGAACCCTGGCGGATATCTGAGGGTAGAACTAGGAGGGGAGAGACGAGTAAATTCTTCGTTAGTGTGTCCTACTTAAGTTTATTTGTTATTAATTAGTCGGTCAGAATATATGAATAATATGTAGTAGTGTTTGAGAATGACACCTGAAAATGTTGAGATAAGAAATGGAGCACATGAGACCATTGAGACGCCGCCAATCAATAACCAGTATAATGTGCATCAAGAAGGCAATAATCCTTATGTAAACAATAACACCGACCAAATGATGAACGATGTGATGTTCAGAATCTTTTTATAATTCATGCAACACCAAACGAGAGAGATTCTTGATCAAAATGCAGGTGGAACCAATGGCAACTCACGGCTAGTCACTGCTAAGCAATTCAAGGAGTTGGGACCATCGGAGTTTTTGGGAAAGCTAGAGCCACTTAAGGCATAGGCGTGGATTAAGCAGATCACCAAGATATTTGATGTCTTGGGATTCTCAGAGGAGCAAAAGGTTCCCTTCGCCACCTTTATGTTGCGAGGAGAGGCAAATTATTGGTGGAAATCTGTAAAACGTACTCATCTTTCTGCACTAAAGATGTATTGGGAGAAATTCACAAGTACTTTCCAGAAAGTATTCGTCACATGAAGGAGGTGGAATTCATGAAGCTGGAACAAAACAATATGATCGTATCGCAATACGAGGCTAAGTTTGCGGAGTTTTCCTAATTTGCATCCCATTTAGTTGATAATGAGGAGCGTTTGACACGAATGTTTCTGCGAGGTTTGAAGCTCAAAATTCGTTAATACCTCATTTCTCACAAACTTTGTTTATATTCAGATGTTGTAAATAGGGCTCAGTTATTGGAGCACGATAATGAGTCAGCCCAACCTAAAGATAGCAACCGACAAAACGATAATAGTCATACAAGTGGTAACAGTCATCGAAGCGGTGATAAAAAACGTGGAGGAAATCATCATGCCAAAAATGGTAATCACTTCGATGGTAATCCTAGCCAAGATAATATAAGGAATGAGTCAACTGAAAATTTCAAAAAGAGAAGGTTAAATAATGATGGAAAGACAGCAGCACCATCACCTATTTTTAAGGAAGGAGAATGACCACTGGTCATATCCTACAGATACGGAGAGGAGGGACACATCAGTCCAAACTGTACGCAACAACCCAAAGTGTGTTTCAATTATGGAAAGGAAGGTCACCTAGCTCGATTTTATCGTACAACAAAGTCAAGTCCAGCTGGGATAGTGACACCAAAGGCTATCACAGACAAGTCAAAGCCGGTAGTTCAAGGGAAAGCGCTTGTCGTGACCTCCCAAAAAGTAAGGAACCAGAACGAAGTTATCATGGGTAAACTAATCATAAACTCTTGCAAAGTCTATACCTTATTAGATACCAGTTCTACCCATTCTTTTATTTCACCTCCTTGTCCTCAATGTTTAAATTTGACTACAGAGAAATTAGAATTTGACTTATCTGTTGAAACTCCATTGGGAGAAACCTTCATTTTATCCACTATTTATAAATCTTGTTTGATTCAAATCGACACTTTCACATTACCTGTTGATCTCATCTCTTTGAAAATACATGCATTTAATGTGATTTTAGGGATTGATTGGTTAACTACTCATCATGCTAAAATTAATTATTTTCGTAAGGTTGTTAGCTTTCATATTCTTAACAAACTTATGTTACGAATTCAAGCAACCAAACCACTAAAGTCAATCAATGTCATATCAAGCCATAAAGTCATTCGTTTATTAAAAAATGGATGTCAAGCTTTCTTAGCTCATGTCACGGATTTAAACAAAAATACGTCAGATTTGAATGATATTTCTATTGTTAATAAATTTCCTAACGTATTCCCTGAAGAACTTCCTGGCCTACCCCTAGAGCATAAAATTAAATTTTGTATTGACCTTAAACCCGATAGAAAACCTATTTCTAAAACCCCATATCTAATGGCTCCTATTGATCTTCAGGAGTTAAAAACCCAACTGCAGAAACTATTAGACATCGGTTTCATTCGTCCTAGTACATCTCCATGGGGTGCTCCTGTTCTATTCGTAAAGAAAAAAGATAGTAGTATGCGACTTTGCATTGACTATCGGGAGTTGAATCATGTCACAATCAAAAATAAGTACATGTTGCCTCGTATTGATGACCTATTTGACCAATTGCGAGGTATTATATTCTTTTCAAAGATCGATCTTCATTCTGGATATCATCCGTTTAAGATTAAAAATAATGACATTCCAAACACTGCTTTCAGAATTCGGTACGAACATTACGAATTCCTAGTCATGTCTTTTAGATCGACTAATGCTCCTACTACCTTCATGGATATGATGAACCAAGTATTCAAGGAATATTTGATTATTTTGTGAGTGTCTTTATTGATGACATTCTCATATACTCCAAAAGCCATAAAGAACATGAGAAACACCTGAAGTTGATACTCCAGAAGCTTCGTGAAAACAAGTTATATGCCAAGTTCAAGAAATACGAGTTCTGGCTTGAAGAAGTGGCATTCCTAGGGCACGTGATATCGAAACATGAAATATCAGTTGATCCGGTGAAGATCGAAGCGATACAAAGTTGGGAGCAACCTAAGTCAGTAACTGAAGTACGTAGCTTTTTGGGCTTAGCTGGTTATTATCGGAGATTCGTGGAAGGATTTTCTCAAATCGCCACTCCATTAACTCAACTGACTTGAAAAGATACAAAATTCGGATGGAGTGAGGAATGTGAGAAGAGTTTCCAAGAACTCAAGAGGTGAATCATTTCAGCACCTATTCTGACAATACCATCAAGTTTAGAGGTATTTTTCATCTACAACAATGCATCAGGCAGAGATTTAGCATGTGTTCTCATACAACATGGGAAAGTCATAGCCTCACAACAATTCAAAGAATATAAGAGGAATTATCCTACTCATGATCTAGAGTTGGCAGCAATCATTTTCGCGCTAAAGATCTGGAGACATTACTTGTATGGGGAGAAAGTGGAGATCTATACAGATCATAAAAGACTCAAATATTTCTTTACTCAAAAGGAACTCAACATGCAGCATCGACGTTGGCTCGAGCTGTTGAAAGATTATGATCATACCATTCAATACCATCCTGGAAAAGCGAACGTGGTAGCTGACGCGTTGAGTCGGAGATCATATGCAAGTACGAAGGGACGTGTTATTCAATGTTGGAGATCATGTATTGTTACGTGTTGCTCCATGGAAAGGAGTTACGAGATTTGGAAAGAGAGGAAAGCTCAATCCTTGATTCATTGGTCCATTTGAAATCCTCGACCGAGTAGGAATTGTGGCCTATAGACTCGCCTTACCGCCAAGTATGTCTCGTGTTCATAACATTTTTCATATATCTATGTTACGTAAATATGTGAAAGACCCAAACCACATTAATGAATTAGAACCAGATAAGATAGAGGAAGATTTAATGTATGATTTGGTACATGTTACAATCTTGGATAAGAAAGAAAATATTCTACGCTCAAAGGTTATACCTCAAATCAAAGTTTTACGGAGAAACCACGATATTGAGGAAATGACATGGGAGTTAGAAACTGAAATGAAAAAAAGGTACATACACCAATTTCGAGGATGAAATTTCATAAGGAGGGGAGGTGTAAGACCCCTACTTTTTTATGAATAAAGATTTAATTTTCTTTAAAAGTTATTTTGAATAATAAGGTGTGATTTTATATAATGCTATAGTTATGGGTGATATGTGCAAATTTTGCAAGTAAGCAAGTTGTCATAAAATATTCGTTTAGTCGGGGAATATTCTTTTTGTCGGAAAATATTTGTTCGGCGACACAATCATTGGTGGACCCTACAACTGCATAACTGTCGAATATAGAAAGTGACAAAAATAACATTTTTATAAAAATAATGGCAAATTTTTTATCGCTAACTGTTAAAATATCCGGTGATAAAAGTAAAATAATACGTATGGTTGCATAGTAGCACATGGTATTGTACAGTATCTCTGATTATTTGTGATATCCCGAAATTTTAAGAATTAATAAATGAGAATTTAATAAATAAAATTTTTATTTTAAGATGTTTAAGTATGAGTATGTGTATATGTTTGATACATTGTGAAATATGTGAATTGGTGTGAATAGAATTTAAATGTTATTTTAATATTTATTGAAGTAAATTAATATTTTAATTGAATTATTTATTGAGATTATGTGATTAATATGAACTAATGTAATTAAATGTATTATATTAATTAAATGATTATTTAATATTTAATTAATATGTAATGATTTTATGTTATAGTTTTAATTTAATTGAGATAATGTAGTGATGTGGTAATTGTTACATGAAGTTAAAATTAGCGAGTAATTATAATGTAACAATTTTTTGTGATTAATCGATGTTAAACTTTTAATTAATTAAATTAATGTAAAGATTTAATTAATTAAAGGATAACATTAAGAATATGTCTTAAAGGATCTATTAAAAGATTTAAAAGAGTTTTTAAAACCGTTTTTCCAAACAAGACCTTACTTTTGTTTTAAACATGTTTTATCCAAACAAGACCTTAACTATTAAAACCTGATTTTAAAATAATATGGTTTTGCCAAACAAGCCTTAGGGCTTTTAAATTTCTAATTTTGTAACTTATATATTAAATTGATAATTAGTATATGTAATTATATTGAGAGTTACATATTCTATAATTATATGTTTTATATGTATATTGTATATACAATAAGTTATGTTAGTTTTCTAAACCTAAGTCTAAATAAAGAACAATAGAGAGAGAAAGGGTGCAACAGATTTTGGTAGTTATAGGGAGTCTAGGAGGGGTCTTGGATCTTCATACAACTCAAAATCATAAGCTACTTTGAAAGATCAAGAAGGCTTGCAAGAAGAAAAAGGTAAGAAATTGAAAATTTTCAATTTTTGTGCTCTTTTATGTTAAATCTTTATGAACCAAGCAACTTTTGTCTTGGATCATTAAAACTCATGATTTATATGAGTATTGGTATTTTATATGTGTATCAAAGTATTTTTGAAATCAAAAGTTAGATCAAAAGTGAGAAAATCAAGTTTTGTACCAAAAGGTTTAAGAAAAAGGTTTCCTATGTATGCTATATATATTTTTATGTTAGATTCTTTGGGTTCATGTGATTAATGGTTTAAAACATGTTAGCATGCTAGATACATGAGTTAAGGGCAAAACCCCTTTGGAATCACTCAAATATGTTAAGAAATGAAACAGTTATGAATTAAATCCCAAACTACCCTAACTACTGAACACAAGCTACTGATCAGTCACTTCTGTCCATTTTTCTAGGACAAAAACAGAACCAAAATGGATGTTTGATACGTGGAAACTGTATTTTGGGAAAATACGAATCCAACGATACCTATTGGACCTAAATCCGATTTGTAGATTTTGTTTTATTAGCGTTTCCGTTAAGGACCCCAAATCTAGAAAATGAACCAACTGTTGAAGAAAACCTTGCTGACCAGTCACTTTGGGCCTGATTTCCGGGACCTAGATAGATTATAATTTGGTGTTAGATAACTGAAAACTGTAGTTCATGAAGATATGGATCCAACGAGTCCGATTAGGCCTCAATCGGAATTGTGGATCTCGTAATACAAGCGTTTCTATAAAAGACTCCAAAACTGAAAATGTTTACAAGGCATGTAATGGTCAGTCGGTAGTGGCCTATTTTAAGGGTACTATACTGGGCTAAATGGACCGTTTCTTAAGCCTAAAACGTAGCTCGGGAAGTCATGGTTCTAACGATACCAAGTGGGCCCAAATCGGACTTGTAGATTACCGTCTACAACTATTTCTGTGGAGGACCCCAACTTTAAACGAAAATTATAGAATAAATAGAAAATAAATATTAGAAATTAATAATTAATTTGTAAAAATTATTTTAAAGCCTAAAAATGGGTTTTTAATAATTTGGAATATATTTCATTAATATTTTTAAATATTAATGATAGTTAATTTATTTAATTAGTTTATTAAATAAATTACTTAAAAATGATTTTAATACTTTAAAAATCATTTGAAATTATATTAAAGTGTAAGGAAATATTTTAAGTTATTTTTAATGACTTTTAATATTTTGTGATGAATTTTATTAATAAATTAATATTAATGATAATGGATTAATTTAATAAATATATTAAATAAATAATGGAAAATTAGAATTCATGTTTTAAAAATCATATAAAAAATAATTTAAGGGTTAGAAAAATATTTTAAGTTATAAAATATAACTTTTGATATTTTGTCATGAAAACACTAATATTTTAATATTAATGGTAATTATCGGATAATGGATTTAACTGTTTAAAAATTATATAAATATTATTTTATGGTATTAAAAATACTTTGAAATATTATAATATTATGACATGTATTTCATTAATATTTGATATAAAATAAATATTAATGATAATAGAATTAAGTAGTATTTAATTCAAATTAGTATGATATTAATGATTGAAAAATCATGATAAATGATAATAATTATCTAAAAATTATTATAAGTCATTGAAAAATATTTTAACTGAAAATGAAATTATCTAAGGTAAATGTAAAGCATTTAGGCAAAGTCTTATGGAAATTAGACTCATGAATTATCCGACTAGACCGTCGGGATGTCGGAAATTGTATCAAATTCAACTCAAACTGAAATAGTTTGATTTGATACCGAATTTTTGGTATTTTATAGACTGATAGGATTATGTGATAATTTGTTATGTTATATTATAACTATATTTAACAGTACTATGTTATGATGATATTATTCTAATATTTGGAGATCGGTATTATCTATATTAGGTCTTCAGACAAAGCAATATAGGTTGCATAACAGTAATCAATGGTACATGCAAGTTCTCAAACTCGATCTCGAGTTGATATTTTTGAAATATGCTTGGGGTTAATCATTACTGATTATACCATGTCTATGAATTATTAATTAGCAGTCTGTGCACATTGCATGTATTCATCTGGTATGAAAGGCTGATCACCTTCATTACCATTTGGTCTAGTTGATTTATTCATGTTCATTATTCGTTTAGCTATGAAAATTTATTCATGCTCTTTCACAATGTATATATTGTAGAAAGTTAGCCAGCTTATTATTCAATTCTTTCAATTATGATATATCCTTAATTGAACTTATACTTGATGGGTAAAATTGTTGATCACCCTTGCTATATCATAATAAACATTGCAGATTAGGACGAATACGTCAGATACAGGAAAAGTCAAAGACAAGTCAACTTTGGATTATATGTGCAGATAAATTTGTAACAGTAATGTATGATAATAACATTGTATGTCTGATAGGATATTGATTTAGTTATTATATGAAGGTTCTCGACCTTGGGAATAGTGTGTAATGTTTAATGTATAAATATTTTATGTTTATATCTTTCGTAATAGACATAGAAATAGTACACTGGATTCGTGGTGATTTGGGACCCGAATCTGGGGCCGTTACAGTTGGTATCAAAGTTGTAAGTTATAAACCTTAGGTAGGAGTACCTTAGGCTATAACCTTGGAGAAGGAAGGTGAAGATAATGAAAGAATAAGCTCAAATAAATTTTAAACAATAAGAAGTAATTTAAGAAATTTATAAAGAAGGGATTAGAACATGCGTGAGAGGTTTCAAAGAAGAATCTCGCAGGGTTATAAGGAATATGAATGTGGGGTTACCCAACTCCAATGATAAGAATGTAAGGTGAGGATAAATAGACAATGTCTATAAAAAGAGAATGGTAAAGAAGTTAAGAATAGAAAGTTATATTTAAGTATGGTATAATTGTACTCTTTAATAGTTGATGTATGGTAACTGAGCTAAACGATTTTTTCATAGAGCGGAGGTATATACGAACTAGTAACTCGGAACCTAGTTTGTTGGTTGGTTGTGGGAAACCACTCAGTGTACCATATTGAAACTTTTAGAGACTCGATGTGTACTAAGTGTAGAAATGGATACGTATGATGAAAATATAGAACTTGAATGAAATGTTGAGCAATGTAAATGAAGTTCTAAATTCTTAAAGGAAGAATTATTATATAAACAAGAAAATTCAAAGAAGAATCTTGAAGAGATATAAAGATAAGAAATGGGAGTTACCCTAACTCCAATAGCCAAGATAACGAATAATGTCGTAAATGATGGAAAGGGAAAGAAAGAGGATCGTAAAACAAAATAATCATGAGCTAAGAAAAGAATTTAAAGGGAGATGATTATGGAATAAGATCACGACGTGATCTGTTTAAGTTATAAAAGGAAGATGGTCTGTAATGTTTGAATAGTGATAGCTTGATGCTACGAAGATAATGTACTACGATATAGTACGAGATAAACTCGCAAGGAGTTATAAATGATGTGATACGAGGAATTCGAATCGAGCAAAAGAGCAAGTTATAGGTAAGATAGAGTTAGGTGGGATTTCAATTGAGGACTCATGTGATGGCTAAGTTGTACATACCTTTGTATGGGCGACGGTTTTGTGCTTGCACTCAGTTTATCACATTGATAATCATTGGAATGTTGGTGTCGCGCTATCAATGTATATGTATCGAAAATGTGATTCTTTTTTCATGCGTATATTTCATAGTTAGAAACTATTAAGATTAGTCAGATATTATTAGGATTAGGTGTGGTTCTTAAAACTAATACATATGGTAAGTTTGTGACTTATAGTAATATGGTATGTTTTTGAACCCCTCAGCGAATGGACGCCTATGGTCTAACTACGATAAGTTCTTAAACTCATATTATTGTGGTAAGTTCATGAACTTTCAAAGTGTGGTAAGTTTGATGAACTGGGGTACAGATAAGTATGAATGGAGTATTGAGGATGATAGGAATTGATAGAATGATTAAGCAATGGATCATTATAGAAAATGGGGTTGATGGTGGAGAGATAGGTTTTCTAAATCTACTAGCTATGCTAGCCTTTCAAAATTTATTGACTTCGTGCTGATGTTTGCACTTCTATTTTTCTTGAAAAACATTGGATCAAATGATGGAACTAATGAATTTTAAAAATAATACCGTTATTCGTATGTCTATGCTAATTGCTTTGGCTAGACAAAAGTGATTTGAAATATATCAAAATATATTTTTATATCATCAATGCATCATAGAACATGGTGCAAGGATGATAAAAACGATGGAGTCATCAATGCAGTATTTCTTAGTGTTAGATGTGATCTAAGGATCGTCAACCCACTATGGTATGATGTAGTATGATAAAATCACCAAATGACGGAATCCTCAAACGGACTGTAAATACGGTGCGGTATAATGACGTCATAAAAAGATTTTATTTTTAGATTTCTTTAAGATATGAGAATATATATATATATATATATATATATATATATATATATATATATATATATATATATGGATATGTATATTTCAATTGATGTCCGAATTGTTGTAGAAGTCTATGCTATTTGATTCAGCTAGACGAATATTGAAAAATGTTCATGAAATTCAAACGTTTCTTGAGAAGTTATGCCAAACTAAATTGTTTTTGTGTGCATTCAAATGTTAAGAAGCTGAGGTGAACAACCCTGTAAAAGGGGACATGTTATTGGAGACAATGGTTCCGAAAGTAACGCATATAGTCGTTACGATGTTAAGATGTAATACATTGTGCACGACGTAGGGTACGATATGCTGGCCACCTAGAGTACCGATGCGGTTTATAGTGTGAAGTACCGGGGGTGAAGCACTATTAAACCTAGAAAGAAGTTCAAGGTCTTGCGACCACTCAGCATTATTGGAATCTTTTAAATTCCTGAGTTATTTATATCGCTTCCCAATTATTGAGCAATTGTGGAAGATTCTTATTATTTTGATGGAGAAAGTAGCGAGAAGAATAGCCCTTAAAAAGAAGTAGTTGTAGAACACTTTAATCAAGTGAATAGAGATTAACGTAAAATCTATTTTGATAGATTGAATGAATGAAGATTAATAAATAAAATTTTGATGACGTAATTCTTAGAAAAAAAGGTGAATGTAATATCCCGAGTGTTTATGATAACGATCCTTAGAAAAGGAGATGAATGTGTTAAAGAATATATAATATTTGATATATGACTGTGTTTAATTGAAGGTTATGTAATAAAACCTAAACTTTATTGAAGAAATGAATGAAATATATACATATATATATATATATATATATATATATATATATATGTGTGTGTGTGTGTGTGTGTGTGTGTGTGTGTGTGTGTGTGTGTGTGTGTGTGTAAAACCATTTGCTAAGTTAACGTGTTGAAGTTATTCAACGATAACTGTGAAAGAGATTTTTCGAAAACGGAGTAAGGGAGGTTTCGTTGATTCCGAGGACGGAATCCTTATAAAGAGGGAAGGATGTGACATCCCAGATTTTTAAGAATTAATAAAGGAGAATTTAATAAATAAAATTCTTATTTTAAGATGTTTAAGTACGAGTATATGTATATGTGTCATATATTGTGAAATATGTGAATTTGTGTGAAGAGAATTTAAATGTTATTTTAATATTTATTGAAGTAAATAAATATTTTAATTGAATTATTTATTGAGATTATGTGATTAATATGGAGTAATGTAATTAAAAGTATTATATTAATTAAATGATTATTTAATATTTAATTAATATGTAATGATTTTATGTTATAATTTTAATTTAATTGAGATAATGTAGTGATGTGGTAATTGTTACATGAAGTTAAATTTAGCGAGTAATTATAATGTGACAATTTTATGTGATTAATCGATGTTAAACTTTTAATTAATTAAATTAATGTTAAGATTTAATTAATTAAAGGATAACATTAAGAATATGTGTTAAAGGATTAAAAGATTTAAAAGAGTTTTTAAAACCGTGTTTCCAAACAAGGCCTTACTTTTGTTTTAAACTTGTTTTATCCAAACAAGACCTTAACTATTAAAACCTGATTTTAAAGTAATATGGTTTTGCCAAATAAGCCTTAGGGCTTTTAAATTTCTAATTTTGTAACTTATATATTAAATTGATAATTAGTATATGTAATTATATTGGGAGTTACATATTCTATAATTATATGTTTTATATGTATATTGTATATACACTAAGTTATGTTAGTTTTCTAAACCTAAGTCTAAACTAAGAACAATAGAGAGAGAAAGAGGGCTGCAGATTTTGGTAGTTATAGGGAGTCTAGGAGGGGTCTTGGAACATCATACAACTTAAAATCATAAGCTACTTTGAAAGATCAAGAAGGCTTGCACGAAGAAAAAGGTAAGAAATTGAAAATTTTCAATTTTTGTGCTCTTTTTGTTAGATCTTTATGAACCAAGCAACTTTTGTTTTGGATCATTAAAAACTCATGATTTATATGAGTATTGGTATTTTATATGTGTATCAAAGTATTTTTGAAATCAAAAGTTAGATCCAAAGTGAGAAAATCAAGTTTTGTACCAAAAGGTTTAAGAAAAAGCTTTCTTATGTATGCTATATATATTTTTATGTTAGATTCTTTGGGTTCATGTGATTAATGGTTTAAAACATGTTAGCATGCTAGATACATGAGTTAAGGGCAAAACCCCTTTGGAATCACTCAAATATATTAAGAAATGAACAAGTTATGAATTAAATCCCAAACTACCCTAACTGCTGAACACACAAGCTACTGATCAGTCACTTCTGTCCATTTTTCTGGGACCAAAACAGAACCAAAATGGATGTTTGATACATGGAAACTGTAGTTCGGGAAAATACGAATCTAACAATACCTATTGGGCCTAAATCCGATTTGTAGATTTTGTTTTATAAGCGTTTCCGTTAAGGACCCTAAATTTGGAAAATGAACCAACTGTTGAAGAAAACCTTGCTGACCAGTCACTTTGGGCCTGATTTTCGGGACCTAGACAGATTGAAATTTGGTATTTGATAACTGAAACCTGTAGTTCAAGAAGATACGGATCCAACGAGTCTGATTGGGCCTCAATCGGAGTTGTGGATCTCGTAATACAAGTGTTTCTGTAAAAGACTCCAAAACTGAAAATGCTTACAAGGCATGTAATGGTCAGATCTAGAGATCTAGAGACACTACCTGTATGGGGAGAAAGTAGAGATTTATACGGATCATAAGAGCTTCAAATATTTTTTCACCCCAAAAAAACTCAACATGTGACAACGACGTTGGCTCAAGTTGTTAAAAGATTACGACCATACCATCCAATACCATCCTGGAAAAGTGAACGTAGTAACTGATGCCAAGAACACCTAAGGCTACAGAATGTGTCGCTAAAGGCCTATGGCGACGATTTATTTAATTTTATTTTCCTAATTTCTGAAAAATGATTAAAAATTAGAAATAAATTCTAAAAATTACCAAAAATGATTTTAAAAATTATTTTAAATTATGAAAAATAATTTTTGACCAATTAAAATATTTTTCTTTAATATTTATAATTATTTAAATATTAAAAGTATTTAATTTATTTAATTAGTGTATTAAATAAATTAGAGAAAAATAATTTAATATTATGAAAAATCATTTTAAATAAGAATAAAGTGTTAGAAAATATTTTAAATTATAAAATATAATTTTTAATATTTTTGGAGAATTCTCATTAATAAATTAATATTAATGATATTAGATTTATTTAATTATAATATTAAATAAATGAATTAAAATTGATTTAAAAATCATTTAAAAGTGAGAAAAATATTTTAAAAATATTTTAAGTTATAAATAATGACTTTCAATATTTGAATAATAATTACATTAATATTTAAATATTAATGGTGATGATTTAAAAATGATTTTAATTACTTTAAAAATCATTTAAGTAGAATATTGATGATTTAAAAATATTTTAAGTTATTAACAATAACTTTAATATTTTGACAAGTATGTTATTAATATTTTTATATTAGATAATAAGATTATTTGATAATTAAATCATTTAAAAATGATTCAAGTGTTTGAAAAATTATTATAAATTATAATAATTGTTTATAAATTATTAAAAGCTTCCGAGAAATATTATAAACGATATTTGACTTATCTAAAATAATATTGAAGCTTAGAGACTATGGTTGTTAGACAATCAATGTGTTAATTATCGGATAGGGTGACCAAAACACCGAGAATGGATCGAGGTCCAACCAGACCGAAATAGTTAGACTGGATAAGTGTTTATATAGGTTATAAACACTAATGTGGCTAAGTGGTAATGTGCCTAGGAGAAGTTTGACTGTAAAATATAGTGTTACGTGTTATAAATGATTATGCTAATTATGAGACTGACATTGTTGATTATATGTCTTACGAACGCAGTTAATTATATTGTGTAGCTGTAATCAACGCGAAAGGCAAGTTCTCTAACTTAACCTTGAGTTATATTCATTCAATTATTATGGTTAATTATTGCTAATTATACCATGTTCAGGGAAGTTATGGTTGATTATTCGCAGTTAGTGCATGATTAATAATTCAAATTAAATTACTGATTCGAAAAATATATATTCGTAGAATTACTTTAGTTGGATATTTATATCTGTAGAAACTAATGTTGACAGTACAGATAATTCCTGTTTATTTTTCAAATTATATTGAGAAATGTCTTAGCTAATTATTCTGGCCAGACGAACATTTGTTAGAACTTGAGAAATACGAGAAGAGAAATCAATTGTTATTGATAGATCGATGCCAATTGTTTCGGCTAGATCAATAAGTAGATAGAATTTGAAATCACAGTATTTCGTTGTTAAATCAAAAATCTTGATTCTGAGACTGAGAAGAACAACCTTTTATATAAAGGGAATATTTTGGGTCGTATATTCGACCATTGCGCGCTGTTAAGTATTATGTATAATATAGAGTATAATAAAGCTGATCACTTGTTATACTTGCAGAGGGGTATGATTTAATCTTTATGGTTATCTGATACGCCTGAGTATGTATCAAAGTAAATCTTTGATAGATACCCGAGAAAATAAGTTCAAAGATCTGGTGAGATCACTCAGCATAAATCTGAAAGTTATTCCACTTTGTTATTGTGTAGAATTTATTCTTGTTTATTCAATAGAATATCGTAGAAACTTGAAAGCGTTGTACTCTTTCGTTATTATAATATTGTGTTGCATAGAAAGGGAGAAGCCTTGTTATTGATTAACGCATTGTTAAACTAATTCAAAGTTCCCTGAACTTTGGTATCATTCTATCAAAATAGATAGTCTATTATTCTGATACTTATACATTCATTGTATATCTTAACTTGCGGGGCAAATTTGTTGCTCACCCTTGCTAAATAAAACTTTTCAGCTAGGGAAGAAGTGGCAGTAGGTGCTGTGAAGAACAAGGGCGAAGACATAGTGATTAATTAGTTATGAATAACATTATTATTATGTTGTATTTGTGAACCCTTTGATTCAAGTTTTAGAGTAAAGCCCACATGACACACTACAAGTACAAACCTTTAACACATACAAATCATTAACGAGCACGGATCTATGAGGTTTGACATTCGGTTGTCAAACTTCATTTTACAGATTTTCAAATTTTGTAAAACTTCAAATCCGAGCCTCTAGATGTTATGGATCTAACATCTAGCAACCAAGATCAGCATTATACACTACCTACAACATATTTTAACAAAAAAATCTAACATCTAACATGGCCTTCAAGATCAGATTTCATTTAGGGTTCATACCTTCCTATGAACAAGTTCTTGAATCTAGGGTCCTGATCTGTATGAGGATCTCGTGGGGCATGATTTATGACTGATCTAGCAAGGGAATTTCAGAGGTTTTGGAGAGAGAGAGAGAGAGTCTAGTTTGAGTATAGGAAAAAAAATGAACATGAACATACACTTTCTCTCTCCAATTCTACTTATGTGATGTAGATGCAATGAATTTGGAAGGTTAAAGGATGAGAGCTGGTGTTTTTCTTAGCCCCTATCTAGACTAGGTTGATGTCATGATAAGATTTGGCAAGATTTTGCCATCAATAATTCATGAATGGGACAAAAAGGGTATTTTGGTCAATTGTCTTTTATTTTTAATGGTATTCTTGTCCATGGTACTTAAATCTAGGGTTTAATCACTATATTTTAAACCTTAAGGTTTCCCAATTAATTTCTAGGGTTTGAACAATTAAGATTAAAGTGTAATAAAATTTTAATTAAAACACACTAATTAAAATTAGGGTTTTTAATAGAAAATTAGGGTTTAAATAATTACGGTTCCTTAATATCATTAGGGTTCCCAAATTAATAATATAATTTACTAAAATAATAATTAGGGTTTATAATTTTAGCAATTAGGGTTCCTAATTAGCAAATTAGGATTTCTAATTTTCATTAGGGTTTTCAAATATTAATTAGGGTTTTCGTAATTGACAGAAATTCTATAATATGCAACATAATTCATATAACACAATTTCTGACCGATCTTAAATTCCAGTTTTTGAGTTTCCAATTGCGGTTTATGACAGTAATACTATGGTTTTGACATTATTCACTATAATTGACCACCCATTAACAACATGTACATACCGTATATATTTATAACACTGTAAAATAATATTATACTTACTATAAAATTATTGTTCTCATTCATAGCTCCAAATCAAAAATTAGGGTTTGAATTTCATATCTGAATTATCTTTCACATATAACATCATTAATTAAGTTAAAAATAATTAACTTAAATAATCTGAACTAAAATTCATATGATAAAATAGTAATTATAATAATCCCAATAATCATTTCATATATTATTTAAATAATATAAAAATCATATTTTCATGGAAAATAAATAATAGAAACATGTCTACTACAATAATTAATTACTAAAAGAATGTAATTTATAATTATTAAAAATTCTTAAAAATTTATTTATAATTTTTCAAGTAATAAATATATTTTCATTTATTACAAATATACATACTCATTACCTGACACATATTCCCATTATTGAAATAATAAAAAAAAGAAATTTATATGTAAAATACCTTATTTATTTATATAGAAAATATCGGGTTATTACATTCACCCTCCCTTACAAGGATTCTGTCCTCGTAATCACCGTTTTAAAAATTATACATACAAGGGTACATAGCATACGCAATCATTGCAAATAGATCTAGATCATAATTGATCAAACAAATCTTTAACAATTCAACATAAATCATGTCTATTTGATTAAACGAAAAATTTGATTTCCAAAAGAACTTAAATTCCTCCTTCAAAATTTCTTTATAACATAATTTGCTATATATAGGAAAATCATATATATACGAAAATAAAAGTTATTCGAATAATACCTGGAGTTCCAATCCTAGCTGCCACTATATCCTGGACTGCCATGTTGAAGACTCTCACGTTTGCTTTTGTTGGTTTGTTAGTTGAGGTCGGTCTTGTGATGGCCAGAGTCCTGCTGCCTTTTCCCTTGGTTACACTTCCTGCCTCCATTTTCCTCTTTGGAAAATCATTCACCTCATGTTCCATCGACCCACACAGAAAACACCCATTGTTCATCCTTGGGTTGGGGCAGTTGGGAGAAATATGGCCCTCCTACTTGCACTTGTAACATACAAACTTACCCTTCAGACACTCACCAGAGTGATTCTTTATTTCCCCTCATCGACATTTGTAATTACAAATGCCTTCTCTATTTCCTTCACCCAAGTCTGGGCTTCTATGGGGTCCGTAGTTCCTTTGAACTCAGGCGGACCGACACTATTAAAATCTTTAAAAGTAGTAGCTCGTACTACTGTAGGATTTACGGGTATATTAGCCCCGTTCCTATTAAAAGCGGCCGCTAACAAGTTAACGAACTTTTGAAGCTAACCGTACCTCCCTCCGGTTGATTTACATTAGCCTCTTGATTTCTTTGTCTCCTTCTTAGCGACATTTTGTTGTTAAGATAAACAACATGCCATTATTACTTCTTTCTTGTTAGTTAGTTATTATTCATTACTAAACAATAACTTCAACTCATTGTACAATATGTTCCAAAAAAAACTTATATTGATTTTCTTGCTTGTAGTATAATACTACATTGTTCACATTACACAACCTTAGCTGATTACATTCCTATCCCGCAATTACTTTTCAAAAATTAGGATTTACAAAAGACTAACCTTTGATATATAAAAGAGGGTTTTACGTCACTATTAGATAGATCATATTTACATATCTATCTCTAATCTAAGTAATAGCTTGATTACATCTGCCGTATGGCATTCTCAAAATCCGTGTTGGCAAGACCGATAATAATATCTCGACTGATAGTATGCCGAGTCTGCCCTGCTTCTATCGGATACCCATCTACTTGATGCTGAAAATCAGCATGAGAACTCCTATGTATATAGGACATCCTCCCAATCTTCTACTTCTTGGTCTTTCGCTCCTGTTTGAGCTCAAAGACCTCGTGTTTCAGCTCGTGGACCTTATCCTTCGCCAAAACTCGTTCATCGTGCTCCTCCTCCCACATAGTCTCCATACTTGTCTTATCTTTCAAGACAGCATGAAGCTTTTCTTTTAGCTCCTTAACCTCCTTACAATACTGGATATTTATATCCAATACTGTCATAAACAGGGCTTTCATTGACTCCCCCGGAGTCATCTCTTCTTCAGGTGCTATAGTGTTAAATGACACCACCTCCACCTCCTCTACAGACATGCCATCAAAAAAAGACATGAAGTCTTGGTTTTCTGAGTCTCTAGACTCAACTATCACCACTTCCAGCTTTTCTGCTATAGGGTTCGGTAAGATCTCTATTTTATTCACCGACTCTTCACTTACTTCGTGTATATCCATATACATTTCGTTTTCTCCCGACATCTATAACAAAATAATTTAGTTTGTTTAGTACACGTCAGTATAATAATAAAAACACATATCATATATAATGCATTTTTAGGGTTAACTTCATCTTTTACTTCTTAAACTTTTCCTAAGGTTATGACTTAAGGTTCTATTTTTCCCCCTTAAGTTTTATAACCTATGACTTTGATACCAACCTGTGACGCCCCCAAATTCGGGTAACTTCCAACCCGACAGATGGTGCTACATGGTACTACCATTCACACATACATTCAATAGAAATAACTCAAAAGAGTGAATATGTCTTCTATATATTCCAAAACAATATTCTCTTCCCGGGTTCTTTATAACCATTACATATGTTTCTTGTCATAATATCAAATAATTACAACATTAAACCTATACTATTACATAGACAGTTCAATGGTCTGCCTTAGCCTTTCCTTTATCCTTAGAGGATCCTTCGGGTCGTTCAGTCTTAGCTGCATTCATATGGTTCAAGCAAGAGTGAGCATAACCAGCTCAGCAAGTATGACAATTTCATTTAATAATATGCTCAAAACATACAAATCGTATATCTTCAATAACTGAACAATAGTTACGAAGTACTATCGATAATTCAAAATAGCACTTCTCTTTTCTTTAAAACATTTCACAATGAACAATATTCATTAAACATCAATATCGGTCCAAGACCTTGAGCATTTCATTCTTTCTTTGATAAGGACAGCCCGACACCAAGTCCGTAAGTTCGGCATATCTTATGAGCATGTCCAGGTGATCAACCTATAATACTCTATGTTGTATAACACTACTTTCTTTAAACGTATGTACATTTAAGTTTTCCCAACCTCACGTGCCTGTCGTTTGACGACAAAACATTTGTTTAGCATACTCAGTTTTCTTTTGAAAAACATACCAACATAGTTTGGCAAAACATTGACAACAGTTCGATAGATTATAAGAAATCCAAAGGAACATCTCAAGTCTAGCCGAAGGAATTGGCTTCGATTTCATCATGCATCAATTCATGCGTAAGTTACATGAATCACAAATCTTGTCTAGAATGAACATAGACAAGGGTTAGAACACTTGCCTTTAGCATCTGCTGTAACGCCCCAAAATTCGGTCTATTTTCACACCCGAATTTCGTACGTGACGATTCCATCTTTTTCCAAACATACGTCATTATATAGTTAAATATAACAACATACATTCTCAATTCACAGGTTCTAATACCTTATAACATTGTTCATTACAAATAATGATAATTACATTATTTTTGACATCTTAATAGAGAGACTTTTATCCGCCACCAAGGATACATCACAGTTCATTAAACTAGTCTACATTACACGTCGTCGCTTGATCTTCACGCTCATTCACATACTGAATGGAACTTCATCTAGATACCGGTCAGCTTGATCTTTACGGGATCCTTAAGTTCTTTCTAACATCGTACGCTGAAAATATTTTTCATTTAAAGCAAGTGTGAGTATTCAATTGCCCAACAAGTTATAGCAGTTGAACAAACAACTTCAAGAGTTTAAACTTTCCTTTAGAACTTCAATAACCGAACAAAGGTTATGAAGCAACTTGAATAATAGGAATAATTCTGATTCCTATCATTTTAAAATATTATTCACACTCACTTTGAAATACTTCATTCTTCTACCTTTTCCATACACATCCTCTCTGGCTAAAATCATTAGCACAGACTTAACAATAGCGGTTCATGTATAAATAGAACATACTTGTATTGAACAGCTTAATCACAGAACAGTTCATCTCATAGAAACACTAAAGTGTTCAAATTGTGGCACAAGGCCTCATACAAACTACCACCTTGTACAAATATCGTACATTTACACATAGAAAAGACTTCTCAAGTTCAACATCTGAGAAGTTTAAGAAATTAGCATTCATTTAAAATATGAATGAAGTTAGAAAGCTTGCCTTACGCACAACTACAACATAGAGTTTATGTTGAACTGTTCATTCCAATTCCTATATAGCACATAAGGAAATAACACACACCAATTAGTCATATACTTTTGACTTATACATTGGTTTACTTAACTTTACTTCTTAAGGTTCGCATTCTTGCAACCTAAGTTTACGCGACCAACTTTCATTACTGGTTTACGGCTTTATGACATATGGAGATGTCTTACTCAAAACGTTCATCATCTTTGATGATTTGCATTCTTATCTTTTTCTTATAACTCTTCTAGGACCCAGTACACATCGCGTCTCTGCTAGTAGTCCATATGGTACTCTGAGTGGTTTTCCACAAACAACCAACAAACAAGTTCCCGTCTCATCTACACTGCCATCATAGTGAGTTAGATCGGTTTCTAGTTTCGTATATACCTTCACTCTCTGAAGAAATTGTTTAGCCCATCTCGTATATGTCAACCATCAAAGGTTACGATTGTACCACAACCTACCTTATCTGAACCATTAAACTTTAACGTTCGTTAAGTCAATTTCTTATTCCTTATGGCTTTCTGGCAACTAAATGTCATACCTCAGGATTCATTCTTTATCGTTCAAGTTATACAGTCTTTTGTATACTCAGAGCAATCATTCAAGTTAAACATTAACTCGACTTCGTTACGTTAACGTCATTGTTTTTAATTCAGTTCTTTACCTTTCATGGTTTAATTATTTATCTTCATTATCTTACGGTCAAACAATACACGGGGGTGTAGGTTCTATCCATTTAGTATTTGTGTACACTCAACCTTCATGTCGGTTAAAGTGTTTACGCTTACATTTCATTCTAACATTCTCCATTTTAATCACTATCAGCTTTCATTAATCTTATTACCGTTCGTTACGGGTTTCTTGATACCATTCGTATCCTACTTAATACTTTCGTTATCCATTACATGAACCCCATGTTCATTACTCTTTCCTAATGTCGAAGCCATACCATTCGTTGTATGCTAAGACCGATCATTCATTGCAACAGCATTGCGTTCACAGCGTCTATACGCTTTACACTTATCTCTCATTCCCACGACATAACATCGAAAGGTTATTCATTACCCTCATCACTCAACGTCTAAGGAATAACAACCCTAGCAATCCCTCACGTTCGTTTATCGTGACTACTGTCCCCGAACATCGATTCCATAACCCGCGTTTACAGTCTTTGTCTTTTAATCTCGTTTAATCTTTTCATTCAACCTTCATTTAAGGTTTAATTCACTTGTTTAAGTGTTACAATTAATTAACTACACGTTCATTAGCTTTCGTTACACTTCCCCTAGGATTTGAGCAGTTAAAAGCTCATCACTAGGTCTTGCCCTGCACTAGTGCTGCGGCGCCGGTTCCCTTCCTCCCTCTCGCATTGCAGCGCAAGCCTATGTCACCCTCTTCCTTGGTCTGGCACTGCGGCACCAAACTCTACCTTTTCTCTCGCGTTGCAGCGTGAGTTAGCAATGCACAACATCCCGGTCTGGCATTGTGGTGCCGCCTTCCAAGGCATAGCTGTCGCTGCGGCGCCGAGCCTAAATCCTAGAAAAATTTCTAAGACTTGCATCAAGTTTGAGACGCTTACTTTACGATCTCGTAACTCCTTCATTATAACTCTGAACGAGGTCGTTCCAAAGTCATTCTCTTCCTTATATTATATACTTCCATACCCCTTAGATAGAACTTTGTTCTGAATCAGTTAACGTGCCATTCGATTAACTTGAATTCTATCATTCGTTCGTTTTACGTTTTTAACGTTCTTCGTTCGTTCGTCTGTAATTCGGTCATCCGAACTCAGAACTTGCTTGTTCTTGAGTCCACGACACACGTTTTCTATATTCTCTTACTTTTTTATGAAAACCTACACCTTCAGGTTCACTTGCACACTTTCTAATTCTAGTTCGTCTTTTACAAAAATTTTGCCATAACTTCGTTATAGCTCAGTTTTAATCCGTTCTTCATTAACGTTTCTACCATTCCTAACCAAGCAATAAGCATCTAACTTATGCTCGATGGTTTTAAACTTGTCCATCAACAACAATTATCCTACGATGGTTTTAAATTTGTCCATCAATGATTTTCTTCGTATTCTTCGCGTGTTCTTCGATTGTTCTTCATTTTTAATCGATATTTTGATTACGATTTCACTTTTTCTTGGAATTCGATGTTATAAAACACAATTCCTTACTTATTTCACCGAATCGTTCATATGATTCATTCGGATCGTTCCAATTCATTACGAATCTTACTCTTCCTTAAGAAATTTATTTACTAAACTTCTAATTCTTATTTCTTATTTTTCTCATGATTTCACCCATATTAAATCATTACTAACATCTTTTACTTCTTATTCTCATTAAGCTATGTTTTAAACATAGAAAACTTTAAGAAAAATTATACGAGACTAGGTTTCAGATTTCCTTTCTCATTTAATCTCCTTCCGTCGGACAAAGTTTGCTCACGAGCAAGCTTTTCCTCTTCCTTTCCTCTTCTTCCCCCCCATCTGAACTCTCTTTCTCTCTCTCTCAAGTGTTGGAGGATTTTCAAAATCCCACATAAATGAGCTTAAGGCTTCCTTTTATAGATTTTCAAAGCTAGGGGTAAAATAGTCATTTCACCCCAACCTCCTTACTAATCACACCTCCTCATTCCACTTCCTTACTATTCACGAAGCTTCCCTTGGAAGCTTCATGCTTCCATCTTGCGAATTTCGTCCGACAGTTCGAATATGCGATTCTCGGAATCTAATTATTTTTGGATATGTCGTCTTTCCTTTACCGATTAATTTTTACGTATTCTTCGGATTCCTAAAAAACTGAAAAATACTTTTCAACGTTAAGCGCTTTCCTTCACGTTTCCCCCTAATGTAGTTAAACGAGTGAAAAGTACATAATAGTACTTTTCATCATTTTTATTTCGTCCGATTTCAGCCCGTTTTTCGAGAAAAGCTTTTATCGGCTTACTTAACTTTTCACGATATATTATCGTCAAATCTTTCGATGGAATGTCATTTCGACATACCGAACTCTTAGAAAGGCTTAGGTTATTCAAACCCTAACCCTTAGGTTTCGTTGGGTGAATAGTACCTATTTCGTATTTTTCTCCAGAAAAATTTTCTTTTCGTCTTGAAAATTCCTACTAATTCAATGTAGCTCGTACCCAGAATACTCCTGACTTATAATCATTCTAGGTTATAGAACGATTAATATACACATAGCACATAATAGTTGTAACAACCCGATATTTTCTATATAATTACATCATAAATTTTGCGTATAATTTTTTTTTTATTTTAAAGATGAGGGTTTGTACAAGATAAAGCGTATACATTTGTGTGATAAATAAAAATATATTTATTACATGAATTATTACAAATAATTTTTATCTTAGAATTATTGATCATTATAAATTATTCTTATAATAATTAATTTTATAGTAGAAATATTTTTATTAATTATTTTCCATGAAAATATAAATATCTATTATTTAAATCATATGTGGAAAGGATTATTGGAATTATTATAATTATAATTCTATTATATGAATTTTAGTACATATTATTAAGTTAATCATTTTTAACTTAATTAATAATTTTAATTATATAAATCAGATATGGAATCCAAACCCTAATTTTGAATTTTGATCAATGAATGGGAATAATAATACAATATTATTTATATTTTGATTTTTCAGTGCTATAAATATGTACTGTATGTACGTATTGATAATGGTTGGTCAATTATGTGTATAATGTCAAAAACCTAGCATTAATTTGTTTAACCCTATTTTTTTAAATTCAAATGGGAAATTCAAGACTGTTATATAACTGTGTTATATGATTTATGGTGTGTATTATATAATGATATGATTAATTAGGTAAACCATAATTAACATTTTGAAATATTAATTTCTAGAAACCCTAATTTTTATATTTTGTAACCCTAATTAGTAATTTTAAAACCTAATTACTAATTGTAAACCCTAATTGCTAAATTACCAAGGTTAACTAAAATTAGTAAATAATTAAACCCTAATGTTCGTATATAACGTAATTAGAAAATTAAACAAATTGGGAAACCCTAATTTTCAAAAACTAGAAAGTTAATTTTTATTTTATTTTTAAACCCTAAATGAAAACTTAGAAATTCATTTGTGCTAAATCTTAGGGTTAAACCCTAAAGGTCAAACCCTATGGGTTTGGTAATTGACCAAAGTGCCATTAAATTGGAAAATTAAGACCATTTTGCCCTTCTTATATTATTTATTAGGAAACTTGCAAAATTGGACAACACTTTAGTTGTTTACCAACTCTTACTAACCCCATGTGACTAAATTTTCAGCAGATCAGCCTCATATCTCAGCCTAATACATTGCATCTAAGTGTTTATATAGTTCAAGAGAGAGAGAAAAGTGTCTTTTATTAGCCATTTTGTTCTCCAACACCCAACTAGACTCTCTCAACTCATAACCTACGAAATCCTTTGCTAAGATCAGTCACAAACTAAGCCCCACTATCACCTTTAACAAAATCAGAAGCCAGAAACAAGATTTAGCAAGAAAGGTATAAAACCCTAGACCTAAAATTTGATCTTTGATTCCATGTTAGATGTTAGTTTTTGTGTGTTAATTATGTTATTAGTAGTGTATAATGATGATCTGGGTTGATAGATGTTAGATCCATAACATCTATAGGCTCAGGTCTAGTGTTTTTCAAAATCTGGGAAAAAATTATTTTGCGTTCTGACAACGAATGATAGGCCTTATATCTCTGTGATCTTCAATTATTTTTGTGTTTTGAAAGTTTGTGGTTATATTCTGCTATGAGATCTTTGATTTGGAACTTGAATCAAGTCCAGATCATGTGCATATTATAAGTTATTAAGAGTCAAAGTGAGTTGACCGGCTGTTCAGGAAAACCCAGATTTTTGCCTAGAACGTCTGACAGCGATTTTGCAGGCGCTTGATCTTGCTGTTGTAAAGTGTTTTGATCATGTTGTTGTCTTGTGGTTGTAGACTGACATGAAGACTACATGATAAAGCTTTTATATCACTTAGATCCTTAACAGAATAAAATTTAGTGATGGTCAAACATAGGTAGATGAAACTGCTCAAGAACATTTCTGGAAAACGCAGAAATGTTCAAGAACAGTTCCGTGAAGGTACTTTGACCGACTTAGATCTCTCTTATGTGTTGATAAAATGTTATAAACGTGTTTCAAAATTGTACTATGACATCAATAATATAAGTGTGAACCACCAGAACAAACATAGCAAGCCTAGAACGTTGGATTCAAGGCTTGGAAAGTGGGTGTCTCGACTGTTCTTCATTTCTGAGAAAACCCAGAAAATGAAGAACAGTCCTGACAATAATTTTGGAGCTCAAGATCTTTCTGTTATGATATGGAATGGACATGAAACCAGTTGCTGATTGTAGTATTACATTACTGCTACAATCCTAGCAAAATTTCAAACCGTGAATCTTTATGGTCTAATAATTATGATTGGTCAAACTAGCTGACTCGACAACTGACATGGGTTTCTGGGTTTGGCCAAGAACAGCTCAAGAACACCTATAGCGACAGTTTCGTCGCTATAGGGCCCTTTTGCGACAAATATTTTCGAAAATTAATTATTTTAATTAAATAAATAGGAAAAAATAGTTTTAAATTATTAAAAATACATAATAAATTATTGAAAATTATTTTAAAGTCAGAAAATTAGTTTTTAATTATTTTAAGTATGTCTCATACATATTTAATATTTTTGAAATATTAATGGTATTTAATTTATTTGATTATAATATTAAATAAATTATTTAAAAATAATTTTAATTCTCAAATAATCATTTAAAATTATATTATGGTATAAAAAAATATTTTAAGTTATTTTTAATGACTTTTAATAGTTTGTGATGAAATTCATTAATAAATTAATATTAATGATAATTAATTTATTTAATAAATAAATTAAATTAATTAATTAAAAATAATTTTATTATATTAAAAATCATTTTAAATAATAATAAGGTATTTAAAAATATTTGAAGTTACAAAATATAACTTTCAATATTTAAAGGTAAATTTTATTAATTACTTTAATATTAATGATATTAGAATTATTTAATAGTTATATTAAATAAATTAGTTTAAAAATAATTTGAATATTATTAAAATTATTTTAAATGAAAATAAAGTATTTAAAGATATTTTAAGTTATAAAATATAACTTTTAATATTTAAAGGATAATTTTATTAATAATTTAATATTAATGATATTAATTTAATATTAGTGATATTAAATTTATTTAATAATTATATTAAATAAATGGTTTAAAAATGGTTTTAGTAATTTAAAAATCATTTAAAAAATGATAGAAATGAATTAAAAATATTTTAAGTTATACTTAATGCCTTTTAATATTTTGAAGAATAATACATTAATATTTAAATATTAATGGTAATTATTTAAAAATGATTTTAAATATTTTAAAAATTATTTAAAGGCAATATAAATATTTTAAAAATATTTTGAGTTATTATAAATAAATTTAATATTTTGGCAATGATTTCATTAATAGTTTAATATTAATTAAATGTTAATGATAATAGAATTGTTTAATATTTAAATCATTTAATAATGATTCCGGGGTTTAAAAATTTATGATAAATTATAATAAATGTTTAAAAATTATTATAAGTCATTTAAAAATAATATGAGTGATAATTACAGATATTGAACTTCAGATTAGAGTCTTAGACTCGATAATTACCCGATAAAGCTGTCGGTACATCGACATATTTCAGAAATTGATCTGGATTTAGATATTTTGACTATATTAATATTTGTTTGTGATTCAATGACTGTTGAATATGTGTGACAATGTGAGTAGGTTATGTGCTGACTGCAATAAACAGTATTATGTGTTACGATATGTTATTCTAATCAGTAAAATGATCTTATTACTGATAGTTGCTATATAAAAGATAAAACTAAGTTGCGTATTATAAGCAGCAGACCAGGCAAGTATCCTACTTTTGTATTTTCTTTATTCAGTGGGCATACGTAAGAACGGTTCAGAATTATATTATTATTGTACCATATTATTAACCCTATTGTTATATATATTATATCTGATCATTGATTATCAACATGGTATTACATTATTATTCAGATGTTCGTTAATTTCTAATTATGGTTATACAAGTGTCCCCACTTGGATAATCATTGTATTTAATCACATGTTGATATATATATATATATATATATATATATATATATATATATATATATATATATATATACACACACACACACACACACACACACACTTATTAATCGCCAGTATGTATGCATTAAGTAAAAGTCGTCTAAGCTATTTGATCAGCTAGACACAGATTTAGAAATATCGTTGAATATGATAAACCTTTTTGTATCCAATCAAATTGTTTTGGTTCGTATTCCCGACTAAGTATGAACATCCCGAACATGGGAAATCTTTTATGTGCCCAAGGCGGACAAAGTGAATGATAATATCGTTCTTGCATGTAGTATTGATCAATACAGGACATAACGGGCTGATCACCCCCCCGTGCCTGTAAGTTATGACGATTTGCAGATGAAATTATGCTAAACCTATTCAAAAATTAAAAACAATGTTCATAGTATGTCACCTTAACCCTATTTATAGTCAGTACGCAGTTTCAAAAATTTGATAGAGAGTTGTTATGTTATTATTATCGGTTCAGATTACTTCACAACTATTGATTTGTTGCAAAAGGGTAGTATAAAGAAAATATTTAATCCTTTCAGCTAATATTTATAATTGTTATTACTTGCTAAGCACCCAAATGCTCATCCTTACTTAATTTAAATGTTTTCAGCTAAGTGTGAACAATCAGAAGGCTCTACCAAGAACAAAGGAAAAGGGAAGGTTGCAGAATAAGTTGGTGCTATTTTATGTAATAGTTTAACTTTGTTATGATTAGGATGATATATATATATATTATTATCATCATGTAATGAATGATTAAAGGTTGCGTACTTGGGATTAGACTTTGATAATTATATAAATTAAGTTTGATATTTATATTATTGTTATTATTATTAGTATTATTCTGCTCATAGAAATGGTATCGTGAAGCACCGAGTTCGGGTTTCAAGTACCCGGATTTGGGGGCTTTACGATAGTATTAATAAAATTTTATTTTATTAATAACTAATTCTTTAAACTTAAATTCTTGGACAATCTAATTTTTGGGTTGTTACATCTACTACTGTATTAATACTTTTCCTTTGAGTCTTTAAGGTCTCTACAATACATGATCACATAACATACCATATTAGGTTATATATAATCAAGTAAGTTTACTACTTTATCTTACCCTTCTTCTCAATCTATTCATGCCTTAGATTGTTTAATGTTGGTTCCAACCTGTCATTATGTTTTTTATTCACATTCGAATACTCTTTCTTCAACCTTTAGTTGTACTACTAAAGGTTTATAACATCTTAAATAATGTTACTTTAGGTTTTAGTTCATTAATAATTAACCAATTCCTTTATATCTTCATAAGCTTTCATTTCTGTGCATAACCTAGTGATGGCGCTTTGGCGCCAGCTTATCTTCTGTATGACGCGCTGCGGCACCACTCTGTAGTGGCTGAGGGTCGAGTCTGGCGCTGCGGCTCCAACTCTGTGCACCGGACAACTTTGACAGATTTTGTACTTTACGAACTTCCTGGACTCATAATTTGCTCATTTTAAGTCCGAATTGGCTCGTTCAAAAGCCACTGGCTCACAAATCACATGCTACAAGTGTTCATGTATAAATTTTACATTTTTTGAATTCGTTAACATGGAATTCACCTTTTAGTTCGTTTTTAAAGAAAATGATAAATGTTCGTGAACGTTCATAGCTCGTTTCTTCGTTCTAAGTCAAAATTTGGTCATTTTTGAGTTCACAACTCCAGAATGCTAACTTGCACTATTCTCCATCGAAAACCAATGTTTCTGAGTTTAATACTAACTTTTGACTTCCATTTCGAGAATTTAACGATTTCGACGATTATCGTCTAATCTCGTAAATTTCTCCATAACTCCGTTACTTCAGATTTTTACACCGATCCAAATGGATTCATTCCATTGTCACACCATGTATAATCTAAGTCTACAAATGATGGTATTAAACTTGTCCATCAACAACAATACAATCTAATTCTTTAATGACTTTCAATGGTTTATAACTTTTATACTTAGGATTTCACTTCACAAGGTTTATTAAGGTTTCATCCAATAACAACCCTCCATATCACTCCTTACAAGCATGCTCTACCACTACTCACTTCAACAATAATTAAAGAGAGAAAGAATCATGGTTTAGTATTCTTACCCTTGAAGTTCTCTTGCTTAATTCTGCTTCTTCCTTCTTGTTCTAGAAAAGTCTAGCTCTTACTCACTTTTCTCTCTCAATATAAGATGTTGGAGGAATTTTGACAAGTAAAATAATCTAGCTAGCTTCTCATATTTATAGGAAAAGCAAAGTGAGGGCTAATAGACATAAACTCATCCCACCTCCTTTCTCCACCTCATTAATCACCTTATTACTATTCATCCTTGGTCACCAAGTAAAACCACTTTACTTGGTCACCAAGATGGTTTCCATATGATCCATGTGACCCACATGGGTTGCCCCATGGGTTTGTCTTACCCATCGGTTCGATCCGCAGATCCGGTTCTTAATTTTGGGCTTTTAAGTTTAAATAACTTTAACTTATTCTTTGGGCTTGCATTATTAAACATTGGGCATTAACATTTCCTATACTTGGGCTTGTACAATTCCTACCAAATCCTACAAGTCCAATACCATTGATTAATACTCATAATATATTATTTACGTATTCTTCTTGTGACAACCCGAGAATTTAGACAATGTAATAAAACCTTAAAAGATTGAATAGAGTTTAAATAATAGACCTAGACAGAAAATAAGTGTATGTATTTGACATTTTTGGAAATACATTTTGTGAATTCAAAAACTCTTGGTGAAGGTTTACAGTGTTAAGAGTAATGGTGTATATGGTCATATATGTGTACAGTATGTGGTTAAGGGTCAAGGGTTGACCAGATAAACTATATCAGTCACAAACCCTAATAACATATTAAGAATCTCGACGTTTAGTTAGAAAACCCTAACAATTATTAAGAAACCCTATTACCGGTTCTGGAAACCCTAGTTTCAGTTTTGGGAATTCAAAACCCTAATTCGGAGTATTAAAATCCTAATTGAAAGCGTGAAGATAGTATAAGGTTTGTATGTTATTGATTTAAATATTTAATTAGGGATATTCCTAATTGATTATTAGAAAACACTAATTGTTCAACTGGAAACCTTAATGTACAATTATGGAACCTAATCGCTAAATTAGCAATTTTAATTAAGGAAATATTAACCCTAATTAACAAGCTTGAATGTGATTAGTAAACTCTAATGTAATTAGGAGACCCTAATTATATATTTCAAATCTTAATTTATATCCTAATTAGAAAAGCCTAGAATTTGAATTTGTGTAATCTTAGGGTTAAACCCTAAGAGTCAAACCCTAAGGGTTGTGATAAGTTACCTTTATGTCATTAACTTTACAAGCCAAATGTCCAAACTACCCTTTTTAATATTTTAATGAGATGGAGTGTAGATCTTGCCCTAGTAAGTGGTTGTTGACCAACTAAAGGCTATTCCATGTGCCTATATCTATTATTTCAGCCAACATTGCCATCCTTATACACTACACCATGGCTTATATAGATTAAAAGTAAGAGAAAGTCTCACTTTATTTTTCCAACTTGTCCAAGACCATTCTCTTTCTAGAATTTCGGATTTGAGAGTGAAAGGGTGTGATAATACAAGATAATATCATATCTTAACATTCCATGATCAACAACCAAAAGTCAGAATCATAGATCAAGCCTTAAAGGAGGTATAAACCCTAAATTTTGAAATCCTTAGATTTGATGTTAGATGTTATGATTAAGTGTTTAAATATGTTGTTTGTAGTTTATATTAGTGATTTGGGTTGTAATATAACAGATCTATAACACTTAGATGCTCGAAATTGATGTTTTTATATATCTGGAAAAGTTAGAAAATAAGGCCTGACAGCCTAATGTCAGAGCCTCTAGATTCGTATGCGTTAGATATTTTGTGTGTTTTATGTTTTGGATTTGTTCTATGACATGTTGTTTATGATCTGAAATTGAAAATAGGGTCATAGCATGTCTAGATTTCTTGTTATATGCAGTCAAACTGTGTTGACCAATCACAGGAATGGGTTTCTGGGCAACCCAGAACCTAGATTGTTGTCTGACAGTCATTTTCCAAGCCATTGATTTTGTTGTTGTTTACTAGTTTGGACAAGTTGTTGTTGATATGCTGTAGACTGGTATGTGAACTACACATACAAGTTAGTAGAATACCTAGATCTGTTATAGAATCAAAATTAATCAAGGTCAAACCATCGTTGACCAACTGCCTGAGAAGAAATCTGGGAAACCCAGATTTCTAAAGAACACATCTCTGACAAGCTTTTGGCCGGCTTTGATTTCGTTATTATAAAGCTGTTAGGATGTATGTTTGCATCTAGATTATTGTATAACATGAGGACTACAAGTTCAAAGTACTCTCGAACCTTGGAGAGCAACAGCTCGGTTGTAGTAATCTGTCAAACGTCGTTGACCGTTCAGTTTTATTTTCTCGGTAACCCAGAATTTCGTGGCAGCAATCTGACAAGTTCTTTTAGGGGTTAGATCTTGCAGATTTATGCTTTGTAGACCTTATACGTGCTTACACCATGTACCCTGTTAGTGGATTTACAAGGCTCGGTGTCTAAATCAACTATAACATGAACCAATCGAGAGATGTATGGCCCCCAAAAGCGTTGACCGGACACGACTTGATGTTTCTGGGCAGCCCAGAACATCAAGAACATGTCTGATAATGATTTCTGGAGCTTAGATCTTGTTGTTGTGATATAGAATGGCTATGGAACTTGTTTATGGTTGTAGTACTACATAAGTACTACAACATTTTCATAATAGACAACCTAGATAACATTAGAATCATGAAATTTTCAGTGGTCAAACTAGTAACCTTGTAACTGTGTATGAACATTTTGGGTTGGCTGAAGAACACCTATAGCGACGGTTCTGTCGCTATAGGGTCCTTTATTAATTATTAATTTCTGAAAAATTAATTAATTTAATTAATAAATATATAAAAATGGTTTTTAATTATTAAAAATACAAAATAAATTCTTAAAAATTATTTGAAAGTATGAAAAATAGTTTTTAATTATTTTTAGTATATTTCATAAATATTTAATATTTTTGGAATATAAATGGTATTTAATTTATTTAATTATAATATTAAATAAATTATTGTAAAATGATTTTAATTCATAAAAAATTATATTATTGTATAAAAAAATATTTTAAGTTATTTTCAGTGACTTTTAATATTTTGTGATGAATTTTATTAATAAATTAATATTAATGATAATTAATTTATTTAAAAAATATATTAAATAAATTATGAAAAAATAGAATTAATGATTTAAAAATCATATAAAAATGATTGAAGTGTTATAGAAATATTTTAAGCTATAAAATATAACTTTTGATATTTTGTCATGAAAATATTAATATTTTAATATTAAAAACAATTATCGGATAATGGATTTAGCGGTTTAGAAATCATATAAATATGATTTTAAGATATTAAAAATACTTGGATATATTATAAATATATTATAAAATTTTGACATGAATTTCATTAATATGTGATAATAAATAAATATTAATGATAATAGAATATTGTGGTATTTAATTCATTTAAATATGAGTTTAATGATTTAAAATTCATGATAAATAGTAATAATGATTTGGAAATTATTACGAGCTTATGAAAAATGTTTTGCCTATTAATAAATTACCTTAAATAATTTTTTTAAGTGTTTAGGCAGAGTTTAATTGAACTTAGACTCGAAATTTTGTCCTACTAGAGCGTCGAGATGTCAGAATTGTGTCGAACTCGACTCAGACAATAAAATTTTGACTGAAGGATAGGTTGTATGCGTGTTTTAGACGGATGAGATTATGCGATAATGTGTTTAGGTTATTTAAATAATGTGATGATATTATTCTAATTTGTATATCAATATTATTTATATATTAGGTTCAGACAAAGCGTTATAAATTGCGTAACGATAATCAACGGTTCAGGCAAGTTTTTTTTAAACTCTACTAAGAGTTGTTTCATTCAGATATACTTATGGTTAATCGTAATATATACGATGAAATTACCCCGTGATCGGATAAGGTTATGACAGTTAGAAAGAATCAATCTGATGATTGAAAAGTTTACGACAAGAATATCGTGTCATTTGTACTATGAATTAGTACAGATTCAAAAAAGTATTATGAATACGAGTTGAATGAAATTCGTATTGAGAAGGGAGTTAGGATTAAGTGGGGTTTTCAATTGAGGACTCATGTCAGCAACTGAGTTTGGTGCAACAACCACTTAGTTTCTTACACTGATAATCATTGAAATGTATGTGTCACGCTATTTGCTATATACATGTTGAAAAGGTGATTCTTTTCTTAGGTACATAACAGATAGGTAGGGTATAGTTAGAGAATATAAGGTTAAGTACGAGTTTTAAAACTCATATTTATGGTACGTTCGTGACTCATGATTATATGAAATGTTTTTGAACCCCTCAGCGAATGGACGATAAAGGTCTGACTAGGGCAAGTTCTTTAACTCATATGATTGTGGAAAGTTTCTGAACTCATAAGTGTGGTAAGTTTGACGAACTGGGTAGAATTAAGTTTGAATGGAGTATTATTGAGGATAATAGGAACAGATAGATTGATTAAGCAATTGATTATTAGTAGAGACATTAAGTTTTCCAAAACTCCTAGCTATGTTGAAATTTTGACATCAAGCTAAAAACGCACTATGTGTTTTTTAAAAAAATACGTATACTCGTAATCACTTTTGAAACGGTTTAAAGTGTAGTCTATGTTACTTATTTCAGCTAGACGCAAATGATTTGAAATATCAAAATATATTTTATTTATCACTCATGTACCATGTAACCTGGTGCAAAGATGATAAAAAGTTGATAGAGTTATAAATACAAGAATACATAGTGTGAATTCGATCTAAAAATTATTGTTCCACTATTGTATGATGTGTTATTACAAAGTCATACAATGACGGCATCCTCAAACGGACTGTTAATACAGTACGACATCATGACGTCATTCTCAAAAATATTTTAAAGATTTTAATTTACCAACGGGGTTTGGCTACACTTAAATAATTAGATTGAATTGGATTATTGATATGAGCCTACGCTATTCGATTCAGCTAGACCAATGTTTATAAAACTTTAAGCGTTCTTTAAAAATTTTCCCGAACCAAATTGTTTTGGTGCGAAATCAGATAAAGACTGAGATAAGAAATTTTGTGCGCCTAAGGCGGATAAGAGGAACAAATTGTTCCGACCAGCAGTACTTGGCCAGTACAGGGCATACCGGGCTAATCACCCACTATGTCCATAAGTTATGACGGTTTGCGAATAAATTTCAATAAAACCTTTCCGAAAATGATAGACAAATAGTCTATATGACTCTTCAGGACAATTTGAAAAATTTTACTCTTGTGAGTGATGTATTGG
Source organism: Panax notoginseng (assembly GCA_016801055.1). Classification (NCBI taxonomy): domain Eukaryota; kingdom Viridiplantae; phylum Streptophyta; class Magnoliopsida; order Apiales; family Araliaceae; genus Panax; species Panax notoginseng. The sequence continues at coordinate 128,097,933 of CM029020.1, read as the reverse complement.
GTAGCATGTGATGCTGTGTATGCAAGGTATGAGGTGTAAGTTGAATTTCGGGGACGAAATTCTTAGAATGGATGAATGTGACAACCCGAGAATTTAGACAATGTAATAAAACCTTAAAAGATTGAATAGAGGTTAAATAATAGATCTAGACAGAAAATAAGTGTATGTATTTGACATTTTTGGGAATAAATTTTGTGAATTTAAAAACTCTTGGTGAAGGTTTACAATGTTAAGAGTAATGGTGTATATGGTCATATATGTGTAAATTATGTGGTTAAGACTATATCAGCCACAAACCCTAATAATATATTAAGAACCTCGACGTTCAGTTAGAAAACATTAACGATTGTTAAGAAACCCTATTACCAGTTTTGGAAGCCCTAGTTTTAGTTCCGGGAATCTGAAACCCTAATTCGGAGTATTAAAACCCTAATTGAAAGTGTGAAGATAGTATAAGGTTTGTATGTTATTGATTTTAATATTTAATTAGGGATATTCCTAATTGATTATTAGAAAACCCTAATTGGTCAACCGGAAACCCTAATGTACAATTATGGAACCTAATTGCTAAATTAGCAATTTTAATTAAGAAAATATTAACCCTAATTAACAAGCTTGAATGTGATTAGTAAACTCTAATGTAATTAGGAAACCCTAATTATATTTTTAAAATCTTAATTTAGAACCTAATTAGAAAATCCTAGAATTTGAATTTGTGTAATCTTAGGGTTAAACCCTAAGGGTTAAAACCTAAGGGTTATGACAAGTTACCTTTATGCCATTAACTTTACAAGCCAAATGTTCAAACTACCTTTTTGAATATTTTAATGAGATGGAGTGTAGATATTGCCCTAGTAAGTGGTTGTTGACCAACTAAAGGCTATTCCATGTGCCTATATCTATTATTTCAGCCAACATTGCCAGCCATATACACTACATCATGGCTTATATAGATTAAAAGTAAGAGAAAGTCTCACTTTATTTTTCCAACTTGTCCAAGACCATTCTCTTTCTATAATTTCGGATTTGAGAGTGAAAGGGTGTGATAATACAAGATAATATCATATCTTAACATTCCATAATCAGCAACCAAAAGTCAGAATCATAGATCAAGCCTTAAAGGATGTATAAATCCTAAATTTCGAAATCCTTAGATTTGATGTTAGATGTTATGATTAAGTGTTTAAATATGTTGTTTGTAGTTTATATTAGTGATCTGGGTTGTAATATCACAGATCCATAACACTTAGATGCTCGAAATTGATGTTTTTAGAAATCTGGAAAAGTTAGAAAATAAGGCATGACAGCCTAATGTCAGAGCCTCTAGATTCTTTTGCGTTAGATGTTTTGTTGTTTTATGTTTTGGATTTGTTCTATGACATGTTGTTTATGATCTACAATTGAAAACAGGGTCATAACATGTCTGAATTTCTTGTTATATGCAGTCAAACTGCGTTGACCGATCACACATGAATGAGTTTCTGGGCAACCCAGAACCCAGATTATTGTCTGACAGTCATTTTCCAAGCCATTGATTTTGCTGTTGTTTACGAGTTTGGACAAGTTGTTGTTGATATGTTGTAGACTGGTATGTGAACTACACATACAAGTCAGTAGAACACCTAGATCTATTATAAAATCAAAATTAATTAAGGTCAAACCATCGTTGACCAACTGCCTGGGAAGAAATCTGGGAAACCCAGATTTCTCAAGAACATATCTATGACAAGCTTTTGGCTGGCTTTGATTTCGTTATTATAAAGCTGTTAGGATGTATGTTCGCATCTAGATTATAGTATAACATGAGGACTACAAGTTCAAAGTACTCTCGAACCTTGGAGAGCAACAGATCGGTTGTAGTAATCGGTCAAACGTCGCTGACCGTTCAGTTTTATTTTTGGGGTAACCCAGAATTTCGTGGCAGCGATCTGACAAGTTCTTTAGGGGCTCAGATCTTGCAGATTTATGCTTTGTAGACCTTATACGTGCTTACACCATGTACCCTGTTAGTGGATTTACAAGGCCTGACGTCTAAATCAACTATAAAATGAACCAATCGAGAGATGTATGGCCCCCAAAAGCGTTGACCGGACACGACTTGATGTTTCTGGGCAGCCCAGAACATCAAGAACATGTATGATAATGATTTCTGGAGCTTAGATCCTGCTGTTGTGATATAGAATGGCTATGGAACTTGTTTATGGTTGTAGTACTACATAAGTACTACAACATTTTCTTAATAGACAACCTAGATAACATTAGAATCATGAAATTTTCAGTGGTCAAACTAGTAACCTTGTAACTGTGTAAGACTGCGTAGTTTAGTCTGGATAAACATGAAGAGGTTGTATGCTATGCAATGTGTCTATTTTATGAGTTCTTTAATGTTCTCCTGTAAAATAGATGTTAGTTGTTTTGATGAAAGGATAGCATGACAGGTCTTGATAGGGAAAGGAATGCATATGTACATCTTCCTTTATATTCTCCATTACATTTGACATTTATATGAAATGTACGTGGAATTGAATTTACATGTAATTTAAAGGGGAAGGAATGAAAAGACTTCCCTTCGCATTTAGTTTATCAGAGGTTGACCTATCTTAGGCTACTCTCCAAGCTTTTCGGCATGAAGGTCCCTAAATCATTGTAAATTACTAGATGGGAAGTTAATTCGATCTTTCAATTGAAGGGAATCTAGGTGGTGCCTTTCATAAGCCTCGCAGGATTAGTCTCCCTTGAGTCTAGTAATCAAACACCGACGGGTTTGCCTCCTGGTGGAGGAATCACACAACATACATTCACATACATCACATCTCACCGTATGGAAATGATGACATGTGTGAAACACAAATATCAAAGGCAGATATGGTGCAAAGCACTAAAGTGCAGTAAATAAAGCATCAGTACACATCCATTCAATGTAAATGTAACATTCACATAAGCAGAAAAAAGGGTTTTCGAAAAGGTTGAACAACGGCTTAAGCCCTCTACTGTCCCTAGTAGAGTCGCCACCAGTCGACGTCGGGAAAATTTCTTTCCCTTTCTGTTCTTGCCCTTTTGTGTTCTCATTTGGTTATTTTGTCTGGAAAGGAGAGTTTGAAAAGGTCCGACATGTGAATGTCGATGATTTGAAAATTAGTGCCGCCAGTTGGTAGTTTTGAAATGGTTGTACCAAGTCAATAAATTTTGAAAAGGTTTACACAAAGGCACAGTGGTTGGACACTATTTAACAGGCCTTGGAAACCGAGATTCATTGATTTCAGGGATTTAATTAAGCGGGGGGAAGGTGTTTGGCACCCCCCGAATCTCGTGAAAAGGACGGTTACCGCAACTTTTTAATTACCCTAATTATTTGCATGTGTGTTTGTATGTTTATTGGGCGTATGTGCAATTATCTGGAAGTAGTGCTATGCCTCTTTTGCACCTTTACAAAGGGTTTGACTTGTATAAAAGTTCAATTTTAAAAAGATATAGCAATGATTTTTTGAAAAACACGTTTTCAAACCCTTATGCTCAATAGTAATTAAGGCCTTTAATACTTCTATTTTATTTTGTATTCGGCTTGATTGATTTTATTTTCGAGATACGAAGCATCTTCGAGAAAATAAGATGCATAGCAGTGTTGAACTCCTTATGGGCATGACAGCCATCCAAGGATATCCAGACACCATAGATAATTTACAAGCTGGCTGCAGCTAAAAAGTGTCTATCGTGGGAACCAGATCTAGATTCACAGACTGAATCTTCGATATCATGGCTCCTAGGCTCACATGATAGATTAATATGTACAAAAGCTAGAAAGAAAACTAGATATAAATAAATCTAAGTCATTTATATATATATATATATATATATATATATATATATATATATATATATATATTCCAAAGTCATGCCTGGATTCCAAATTCGTGGCAATTGATCGTACCTTTTGTGAATACTTTAATAATGAATAAAATATTATTATTTGTTATTATTATGTGTTGATAAGATGATTGTCGTTCTATAACCTAGAAGCGTCGGAAAGTCGTAGTATTTTAACTATGTTAAAGAATTAAAGTGTTTTAATTTCCAAGACGAAAAGAAAAGCTTTCCGAGAAATTTTTCGAAAAACACTATTCATCATTTTCTGCTCGGGAATTATTTTTGAATTTCCGAGAAATACGTAACGTTATAATATCAAGGTGAGATGGATTATGTAATAATAATTCAAGTATGGAAAACGTAATATTTCGCCTACGAACTTAATTGGAGAACGTTAAGGATTAAAAATATAAATAAATAGAATTGTGGAATATTGTATAAAGTACAAGTCCAATATGAATAAAGGTGTAAACTATGTGGGATTAATATAAAGCCCAAAATAAAGTAAGGTAAGCCCAAAAGAATAAGTTATGAAATTAAAGTAAGCCCAAAGCTATGATACATTGGATAATTAGGATCCATGGGACAACCCATGGGTGAACTTGGAGACCAAGACCTTTATGCGGTGGCCAAGTATTTGATGTAGGGAGCAAGTATACTTGGGAGCTAAGGAAGGAATAGTAAGGAGGTTTGTTAAGGAGGTGGGAGTTCTTAATAACCTATTTGCCCTAACTTTGGAAGCTCTATAAATACCAAGCCTTTGAATTCATTAGTTGTTTGTTTATTTCATCCAAGCTAAACAACTTAAGTGTTAGAGATAATAAGTACAAATAAGTCAAACTTCCATTGTTAGATTTTTAAGAAGAAGAAGTTAATCATCAAAGGTAAATAATCTTATCTCTTCCACCTCTACCATTGTAGGGTTATAAGAGAAGTGTAACTTAATAAACATGTATGCTAAGAACACATAAAGAATGGTTGATTAATGGAATTAAGCCGAATAAGTAAGGAGTAAGTAATTCAAACCTAAATAACTTATGAAGAACATGGATGAACTTGTCATATTATTATTTTAAGAAGTTAGTATGAGTTATAAGATGCAAGAATGTTGATTGAACTTATGAATGATAAGCCATAACCTAATTTAAAGATAAGTTGTTGTAATATGTAGGCTGAGATGACTAGTTGATGAAATGAATATATTTGGGGTGATGAACAAATCCTAAGTAACGAAGTTTTACCGGAATTCATACGGTTGAACGATAATTGTCGAATTCATGAAATTCTCGGAATGGAAGTCGGATTTTTTGTTTGAACTCGGAAACGTTGGTTTTCGATGGAGACAAGTCTTATTTAGCATTATAGAGCTGCAGACTAGAAAATGACCGGATTCCGATTTAGAACGAAGAAACGAGTGTTGATGTGATAACCCGGGATTTCGAATAATCCAAAATTTGCAAATAATTTTTTTTTATTAATATTAATTATCATTTATGTGACAAGTATCGGTGATACGTGTATCGAGAAAGTTAATTTGGGTATTGACTAATAAAGTAAGAGTAGAGTTGTGTTTAACAGCTTTAGAAACCCTAACCCTCATTTCTTGAACGGAATTCGTGAGAAAATATAATTAAAATAATTATTTTAATGAGTTTGTGTTTGTACCGAAGAAATTTATTGATCAATGATTGATCGGATAAGGTTTAAGAATTATAAACCCTAATAAGAGATTAGAAACCCTAATCTCAGTATTAGAAACTCGAACGTGCCGTTGGAAACCCTAATCGAAAGCCGGGAAACCCTAATTTTAAATTCAAGAATCCTAAGCCCTAAATTAGGAAACCCAAATCCTAATGGGCAAGCCTAATGTGTGTATTAAACTTAAATATGATTAGAAAACCCTAATTATATTTTAGTTTTCTTAATTTCTATTTTACAAACCCTAATTATAATTTAGAAAAATTATTTTTCTAATTAAAACCCTAATTCGTGGGTTATAAACCCTAATGATCATTTTGACCCTAATTGCTAAATTAAGCAATTTTAATTAGGAAGATTAATCCTAATTAGCAAGATTGAATTTTATGATTAGGAAATATAAATATAATTATTGAATCCTAATTATAATTTTGGAAAATTAATTTTTTATTTTGAAAACCGAAATTTGAAAATAGTGAAAATTAGATTGAAAATCTAAAGGGTTTAAACCCTAAACCCTAAAGGGTCTAAACCCTAAATCCTAATCCAAACCCTAAACCCTAAGGGTTTATGCATTTGTCAAGATTGCCATTAAAATTATTTTATAAATGACCAAAATGCCCTTTTTATATTCTTTAAATGGGCTAGCCCCTTTAGTTGTTGAACAACTTTGTTGACTTTGTGAGACAATATATTAGCCTTCCAGCCAATTTTATCAGATCCCAAGTAACATCTAAGCTTATATAAGAGATTTAGAGAGAGAGAACGTTCATTTTATTAGTCATTTTGCAAACAAGCTCTCACCAACCCTCATTTTCTCTCAAAGCTCCGAAATAATCAAGTAGATCAGTCCTATTTTAGCGCTTTAAAACATCTAGACCAAATTGTTAAGACAAGATCAAAGATTTGGCAAGAAAAGGAAAAAACCCTAACTTGAGTTTGATCTTTCATGCTAAGAAATTTTTTTTTGTTTAAAGTGTTTAAATCAGTGTTAGAAGTTGTTTTTAGTTGATCTATGTTGATCCATGATGGATCCATAGCATCAAATGGCTTTAAAAAGATGTTTTTCAAAATCTGTTCTTGAGCATTTTTAGTGGTCTGACAAGAAATGGCAGCCGCTCTAGATCTTTCTGTGTTTAAGATTTTTGATGTTTTATTGTTTGGATCTGTAGCTTGTAATGTTGGCTTTAAGCTGCAAAAGAAATCAGAGTCATTAGAGGTTTGGATTGGAAGTTATTAACGGTCAAAACCCGTTGACCGGGCATGACCAATAGAATTCTGGGCAACCCAGAAAGGCTAAATCTTAGTCTGACAGCTTTTCGTGAGGCCCGGATCTGACAGGTGTTAGGTTGTATGATGTTGTTGTTGTAGCATACTTGTAAATGGTTGTGTACTATAGATACATATCTCTAGATCTCTTAAACAACAAATCAGTTGGACGAAATAGCTGGTCAAAGATGCCCATCTGAGCACAAAGTCATTTTCTGGAATTTCCAGAAAAATGAAGAACACGTTTTTTTGACAAGGTTTGACCGTGTCATAACCTGTGAATCTGTTGTTTTTAGACTGATTTCTTGATATGTCATTATTCCTTGTCATGTATACTACCATTTTGAACCTTTATCTCACATGAAACATGAATAGAACCTAACGTAAAATGAGCTAGAAAATGACTGGCCAAACTGCTGGGTTTCTGGGAAAACCCAGAAACGCTTTGACAGTAGATTTGGAAGTCCAGATCTTCTTATTGTGTTGATGTATGACCTATCTGTTGGTTAATAGTTGTAGTGGTGTATATATACTACAAGATTAACGTTTAAACATGACCTAGAGACATTTATAGATGAGATTAAAATTCGGTCAAACCATGCACCTTGAACACTGACTTTGTCAGTGTTCTTGAGCCAAGAACACCAAAGGCAATAGACAAGTGTCGCTAAAGGCTATTAGCGACGGTTTTAATTATTTTATTTTCTAAATATTTCAGAAATTATTTAAAAATAGAAATAAATTTTAAAATTACCAAAAATGGTTTTAAAAATTATTTTAAATTATGAAAAATAATTTCTGACCAATTGGAATATTTGTCTTTAATATTTATAATTATTTAAATATTAAAAGTATTTAATTTATTTAATTAGTATATTAAATAAATTAGAGAAAAATAATTTAATATTATGAAAAATTATTTTAAATAAGAATAATGTATTTAAAGATATTTTGAGTTATAAAATGTGAATTTTAATATTTTTAGAGAATTTTCATTAATAATTTAATATTAATGATATTAAGTTTATTTAATTATTAAATTAAATAAATAAGATAAAAATTATTTTATGGATTTAAAAATTATTTTAAATAAGAATAAAGTGTTAGAAAATATTTTAAATTATAAAATATAATTTTCAATATTTTTGGAGAATTCTCATTAATAAATTACTATTAATGATATTAAATTTATTTAATTATGATATTAAATAAATGAATTAAAAATGATTTTATTGATTTAAAAATCATTTAAAAGTGAGAAAAATATTTTAAAAATGTTTTAAGTTATAATTAATGACTTTTAATATTTGGATAATAATTTCATTAATATTTAAATATTATTGATGATGATTTAATAATGATTTTAATTACTTTAAAAATTATTTAAGTAGAATATTGATGATTTAAAAATATTTTAAGTTATTAGCAATAACTTTAATATTTTGACAAGTATGTTATTAATATTTTTATATTATTAAATATTAATGATAATAAGATTATTTGATAATTAAATCATTTAAAAATGATTTAAGTGTTTGAAAATTATTATAAATTATAAATATTATTTATAAATTATTAAAAGCTTTCGGAAAATATTATAAACGATATTTGACTTATCTAAAATAATATTGAAGCTTTAATTGACAATCAAAGTGTTAATTGTCGGATAGGGTAACCAAAACACCGAGAATGGACCGAGGTGTAACCAGACCGAAATAGTTAGACTGGATAAGTGCTTATATAGGTTATAAACACTAATGTGATTATGTTGTAATGTGCCTACGAGCAGTTAATGGTGAGACCGACATTGTTGAATATAGGTCTTACGAACGCAGTTAATTATATTGTGTAGCTGTAATCAACGCGAAAGGCAAATTTCCTAACTCAACCTTGAGTTATATTCATTCAATTATTTTAATGGTTAATTATTGATAATTATACCATGCCCAGAGAATTTATTGTTGATTATTCGCAGTTAGTGCATGATTAATAATTCAAACTGAATTACTTATTGGAGAATATACCTTTGTAGAATAACTGTTGTTGGATATTCATATTCGTAGAAGATAGAATTGACAGTACAGATAATTCCTATCTATTGTCAAATTATGTTGAGAAATGTCTTAGCTAATTATTCTGGCTAGACGAACATTTGTTAGAACTTGATAAATTCGAGAAGAGAAGATAATTTAATTATTATTGATAGATCAATGCCAGTTGTATCGGCATGATCGAAAACTTGAATAGGTTTGAGAAGAGAAGTGATTAGATATTAAAATCATTGCATTTCGTTGTTAAATCAAATTCTGATTCAAATACTGAGAAGAACAACCTTTTATATAAAGGAAACATTTTAGGTCGTATATTCGATCGTTGCGCGCTGGTAAGTATTATGCATAATATAGGGTACAAGGAGTTGGCCGGCTCTAAGTACTTGTAGATGGGTATGATTTAATCTTTATGGTTATCTGATACACCTGGGTATATCAAAGTCCAATCTTTGATAGTTACTCGAGAAGAGAAGTTCTAGATCTAGTGTGATCACTCAGCATAAATCTGGAAAACATTCCACTTTGCTATTGCGTAGAATTAATTCTTGATTATTCAATAGAATATCGTAGAAACTTTGAAAGCGTTCATTATCAGATTATTGTGTTGCCTAGAATACGAGAAGACTTATTATTGAATAACGATTTGTTCAGCTATTTCAAAGTTCACCGAATTTTGATTTCATTCTATCAAAATAGATAGTCTGTTCTTATTGATTAATATACATTTATTGTATGTCTTAACTTACAGGGCAAACTAGTTGCTCACCCTTGCTATAAATAAAACATTTCAGCTAGGAACGAAGAGGCCAGCGGGTCAAAGAAGAAAAAAGGCAAAGGCAAGATGCTGGAATAGTGTTATGAACATTATTATTATTATGTTGTGTTGTAAACCCTTTTTGTTTAGGTAAGGGGTATGTTTGTAAATTTAAGGTTAGCAAACCTGGGACTTATATATTAACAACTTATGTTAATGACTTATGTATTCCTATTTATATATGAATGGGTAGATAAATGATATTATATTGTGGATCGTGAATACCAAACTCGGGGGTCAGGTAACCCGGATTTGGGGGTGTCACAAGTTGGTATCAGTGCTGTAGTGACCAAGGTGTCACCAGTTAGTAGAAGAGTTGTAGGTTATAAACTTTAAGTGGGGTGGGGAAAAACCCTAGGATTATAACCATACGCGAGATAGATAAAACTCATTTAGAGTTCTAAGTGAGGGATTGTCGGAGTGCATCAATAGTAAGATATGTGGACACATAGTGTGAGAATTTTGTACTGGTGAAGTACTAATCAAGTTATTTCAACTGATTGTAGGATGTCTGGAGAAGGTGAAAAGAGTGCGGAGATGCTAGAGGCTGTTTCACCGGTGCCAGAAGCCGAGGTACCAGCGCAAAGTGAATCAGTGGAGAAGGTGGGAGAAGATGAACCCATGGTTAATCTCGGGAGTAATCATGATGATTATCCCGAGATGTATCTGAGTGGAGATGAGGAGGCAGAGTCTGAGCCAGCTAAGGTAGATTTAAAGAATAAGATCAAAGTTGGAGAACAAGATCAGCTATCTACAGAAGTCCAGGAACTCCGAAGTAAAGTGTTTCGTCTAGAGGAGTTATGGAAGACGGAGCGAGCATTACGCGAAATGACTGAAGAACGGAACGAGCTGAAGGCACAGGTGGACAGAATGAAAGCTGAAGGTGGTGGATCATCTGAAGGAACTAGGAAGAAGGACAATAAGAAGAAGAGAAATAGGGAAAAAGACAGCCTTAAATCTGAAAAATCAAGCCCGAAGAATAAGCAAGCATGTAGTAAGTGTGGGAAGACTCACGCGGGAGAATGCATGATGTGGAAGAATGTGTGCTTTAACTGCAAGCAGGAAGGACATATTTCTCTGCATTGTCCTAAGCCGAATTTGAGAATGTGTTTTTCATGTGGACAGACAGGTCACGGATTCAGCAAGTGTCCCATCAAGAAGAAGATTGGTGAAGGGAGTGGTCGGTAGATAACCTAGAAATATATAATAGTATCTTTTGGGTAGAAGTTTCTGATATTAAGTGTTGTAATATCGAGAATGATGTGTAAGCATATGTAAATATATATATATATATATATATATATATATATATATATATATATATATATATATATATATATATATATGTTTTATGGATGAAATCTTTATTTTTTATATGAATATAAGATTAAGATTAATTTGTTTGTTCTTAAAACTCATACTTATGGTAAGTTAATGACTCATAATTATATGAAATGTTTTGAACCCCTCAGCGAATGGACGCCAAAGGTCTGACTAGGATAAGGTCATACACTCATATAATTGTGGCAAGTTCCTGAACTCATAAGTGTGATAAGTTTGACGAACTGGTAATAACTGTGTGAGACTGGAGAATATCAACTTTTTGTGTAAAGTTGTGTTGTTAATCCTGATATGATTTAAAAAGGGATAGTAATATGTGGTAAGTACTATGTGCTATTTGAATAAATATGCAATTATATGAGAATTATGTGTTGAATTCTTATTGTGTTAAGAATTTGTGTAAAGAAAGAGAATTAATATAAGATTTTTATTTAAATCAGATCATGCCGCCTAGACGACAGAATCGAAACCAACGAGAAGAACAGTCGGTGAATAATGAAGGAGGTCAAGTTGACCCGATGCAAAACTTTGCAAATATGATAGCCGAAGCTATGGAGAATAGAGCTTCTGCTGCAAGAGGAAGAGCGAAGAATCAGCCAGCTGAAAGATTAGCAAATTTTAAAGACTTTAAACCAGTGGGACCGCCTGAGTTCAAACGAACCACAGATCCGATTGAAGCCCAAACTTGAGTGAAGGAGATGGAGAAAGCATTCGTCATTGCGCGAGTGGCGGAAGAGCAGACGACATCTTTTGTGACACACTTAATGAAGGGAGAAGCTATTTACTGGTGGGAGACGAACCAAGCGAGAGTTGGTACATAAGTGGTGTTATGGACAAGATTTAAGGAGTTGTTCTTTGAGAACTACTTCTCGCCGAGTATGCAATCTAGAATGGAAGTCAAGTTTCTAGAAATAAAGCATGAGAATATGTCTGTTTCAGAATACGCTGCCAAATTCAACGAGTTGGCAAGATTTTCACCTCATCAGGTAGACACAGAAGCGAGGAAGGCGAGAAGATTTGAGAACGGACTGAAGCCGAGAATATTCAACAAGGTAGCGGTATTGCAGATCAACACGTTCGCGGCCTTAATGGAAAAAGCGTTAATTGCGGAAGGAGGGAGTGAGGCTGCGTCTCGATTTCATCAAGAGAAGAAGAAGAAGACAAATGATGATGGAAGCAGTGGTGGAAGTAACCCTAACAAAAGGAAATGGAATGAGAATACCCAGTGGTAATAAGACTGAAGGGAATAAGAAAGGAGGAGAGCCTTGTGTGAGCTGTGGGAAGAATCATCCAAGCATTTGTCTAAAGAAGAAAGGCGTTTGCTATAATTGTGGGCAAGAGGGGCACATGTCACCTAATTTCCCCAGTCCGAAGAAGATACAAGGTTGTTATGCCTGTGGATCAACTGATCATCTGGTTCGAAACTGTCCGAAGAGAAATACGGAGAAGGAAAGTGTCAGCAAGGGACCCGGTGGCGGAACCTTGGCGATTCGAGGACCTACACAGCCAGGTAGACCAACAGCCCGTACATTCAATATGACGATGCAAGATGTCGTGGCTGCTCAGGAGGTCGCAACAGGTAATGATTTCGTTTAGAAATTTAATTACGCGAGTAATATTTAGTTATATAATTTCTGTGGACTGTTTTCTTTTATAGATTCAAGTCACAGGTTAGAATATGAGATACAAAATTAATATCGTGTTGATAAAAATGAATTGATGATACAACATTAAAATATTATAGAGAATAAGAAAGCGGTGATTCCGAGGACGGAATCTTTTTAAGGAGGGGTGAATGTGATAACCCGGGATTTCGAATAATCCAAAATTTGCGAATAATTTTTTTTATTAATATTAATATTAATTATCATTTATGTGACAAGTATCGGTGATATGTGTATCGAGAAAGTCAATTTGTGTATTGACTAATAAAGTTAGAGTAGAGTTGTGTTTAACAGCTTTAGAAACCCTAACCCTAATTTTTGGAATGAGATTCGGTAGAAAATATAATTAAAATAATTATTTTAATGAGTTTGTGTTTGTACCGAAGAAATTTATTGATCAATGATTGATCGGATAAGGTTTAAGAATTATAAACCCTAATAAGAGATTAGAAACCCTAATCTCAGGATTAGAAACTCAAACGTACCATTGGAAACCCTAATCGAAAGCTAGGAAACCCTAATTTTAAATTCGAGAATCCTAAGCCCTAAATTAGGAAACCCAAATCCTAATGGGCAAGCCTAATATGTGTATTAAACTTAAATATGATTAGAAAACCCTAATTATATTTTAGTTATCTTAATTTCTATTTTACAAACCCTAATTATAATTTAGAAAAATTATTTTTCTAATTAAAACCCTATTTCGTGGGTTATAAACCCTAATGATCATTGTGACCCTAATTATTAAATTAAGCAATTTTAATTAGGAATATTAATCCTAATTAGCAAGATTGAATTTTATGATTAGGAAATATAAATATAATTATTGAATCCTAATTATAATTTTGAAAAATTAATTTTCTATTTTGAAAACCGAAATTCGAAAATAGTGGAAATTAGATTGCAAATCTAAACGGCTTAAACCCTAAACCCTAAAGGGTCCAAACCCTAAACCCTAATCTAAGCCCTAAACCCTAAGGGTTTGTGCATTTGTCAAGATTGTCATTAAAATTATTTTGTAAATGACCAAAATGCCCTTTTTATATTCTTTAAATGGTAACTTGCAAAAATGCTAGCCCCTTTAGTTGTTGAACAACTTTGTTGACTTTGTGAGACAATATATTAGCCTTCCATCCAATTTTATCAGATCCCAAGCAACATCTAAGCTTATATAAGTCATTTTGTATACAAGCTCTCACTAACCCTCATTTTCTCTCAAAGCTCCGAAATAATCAAGTAGATCAGTCCTATTTTAGCCCTTTAAAACATCTATACCAGATTGTTAAGACAAGATCAAAGATTTGGCAAGAAAAGGTAAAAACCTAAGTTTGATCTTTCATGCTAAGAAATTTTTTTTGTTTAAAGTGTTTAAATTAGTGTTAGAAGTTGTTTTTAGTTGATCTATGTTGATCCATGATGGATCCATAGCATCAAATGGCTTTAAAAAGATGTTTTTCAAAATCTGTTCTTGAGCATTTTTAGTGGTCTGACAAGAAATGTCAGCCGCTCTAGATCTTTCTGTGTTTAAGATTTTTGATGTTTTATTGTTTGGATCTATAGCTTGTAATGTTGGCTTTAAGCTGCAAAAGAAATCAGAGTCATTAGAGGTCTGGATTGGAAGTTATTAACGGTCAAAACCCGTTGACCGGGCATGACCAATAGAATTCTGGGCAACCTAGAAAGGCTAAATCTGAGTCTGACAGCTTTTTGTGAGGCCCGGATCTTACAGGTGTTAGGTTGTATGATATTGTTGTTGTAGCATACTTGTAAATGGTTATGTGTACTATAGATATATATCTCTAGATCTCTTAAACAACAAATCAGTTGGACGAAATAGCTGGTCAAAGATGCCCATCTGAGCACAAAGTCATTTTCTGGAATTTCTAGAAAAATGAAGAACACGTTTTTCTGACAAGGTTTGACCGTGTCATAACCTGTGAATCTGTTGTTTTTATACTGATTTCTTGATATGTCATTATTCTTTGTCATGTATACTACCATTTTGAACCTTTATCTCACATGAAACATGAATAGAACCTAACGTAAAATCAGCTAGAAAATGACTGGCCAAACTGCTGGGTTTCTGGGAAAACCCAGAAACGCTCTGACAGTAGATTTGGAAGTCCAGATCTTCTTGTTGTGTTGATGTATGACCTATCTGTTGGTTAATAGTTGTAGTGGTGTATATATACTACAAGATTAACGTTTAAACATGACCTCGAGACATTTCAAGATGAGATTAAAATTCGGTCAAACCATGCACCTTGAACACTGACTTTGTCAGTGTTCTTGAGCCAAGAACACCAAAAGCAACAGACAAGTGTCGCTAAATGCTATTAGCGACGGTTTTAATTATTTTATTTTCTGAATATTCCGGAAATTATTTAAAAATAGAAATAAATTCTAAAAATTACCAAAAAATGGTTTTAAAAATTATTTTAAATTATGAAAAATAATTTCTGACAAATTGGAATATTTTTCTTTAATATTTATAATTATTTAAATATTAAAAGTATTTAATTTATTTAATTAGTATATTAAATAAATTAGAGAAAAATGATTTAATATTATGAAAAAACATTTTAAATAAAAATAATGTATTTAAAGATATTTTGAGTTATAAATGTGACTTTTAATATTTTTAGAGAATTTTCATTAATAATTTAATATTAATGATATTAGATTTATTTAATTATTAAATTAAATAAATAAGATAAAAATGATTTAGATTTAAAAATTATTCTAAATAAGAATAAAGTGTTAGAAAATATTTAAAATTATAAAATATAATTTTCAATATTTTTGGAGAATTCTCGTTAATAAATTAATATTAATGATATTAAAATTATTTAATTATGATATTAAATAAATGAATTAAAAATGTTTTAAAAATATTTTAAGTTATAATTAATGACTTTTAATATTTGGATAATAATTTCATTAATATTGAAATATTAATGGTGATGATTTAAAAATAATTGTAATTACTTTAAAAATCATTTAAGTAGAATATTGATGATTTAAAAATATTTTAAGTTATTAACAATAACTTTAATATTTTGACAAGTATGTTATTAATATTTTTATATTATTAAATATTAATGATAATAAGATTATTTGATAATTAAATCATTTAAAAATGATTTAAGTATTTGAAAAATTATTATAAACTATAAATATTGTTTATAAATTATTAAAAGCTTCCGGAAAATATTATAAACGATATTTGACTTATCTAAAATAATATTGAAACTTAGAGACCAAGTTTAATTGACAATCAATGTGAGAAAAATATTTTAAAAATATTTTAAACTTAGAGACCAAGTGAGAAAAATGTTTTAAAAATATTTTAAGTTATAATTAATGACTTTTAATATTTGGATAATAATTTCATTAATATTTAAATATTAATGGTGATGATTTAAAAATAATTATAATTACTTTAAAAATCATTTAAGTAGAATATTGATGATTTAAAAATATTTTAAGTTATTAACAATAACTTTAATATTTTGACAAGTATGTTATTAATATTTTTATATTATCAAATATTAATGATAATAAGATTATTTGATAATTAAATCATTTAAAAATGATTTAAGTGTTTGAAAAATTATTATAAACTATAAATATTGTTTATATTATTAAAAGCTTCCGGAAAATATTATAAACGATATTTGACTTATCTAAAATAATATTGAAACTTAGAGACCAAGTTTAATTGACAATCAATGTGAGAAAAATATTTTAAACTTAGAGACCAAGTGAGAAAAATGTTTTAAAAATATTTTAAGTTATAATTAATGACTTTTAATATTTGGATAATAATTTCATTAATATTTAAATATTAATGGTGATGATTTAAAAATAATTGTAATTACTTTAAAAATCATTTAAGTAGAATATTGATGATTTAAAAATATTTTAAGTTATTAACAATAACTTTAATATTTTGACAAGTATGTTATTAATATTTTTATATTATTAAATATTAATGATAATAAGATTATTTGATAATTAAATCATTTAAAAATGATTTAAGTGTTTGAAAAATTATTATAAACTATAAATATTGTTTATAAATTATTAAAAGCTTCCGGAAAATATTATAAACGATATTTGACTTATCTAAAATAATATTGAAACTTGACCAAGTTTAATTGACAATCAATGTGTTAATTGTCGAATAGGGTAACTAGAACACCGAGAATGGACCGAGGTCTAACCAGACCGAAATAGTTAGACTGGATAAGTGTTTATATAGGTTATAAACACTAATGTGATTATGCGGTAATGTGCCTATGAGATGTTTGACTGTAAAATACAGTGTCACGTGTTATGAAATATTGTGCTAATGGTGAGACCGACATTGTTGAATATAGGTCTTACGAACGCAGTTAATTATATTGTGTAGCTGTAATCAACGCGAAAGGCAAGTTTCCTAACTCAACCTTGAGTTATATTCATTCAATTATTTTAATGGTTAATTATTGATAATTATACCATGTCCAGAGAATTTATTATTGATTATTCGCAGTTAGTGCATGATTAATAATTCAAACTGAATTACTTATTGGAGAATATACCTTTGTAGAATAACTGTTGTTGGATATTCATATTCGTAGAAGATAGAATTGACAGTACAGATAATTCCTGTCTATTGTCAAATTATGTTGAGAAATGTCTTAGCTAATTATTCTGGCTAGACGAACATTTGTTAGAACTTGATAAATTTGAGAAGAGGAGATAATTTAATTATTATCGATAGATCAATGCCAGTTGTATCGGCATGATCGAAAACTTGAATAGGTTTGAGAAGAGAAGTGATTAGATATTGAAATCATTGCATTTCATTGTTAAATCAAATTTTGATTCAAAGACTGAGAAGAACAACCTTTTATATAAAGGAAACAATTTAGGTCGTATATTCGATAGTTGAGCGCTGTTAAGTATTATGCATAATATAGGGTACAAGGAGTTGGCCGGCTCTAAGTACTTGCAAAGGGGTATGATTTAATCTTTATGGTTATCTGATACACCTGGGTATATCAAAGTCCAATCTTTAATAGTTACTCGAGAAGAGAAGTTCTAGATCTAGTGTGATCACTCAGCATAAATCTGGAAAATATTCCACTTTGCTATTGCGTAGAATTAATTCTTGATTATTCAATAGAATATCGTAGAAACTTTGAAAGCGTTGTACTCTTTCATTATCAGATTATTGCGTTGCCTAGAATACGAGAAAACTTATTATTGAATAACGATTTGTTCAGCTATTTCAAAGTTCACCGAATTTTAGTTTCATTCTATCAAAATAGATAGTCTGTTCTTATTGATTAATATACATTTATTGTATGTCTTAACTTACAGGGCAAACTAGTTGCTCACCCTTGCTATAAATAAAATATTTCAGCTAGGAACGAAGAGGCCAGCGGGTCAAAGAAGAACAAAGGCAAAGGCAAGATGCTGGAATAGTGTTATGTACATTATTATTATTATGTTGTATTGTAAACCCTTTTTGTTTAGGTAAGGGGTATGTTTATAAATTTAAGGTTAGCAAGCCTGGTACTTATGTATTAACAACTTATGTTAATGACTTATGTATTCCTATTTATATATGAAAGGGTAGATAAATGATATTATATTATAGATCGTGAACACCAAACTCGGGGGTCAGGTAACCCGGATTTGGGGGTGTCACAGTTGAACACTCACAAATAGATGAAATTCTTACATGAATATATAGAGCATGTAATTTGTGAATGGTAGGCTCTTGAACGAGCCAATTCAGACTTATAACGAAGAAGTTACGAGCCCGGGAGTTTCACAAAATTTCAAAATTATCCAAGTTATCTAGTGCACAGAGCTAGCGCTGCGGCGCTAGCCCAAGGCTTAAAGGTAGCACTGCAGTGCCAGTGCCATGCACAGACATACTGCGGAGTCACATCGCGGCACGGCCAAAGGAGCTATGTGTGGCGCCGCAGCGCCAAGGCCGGGCTCTAGCTACTGCTAACCCGTGTCGCAGCGCGAGTTGTATAAGGATGACTAGTGCCGCAGCGCTAGCCTTAAGAAGTACACAGTGAAGCAGGTTTACAAGTATAGAATGAATGGTAATCATATGGCAAAGAAGTAAAAGATTAATTGTAACATTGTTAAGACATGTTTAAACCTCAAGTATGATCAATTAGGGTTGAAGTAACTCAATTGCATATGAACGTAAGAATGACATAAAGGAAAGACGGAACCAATAATAACAAATCTAATACATAATTAGATTGAGAAGAAGGGTAAGATTATTTAGGAGTCATGTATATTTATTCATGACCTAATGTGCTATATGATGTTATCATCTACTGTAGAGACCTTAAAGACTTAAAGTGCAAGTGTTATAATTATAGCAGACGCTAAAAGCAAGTATTCTCATCCTTGTTCCAGTTCAATCTGGACAAGCTTTATGATTCTTGTATTCTTACACATGAACTAATGTCTGATGAAGTCAAAGCCAATTCTTTCAGCTAGACTTACGATATGTTGGATTTCTTATAATCTATCAAAATATTATCAGTGATTTACCAAACTAATATTTGTGTAGTTTTCAAAAAGGAGACTGAGTATGCTAAAATGTTTTGTCGTCAAACGACAGGCACGTGAGGTTGCCACAATTTAAACGTATACACGTTTAATGAATGTAGTGTTGATCAACATAGAGTACTATAGGCTGATCACCTAGATGTGCTCGTAAGCTATGCCGGACTTACGGACTTCGTGCCGGGATGTCCTTTTCAAAGTACTTATGAAATGCTCATGGTCTTGAACCAGAATTGATGTTTTACTGAATATTGTCATTATAAAACAATTTGAAGGGAAAGAAGTGCTATTTTGCATTATCAATAGTACTTCGTAACTATTGTTCAGTTATCGAAGATATAAGATTCCTATGTTTCAAGCATTCAAGTGTTATTAAAATTATTGTACTTACTGAGCTAGTTAGGCTCACTCTTGCTGGAACCATATGAATGCAGCTAAGGTCGAATGGACCGATGGATCCGGCAAGGATAAATGGAAGGCTAAAGCAAACCCGTAGATTACTTATGTAATAGTATAGGTTTGTAATGATAATATTTGATATTATAACAAGGACAAATGTAATGATTATAATGAACCTGGGGGAATGCTAATATCATTTGGAATATATATATAAGACATATTCGTTCTTTTGAGGCATTTCAATTGAATGTTTGTGTGAACTGTAGCACCGTGTAGCACCATCTGTTGGGTTAGAAGATACCCGGATTTGGGGGCATCACGTATATATATATATATATATATATATATATATATATATATATATATATATATATATATATATATATATATATATATATATATATATATATATATATATATATATATATATATATATTTAAGTAGTAAAAGGCCACGAAGTGAACTTCAGGCCAAACTGGAAATGTAAATATATATATATTTATATATAGAGCAAGGATCAAGTGCATACCCTTATCTTACTCACTCGTGCTCACCCTCCTTTAGGCGACAGGTTTGGTCATACAACCGTCGTGTATACTTTTAGCGACGGACAATATATAGCGTCGCTAAAAGTATAGACGACGGTTGTATGACCAAAATTGTCGCCTAAAGGGGGGTGAGAACGGGTGAGTAAGATAAGGGGTATGCACTTGATCCGGACCGTATATATATATAAGAAGGAAAAAGCCACGGATCGACGATCCGGATGTAACTACTCGATGAGATTCTCGATATATATATATATATATATATATATATATATATATATATATATATATATATATATATTAAAGTAGTAGAAAGCTTAAAAATCTGAAAAATCATATAGTGGGCTGCCAAGAAGACTTCAGATAGATTTTGGGGTATGAAAACTCGGTTTCCACCGGTTAAATTTCAATATGTTGTAGAACACGAGCTTACAAGTGTTTAGAAAGAATAATCACAAAGTTTGGAGCACTCTAGAAGAGGTTAAGGGCTGAAATGGACAGAGTTATATCTTTTTTTTTTCTTTCTTTTTTCAAATGATCTTATGGAGGCTCATATTTACATACCAAATGGTAATGGGTCAACTCGAGGCAGCCACGGGTATACCTGCAACTACCCGGGCTACCTCCAGCTTTGTTGGGCTCGAAGTACGTGTACTCGGGCTGCGCGCTGTCTGCTCGAACCTTCATAACTTTTAATCTGGGCATCCAATGGAGGCATGTTGCACCTTTTCAGAAAGTCGTTAACGAGAGTTACACAATGACATGGGATTAAACATTGTCAAAAGCCGGGAAGATGTGTCCATAACCAGATCTCTAAGTATTCGCAGTCTTGTGTAGTTGTTACCTAGGATTTGAGTTATGGCTCTTGTGGGATATCTTTTGGCGCAGTTTGAGTTGATCTGTGTTGAGACGATTTTAAGGTGGCAAAATGACCATTTTCCCCCTCCCGGGGTTACATCTGGCTTTGGTGTAGTTATAATAGTCTTTTCTCAGGGTATCTCCAAGATTGGCCTAGTGTTGACTTTGACAGTCCTCAGGGTTATCTCTGAGGTTGGTTTGACCTCTCGAGGTTGACTCCGGGCTTTGAACTTAATCCCTCAGGATTATCTTCAGGGTTGGAACTAGATCTCCCGGGGTTATCTTCGGGGTTTGAACTAACTGTCCAGGGGTTATCTCTAGGACTAGAACTGGATCTCCCGGGGTTATCTCCAGGGTTGGAAACTAGATCTCCTGAGGTTATCTCCGGGGTTAGAACTGACTCTCTCGGGGTTATCTTTGGGGTTGGAAACTGAATCTCCTGGGGTTATCTCCATGGTTCGAACTAGATCTCCCGGGGTTTGGACTAAATCTCCCGGGGTTATCTCTGAGACTGGAAATTTGATCTCCCAAGGTTATCTCCGGGACTAGAAACTGGATCTCCTAGGGTTATCTCTAGGATTGAAACTGATGTGACTTCCAGGGTTATCTTTGGAAGATGATTCTGCCCTCCTACATGATTAATAACAGGACTGCAAAATTTTGAGTGTCTACAGGGGCCAAAAGTCGTTCGATAGCCCATCTCGTGCAATGCTGTAAGATCTCTTCAGATTTGTGTCTTTTTCCTGCTTTACTATATATATATATATATATATATATATATATATATATATATATATTGATTTATATTGCATAAATATAGCTTTTTAACCGTTCATTTTGTGTAAATAGTCAATATTTAAAGTGTATTAACTAGATCTATAATAAATCTAGCCATATCAAGATTTTAACCAGTTCAAAAGTTGTAAAACTTGAACCGTTAAGCTAGAATGGATTTGTTTAATTTGTATAGTCAGCTTCATGGGGCCTTAAAACGATTATCTGGATTTAAGGCCTCAAAATAGTGAAAATTATGTATGTGGTGCTCGGGCTTACTTATATGGCTCTCATGCCCATAAGAAGTCCGACACCTATATATATTTATGTATATACTGCCAAAGATGCTTCGCATCTTAAATAAAATTAAATCAAGCTGAATTCAAAATAAAATAAAAGTATCAAAGGACTCAATTCCTATGTGAGCGAAAGGGTTTGAAAATAGCTTTCAAAACTTCACTTTCATTACCTGTTTAAAAATGAACGTTTCAATAAATCAAATGGTTTATATATAGGTGAAAAAGAGGCATAGAACTACTTTCAAATAAAGCAAAAAATATCTTTTCAAAGCTTTCAAACAAACACACACACATACACACAATGTACAAGGAATGAAAAAGTAGCGATAACTGTGTTTCACGGAAATCGGGGTTACTTAACACCTTCCCCTTGCTTAAGTAAATCCCCAAACTCTATGAATTTCGAATTCCAGACCAATTAAATAGAGTCACATGTTGGGCCATATTGCAAAAATCTTTCAAAATTCGGATAGGTTGATACATCCATTTAAATTCATATCAACTGGTGACTTTGTATAAATTGATCCAATTATTCAAATAAAACTTTTTAAATCGTCAAAATCATATGTCGGTCTTTTTCCAAGATCTCATCCTTTAAGAAAGACCAAATTAAATATAGAACATCTAAAGGGTAGAGAAAAAAAGGGAAATTTCCCCCGGCGTCGACAGACCTACTGTACCACAATTGAATCATAAATCTGGAATAGTACTGAAGAAACCAAGGAGGTATAGATTCATCATAGACGATGATGATGAGGTAAACATCATAGAAGATGATGATCCAGTTATATACGATGAGGTAAGAGTTGTAGACACTCAGATAAATGGATTAAAACAAGCTTCTCAAAAATGCAACATTCGTTTTGATGATATAATTAAAAGAGTTTGGATTTATCAAAAACAAGAATGAACCTAGTATGTACAATAGGGTTAGTGCGAGAGTTGTGACATTCCTAGTATTATATGTTGATATACTATTGATAAGGAATGACATACCAATGCTACAATCAGTAAAGATAAAGTTGTCTAAACATTCCTCCATGAATAATTTGGAAAAAGTATCTTAATTGGGGATATCAATCTATATAGATAGATTTAAAAGGATGCTCGGCTTAACCCAAGGAACATATATTTATTTGATGCTAAAGTCGTTTAGCATCGCAAACTCCAATGGATGTCTCATGTTAATGAGCCATGAAGTCTATCTCTCTTAATTTTTCCCATAGACTCCTGAAAAGAGAGATTGCATGAGTTACTATCATGTATGCAATGAAATGTACGAGACCAGATGTTAATCGGTCATATTCTAGAGAAGATCACTGTAAGACAGTGAAAACATCTTAAAGTACTTAACCGTCACTAAGGATATGATCATATTTATGGTGAGTTTGAATTAAAATTGAAGGACTTAACAGACTCAAGTTTTTTTAGACTAACCAAGACGACAGGAAATATACTTAAGGGTAAAGCGTTACCTCGAACGTGGTGAAGTGAATTATAAAAGTTCCGAACAACAAAGAGTTGCTAGTTTAGTGATAAAGACAAAGTATATAGCTATAAATGAAGCTAAAAGTTGATAGTTTGGATGAAAAGTTCATTAAAGAACTAGGAATAGTTCCTAACTCTCGTCTTGGATCTAAACATGTTTTACAGCACTTTCATTTGATTAGAGAATCATTGAAAGAGGAGAAGTCACTATAGAGATAGTGCACGCTCAAGAACAACATTACATATCCATTAACTGAAGCTTATCCAATAATAGGATGATCGCCACTTAGAAAAGAAGGGTATGAGATACCATAGCGATTAACTTTAGTGCAAGTGAAAGATTAAAAGTTTTATGCACATAAGCCAATCATTTTTTATGATAAATCATATGCTTGGTAACAATCTTATTAATTTATTAATAAAAGAATTATTAAATTAAAGACTTTTAATTTATCTACATGGTGTTGTTTTTGTAATATGTGATAAACTCATAGTTTTGAGCAATGCATTTAGAATCATGATGATGATCATCATTCTAAAGAGATCTAAATTCTTAGATATCTTACAAACTAAAATTATTCCCAATTGTTGAATTACTAAAAAGGGGATTGGTGAATACGGATAGATTAGTACATACGTTGCTTGCTCATTGAATGAGGATGATTGATCTCATAATCATTTGTGTGGAGACACTAAAATAAGTATGTAGGTGCTTATTGGAGAATAAGTTCACTGAACGTGGCTCGCTAGGAAATACTTAATGGAGTTTTACTTGTCTGTCAGTAGGAATTCCTATAGTGATAGTAGTATAAGTGATCCTTAGACTTGAGATCATCACAGTATCTTGTGTATGATAACTTATACTTTGACATGTCCCTTTAGACCCATAGGGTATATAAAAAGGTATTGTAGACACTCGAAAATTTGCATTCCTGTTAGTAACCCTGCAGGAGGGCAAAACTATCTTCCAGAGATAACCTTGTTAGTCAAATCAACTCAATCCCAAAGATAACCCC
Organism: Panax notoginseng; assembly: GCA_016801055.1. Lineage (NCBI taxonomy): Eukaryota > Viridiplantae > Streptophyta > Magnoliopsida > Apiales > Araliaceae > Panax > Panax notoginseng. The sequence continues at coordinate 128,073,262 of CM029020.1, read as the reverse complement.
GAGATACATTGTTGTAGTCCTGGAGAAAATCCAAGGAGATTCAGTTCTAACCTCAGAGATAACCCCGGAGAAGTCAGTTTCAACCTCAGAGATAACCCCGAGACACTCAGTTCCAACCCCGGACGTAACTCCAGGAGGTCAGGCACACCTCGAAGATAACCCTAAGGACATTCAGCATACACAATAGCCCAATCTCAGAGATAACCCTGAGCAACGACTGGTACGTCAGCCTAGAGCTGGAGATAACCCCGGTGAGGGGTAAAATCATCATTTTGCTAGCTCGATACTACATTTACTTCATCTCAACAACATTTCATCCCACTTTTCATACAGAAGTGTCCCACAAGAACCATAACTCAAATCCCAAGTGACTACTACACAAGACATCACAACGGATATAATTTGAAGACTTGAAGATCTAATCATGGGCCCATCTTGTCGGCTTCGTACAACCTCGTATCCCATGTCATTGTGTAGCTCACGACAAAAGCATTATGGAAAGGTATAGCACGCCTCAATCAGATGCCCGGATTGAAAGTTATGAAGGTTCAAGCGGATAACACGTTGCATGCGTGCACGTACTGTTGGAATATTTTTATTCCTTATGTGGCCACTACTATTTATATAATTATTGGGCTTACATATTGTATTAATTTAATCACTTTATTTATGAGTTTGGTAATTAATTATGTGGCATATAAATAATATTCCTAATAGTATTTGGCATAATGGGCCCTAGGGTTTCATAATCTTGATGGACGATCTTGACCCTGAGCTATTATATAAATAAAACAGTTAGGGTTTGGTCCAAGTTGTCATCTCAAGAATTTTGTACACACCTATACATCCATCCTAAGATTGAGAGATGCAATTGAAAATCTTCACTCTTAAGCGCGGTGGAAGCGTGATACATTTAAGATGACTTCTCTCAATTTATGTAAGTACTTAATTTTATTATGACTATTTGATTCTATTTATTCTATGCAATAACACGTCCCTATATAATTTTATAACATCTGGTATCAGAGCTAAGGTTACGTTATTGTATAGAATAAATCAATTATGTTGTCATGCAATAAATTTTAATTCTACATAACCTATTTATTGGTATAATATAAAATTATACCGTATGTTTCATGAAAAGCAATTTTTGAAAGTAACGTAAATCTGCTAATCAGAATTCGTATATGCTAATGAGTAGATACGTGGTGTAGGTAAGTCTAGTCTGCCAAAAGTATTCTGATTAGGATATATAGCATATATATATATAATAAATACATATATTCATGTTCCTGTACCTTATCAATATGTTAATGTCCCTGGCGGCTGGCGTCATTCATATATAGATATCCAATATACGTATGTATGTCACTGTTATTAATTTATTTATTGACCATAAGTTAATATATATATATATATATATATATATATATATATATATATATATATATATATATATATATATGCAGTATATTATATAAGTTCATTGCATTATATATATTTATTTTCGTTTTAAGTTTTATTGTTCATAATGTTATGCGTGAACAAAAATATAAATATTAAAATAATACATATTATATTTATTATTTATTATGTTTAGATAATATTATGATATTCTTATGCCCTCATGTATTCATGCTAAAATTAACGTGATGATTTAATAATCAATTCATGTTCATAATTATATATTTTAATTTAAAATTTTGAACATGGTGTGATAAATATTAGGGCTTTTAAGTTGTTACATGTAAATTTTAAATAATGTTAATTTTCAAACATGATTAATATGTTTAAAGAAAATTGAGTTTGATCATAATAATTTACATGTATGCGTGACTCTTTTATTGTTAAAATTAACAATCAACCCAACGGAGGGTTATTAATTGAAACAATTAAAGATTAATAAAAGTCACATAATGTTACATTTAATAAATGAATATTTTAATTTTACCCAACGGAAAATTAGAATTAGAATTTTTTTAAATGGAATTTTATTGCATAAGTAACATGTTTATTTCGTTTTCTGCCCAACGGTGATGCGTGGATAAATGTGTTGTGCATTATTTTATGGGGATGTTATTAGTATATTATTAATTGGACCAACGAAAAATTAATTATGCACCAACATCTCATTAAAATCTATTTTTAGGTGTTGTAAATAGATTTTATATAACTAACTGCTTGCCCTACAGTTGGTTTTTATTATGATTAATTATTGTTGTACATTGTGGATTTCTTTTAGTTTTTTTGTAAGCATGCTTATGAGCTTGATTGTATTTCAGCATTGACTCCAACTAGTATTTCTGGGTATCTCTCTTGAATTGAAGCCTTGAATGGAACTAATTTTACTGTTTGGAAAGAGCAAGTGAAAATTGTTCTCGGCGTTATGGATTTGGACTATGTATTACGAGTTGATCATCCTGCTCCACTTACAGATACAAGCTCAATTGAGCAAAAATCTATTTATGAAAAGTGGGAGCGATCCAACCGCATATCCCTTATGATTATGAAAAACTCTATCACGACAGCCATTCGAGGAGCCATTCCTGACTCTGAGAATGCTAAAGAGTACTTAGCTTCAGTCGAGGAACAATTTAAGGGTTCTTCTAAAACTTATGTAAGTACCCTTATTTTGAAAATGCTCACTAGCAGGTATGATGGGGTTAGTGGAGTGCGCGAGCACATTATGATGATGAACGACATGGCCTTTAAATTAAAGGGTATGGACATGGTGATTTCTGAGGGTTTTCTTGTTCACTTCATTATGACTTCTCTTCCTGCACAGTTTGATCCATTTAAGATCAATTATAACACGCAAAAAGAAAAATGGAAGATGAGCGAGTTAATTGCCATGTGCGTCCAAGAAGAAGAAAGGATTAAGATTGAAAAACCTAATGTTGCTCATTTGACTACCACTAGATCTCATAAGAAGAAGGCTCATAATAATGGCAAAGGTTTTAAGAATAAGGATAAGCAAATTTCTACCAAAACAAATAAGGCAAATCATTCAGGTAACAACTTTGAGGCAGGTCCTAAATGTCACTTCTGTAAGAAGCAAGGACATATTCAGAAAGAATGTCCTAAATTCAGAGAGTGGCTTGAAAAGAAAGGTATATCGTCCTTCAATTATGTAACTTATGAATCCTTTCTAATTGATGTTCCTTCTAATACATGGTGGCTTGACACTGGTGCTATGGTTCGCATTACTAATTCATTGCAGGGATTCCTTTCAAAGAAGACACTCCAAAAGGGGGAAAGAACCATTAAAGTTGGCAATGGAGAGTCTATACAAGTTGAAGCTGCAGGAACTCTTCCTTTAGTTTTGGAGAGTGGTTTCACCTTGTATTTATATGATACTCTTTATGTTCCCAGTATGACACGGAATTTAATTTCTGTATCTAAACTTGACGTTGATGGATTTTCGTTTAAGTTTGGGAATAATAAAATAATTATTTATCATTACTCTCATGTTATTGATTCTGGCTCTTTAGAGGGAAACCTCTATAAGATAAATTTGGATAATGTATTTGCTGAATCCTTATTAACAATGAATGTGACAGAAAATACTTCTAAAAGTGGAAGTAAGAGAAAGCTAGATAATGAGAATTCTTCAAAATTATGGCATAAACGCTTAGGCCATATTTCAAAAGACAGAATGCAACGTTTTGTAAAGGATGGAATCCTTCATTCACTAGATTTTTCTGATCTTGACCATTGTATTGAATGTATAAAAGGAAAATTTGTGAAAGGTAATAAGAAAGGAGCAACTAGAAGTAGTGCACTTCTTGAGGTGATTCACACTGATATATGTGGACCATTTTCTCTAGGAATTGGTGGACACAAATCTTTCATTACGTTCATTGATGACTATTCTCGTTACACTTATGTGTACCTGATTAATGAAAAATCTGAATCACTAAATATGTTTAAAGTTTTCAAGGCTGAAGTATAAAATCAACTTGAGCGAAAATTAAAGTAGTGAGATCAGATAGAGGCGGGGAGTATTATGGTAAATACTCCGATACAGGTCATAGTCCTGGCCCATTTGCCTTATTTTGTCAAGAAAATAGAATCGTCACTCAGTATACAATGCCTGGTACACCACAGCAGAATGGTGTAGCTGAGAGGCAAAATCGTACCCTTATGGATATGATACGTACTATGTTATGCAATTCTACCTTACTTGTATTTTTGTGGACTGAGGCATTAAAGACAGCTGTTCATATTTTAAACTGGGTTCCTAGCAAATCTGTCCCTAACACTCTTTATAAATTTTGGACAGGTAGGAAACCTAGTTTAAAATACTTACGGGTGTGGGGTTGTCCAGCCGAGGCTAAGATTTTTAATCCACAAATAAAGAAACTTGACTCTAAAACCATTAGTTGTCATTTCATTGGATATCCTGAGAGATCTAAGGGTTTTCAATTTTACTGTCCCTCTCATACCACTAGAATTGTTGAGACTAGGCATGCAGAGTTTTTAGAGAATGGTAATTTAAGTGGGAGTGGTGAGCCTAGAAAAATTGATCTTGAAGAAAATAGGTTTTATGTTTCTAATCCTGTAATTAAAGAGGGTAAGGCACAACAACCTCTTATTGAGGTGAATGATGACCCTGAGATAGCTGAGCCACCACCTAATGTTGAACCTCACATTATTAAAAATCATATTCCTGAAATTGTGCAGCCTTTACGAAGGTCCGAAAGACCTAGAAAGCCTATTAGTTTTGATGATTTTATAACCTATCTTAATGAGATTGACTATGATTCAAGTAAGAGTAATGATCCTATCTCCTATAAAGAAGCTATTACGAGTGCTCAATCAACTCAATGGCTTGAAGCCACGAATGATGAGTTAAAATCAATGGAGCTTAATAACGTTTGGGATCATGAGGAATTACCAAAAGGTTTTAAACCTGCTGGTTGTAAGTGGGTCTATAAGACCAAATTAGATCCTAAAGGGAACGTTGAAAGGTATAAAGCTCGATTGGTTGCTAAAGGTTTCACTCAAAAGGAAGGTGTGGATTATAATGAAACTTTCTCTCCAGTATCCAGGAAAGATTCATTTAGAATAGTCATGGCTTTAGTTGCTCATTATGATTTAGAGTTACATCAGATGGATGTTAAAACTGCATTTCTTAATGGCAACTTGCATGAGAATGTCTATATGGCACAACCAGAAGGTTTTTTGGTTAAAGGCAAGGAACATATGGTATGTAGACTTAAGAAGTCCATATATGGGTTAAAACAGGCTTCTCGACAATGGTATCTTAAGTTTCATGAGGTGATGAGTAATTTTGATTTTAAGAAAAATATATTGGATCAATGCATATACTTGAAGGTCAGTGGGAGTAAATTTGTTATTCTTGTTTTGTATGTTGATGATATACTACTTGCAAGTAATAACTTAGACATGTTGCATGAGACCAAACGTTTTCTCTTTGGAAATTTTGATATGAAGGATCTCGGTGAAGCCTTTTATGTTATAGGTATTGAAATTCATCAAGATAGGTCTCGTGGGATATTAGGATTTGTCCCAAAGAGCATATATTGACAAAGTTCTTAACAAATACAACATGCAAAATTGCTCCCCTACTGTCGCACCTATTGTTAAAGGTGACAAATTTGGTTCATATCAATGCCCTAAGAATCACCTTGAACGTGATCAAATGAATCTTATTCCCTATGCTTCTGTGGTTGGGAGTCTTATGTACGCTCAAGTTTGTACACGTCCAGATATAGTGTATATAACTGGCATGCTTGGACGTTATCAGTCCAATTCAAGTTTAGATAACTGGAAAGCAGCCAAAAAGGTTTTACGCTACTTACAGGGTACTAAGGATTTTATGTTTACATTCAGAAAAACAGATAACCATGAAGTTGATGGTTATTCTGATTCTAATTTTGCTAAGTGTACAGACGAAAAGAAATCTACATCAGGGTACATTTTTATGCTTTCAAGAGGCCCTATTTCGTGGAGAACTCATAAGCAGGAGTTAACTACCACTTCCACGATGATTGCAGAATATGTGGCTTGTGACTTGTCACACCATATTATTAAGGAATCTTGCTTAAGGACTTAAGGTTGTAGATTCCATTTCAAGGTCATTGAAAGTGTTTTGTGATAATTATTCTAATGTTGGTTTGTCCAACATCACCATTTCGAGTGGTGCTGGACTACACCTCTACACTAAGTACTTGTTTGTCAGGGAAAGAGTTGAAGATCAAAACGTTGTTATTAAGTATATTAGTACGCATGATATATTAGCGGATCTACTTACGAAAGGCTTACCACCCAAGCTCTTTTTAGAGCATGTTGCCGGCATGGGTTTAACTGGTAGTCTTAATTAGTAAGTTATTTTAATGTAAGACAACAATTTTGAGCTCGTTGTTTTTGAACTTCACTTTATGTTTATGGTTTGCTATTCTCTTTATTGTGCACACTTGAGAACTTATGAGAAAACGGTACGGTAATGTTTTGGACCATATGGATGAGTTTAATCTATTACCACTTATGTAAACTCTATTCATACTTGTTATGCTTAATGTTAATTGTAAGACCCCAATTTTTATAAATAAAGATGAATTTTCTATAAATATCATTTTTGAATATTATGGAGTTAATTTGATATAATAGTTGTGGGTAATATTTATAAATTTTGCAAAGTAAGCAAGTTGTTATAAAATATTCGTTTGGTCGGAGAATATTCTTTTTGTCGGGGAATATTCGTACGACGGCACAATCATTGGTGGACCCCACAACGGAATTATTGTCGGATTGAGAAAACGACAAAATTATCTTTCTATAAAAATAACAGCTGAGGTATTACGTTAAAATCGTTAAAACTGTTGAACTACTTGGTAGTAAAAGTACAGTAATACGCGTGGTTGCATAGTAGCACACGGTATTGATTATTGATGCTTACGTGAGAAGTCACTCAGCTATACTCAATTATTGCTACAGTAATTGCTGCATCATATCTCTTAAATTATTGTCATAGTATCATCTGTTATATTATTGAGACGTTGTGGTAAGTTTGGTTATTTTATCGGGGGCCATATGTCATCATCTAAGAGTCTCTTCGTCAATAGTAATTACCGTCGTCAATAGTAATTACCGTCGTCAATAGTATTTACCTTGGTCAATAGTAATTACCTTCGTCAATAGTATTTACCTTGGTCAATAGTAATTACCTTCGTCAATAGTATTTACCTTGGTCAATAGTAATTACTTTCGTCAATAGTAGTTGTCCCTTCAATATTACCAAGAGTCATTTGACCCTTCGTTAAGACCAAGAGTCATTTGACCCTTCGTTAAGACCAAGAGCCACCCTCAGTTTTTCTATAAATAGAGGCCTAGGGCTTCATTATTTTTCACGAATTCATTCAAGCTATAGAGAGAGAAAGTATAGAGAGAATAAGAGAGAGAGAATAAAAGTATTCTGCTACATCACTTTTCTAATATCCAGTTCTTTTAAGGTAGGGAATATTATTTCTTTTATATTCATGAAGAGAACTTCTGTTATTCCATTCGTTATTATTCTGTTGGAATAACCAGTATACGCGGTCTACCCTATACTTGGTGACATTCTTCTATTATTCTGTTGGAACATCCTGTCTGTGTGTTTTACACCGGACCTGGTTCCGTTTATTATTCTGTTGGAACATCCTGTCTGTGTGTTTTACACCGGACCTGGTTCCGTTTTATTATTATTCTATTGGAATATCCTGTCTGTGTGTTTTACACCAGACCTGGTTCCGTTTTATTATTATTCTGTTGGAATATCCTGTCTGTGTGTTTTACACCGGACCTGGTTCCATTATTTATTATTCTGTCGGAATATCCTGTCTGTGCGTTTACGCCGGACCTGGTTCCATTATTTATTATTCTGTTGGAATAACCTGTCTGTGCGGTCTATCGCATGCATGGTGATTTCTTTTGTTATTCCATTCTTTATTGTACTCAGTTGGTTAAGTTTTGACTTCTATACTCCATGAAATTTGTGGAATATCCTTGATAATTGCGTTTCATCCAGTATCTTTTCAAGAAAATATTCTTCCAAGCATTCTTGAATTTTACTCCACAATGCAGTATCATGTTGACAATTTGGACGTTGTTAATTCCTGGATAAATTAATTCTTGAACTTGTTTTATTGAATTCTTATATCATTGTCATCATCCTCATGTTTATAAAATGTTGAAAGTCATCTGTGGCCTGTAGTGCATAGATGGACTTGGTATGATTATGACCAGGGATTATTCGGTATAATCATGACCGTAATGTTACAAATGATGTGGTAAAAGTCCTCATTGGCCGTAGTGCATTGATGGACAGTTGTTGGCATGATCATGACCATTAATGAATACACGAATATCCTTGGCCGTAGTGCAGGGGTGATTCGATGATGTGGATTATTTTATTAAGCTGAGTCTCAGCGATTACAGTGTTGAAAAACTTTTTAAATCATAAAAGATAGTAGAGTTTATTTTCTACTTGACTCTTTTAATGGATTGCTTGTTCCGCTACAGTTAAACTTGATGTCTATTATATTTTATCAGTTTAACATTGTTGAAGGCTAATGATAATTTATTCTGCATTATCTTAGTCATAATATTTCTTACTGGGCTAGTTGAGCTCACCCTTTCTTTCACTGTTCTCTTCAGGAAATGAGAACGTAGCTGGGACAAGTCGGGGTACGGAGTGATGGTCCGAATGATAGTATTAGTTAGTAGTCCTCACTATTCTATGTAATGGTGTGTTAATAAATGTAATGAGGACTCCTTTTGAGTATGAATACTCTCTAGAAGATAATATTTGTATTCAAACTCACAGTTTATGTTTTGTCGTATTGTACACGACAGATGTATTAATCAGTTGTATTTGTATTCTGTACTATGTATCTGACGACCCAAGATGGGTGATGTATACCTAATTTTGGGGGCGTCACAGTTGGTAATTACCGTCGTCAATAGTAATTACCGTCGTCAATAGTATTTACCTTGGTCAATAGTAATTACCTTCGTCAATAGTATTTACCTTGGTCAATAGTAATTACCTTCGTCAATAGTATTTACCTTGGTCAATAGTAATTACTTTCGTCAATAGTAGTTGTCCCTTCAATATTACCAAGAGTCATTTGACCCTTCGTTAAGACCAAGAGTCATTTGACCCTTCGTTAAGACCAAGAGCCACCCTCAGTTTTTCTATAAATAGAGGCCTAGGGCTTCATTATTTTTCACGAATTCATTCAAGCTATAGAGAGAGAAAGTATAGAGAGAATAAGAGAGAGAGAATAAAAGTATTCTGCTACATCACTTTTCTAATATCCAGTTCTTTTAAGGTAGGGAATATTATTTCTTTTATATTCATGAAGAGAACTTCTGTTATTCCATTCGTTATTATTCTGTTGGAATAACCAGTATACGCGGTCTACCCTATACTTGGTGACATTCTTCTATTATTCTGTTGGAACATCCTGTCTGTGTGTTTTACACCGGACCTGGTTCCGTTTATTATTCTGTTGGAACATCCTGTCTGTGTGTTTTACACCGGACCTGGTTCCGTTTTATTATTATTCTGTTGGAATATCCTGTCTGTGTGTTTTACACCGGACCTGGTTCCGTTTTATTATTATTCTGTTGGAATATCCTGTCTGTGTGTTTTGCACCGGACCTGGTTCCATTATTTATTATTCTGTCGGAATATCCTGTCTGTGCGTTTACGCCGGACCTGGTTCCATTATTTATTATTCTGTTGGAATAACCTGTCTGTGCGGTCTATCGCATGCATGGTGATTTCTTTTGTTATTCCATTCTTTATTGTACTCAGTTGGTTAAGTTTTGACTTCTATACTCCATGAAATTTGTGGAATATCCTTGATAATTGCGTTTCATCCAGTATCTTTTCAAGAAAATATTCTTCCAAGCATTCTTGAATTTTACTCCACAATGCAGTATCATGTTGACAATTTGGACGTTGTTAATTCCTGGATAAATTAATTCTTGAACTTGTTTTATTGAATTCTTATATCATTGTCATCATCCTCATGTTTATAAAATGTTGAAAGTCATCTGTGGCCTGTAGTGCATAGATGGACTTGGTATGATTATGACCAGGGATTATTCGGTATAATCATGACCGTAATGTTACAAATGATGTGGTAAAAGTCCTCATTGGCCGTAGTGCATTGATGGACAGTTGTTGGCATGATCATGACCATTAATGAATACACGAATATCCTTGGCCGTAGTGCAGGGGTGATTCGATGATGTGGATTATTTTATTAAGCTGAGTCTCAGCGATTACAGTGTTGAAAAACTTTTTAAATCATAAAAGATAGTAGAGTTTATTTTCTACTTGACTCTTTTAATGGATTGCTTGTTCCGCTACAGTTAAACTTGATGTCTATTATATTTTATCAGTTTAACATTGTTGAAGGCTAATGATAATTTATTCTACATTATCTTAGTCATAATATTTCTTACTGGGCTAGTTGAGCTCACCCTTTCTTTCACTGTTCTCTTCAGGAAATGAGAACGTAGCTGGGACAAGTCGGGGTACGGAGTGATGGTCCGAATGATAGTATTAGTTAGTAGTCCTCACTATTCTATGTAATGGTGTGTTAATAAATGTAATGAGGACTCCTTTTGAGTATGAATACTCTCTAGAAGATAATATTTGTATTCAAACTCACAGTTTATGTTTTGTCGTATTGTACACGACAGATGTATTAATCAGTTGTATTTGTATTATGTACTATGTATCTGACAACCCAAGATGGGTGATGTATACCTAATTTTGGGGGCGTCACAGTTGGTATCAGAGCTTAGGGATATGATCCCTGGCTAAGATGTGAGAATAGAACTAGGAGGGGAGAGACGGGGAATTCCTTCGCTAGTATGGCATACCTAAGTTTATTTGCATGGTATTTAATTGGTCGGTCATAATATAAGGATAATATATGACATATCAATTAATTTTTTTTTTGTGACAGTATCTGAAAATGGCATCTGAGAATGTTGAGAATAGCAATGGAGCACAGACGACTGTTGATTCACCACATATCAATAATCAGGATAATGTGCATCAGGAAGGTGTCAATCCTCATGCAAACAATAACACTGACCAAATGATGAATGATCAAATGTTCAGAGGCTTTATGCAATTCATGCAACAACAGGTGAAAGCGACTCCTGTCCACAACGTAGGTGGAAATACTGGAAACTCGCAGGCGGTCACCGCTAAACAGTTTAAGGAGCTGGGACCACCGGAGTTTAAGGGAGAACCCAAACCACTTGTAGCTGAAACATGGATAAAGCAGATCACCAAGATATTTGATGTCTTGAGTTGCTCCGAGGAGCAAAAGGTTCCCTTTGCCGCCTTTATGTTGCGAGGAGAGGCAGATTACTGGTGGGAATCGATAAAGCGTACTCAACCTGCCGCACTGAAGATGTCTTGGGAGAAGTTTCAAGATCTGTTTAACGACAAATACTTTCCCGAGAGTATTCGTCACATGAAGGAGGTGGAGTTCATCAAATTGGAGCAGAATAATATGACCGTGTCGCAGTACGAGGCAAAATTTGCGGAGTTATCCCTGTTTGCGTCCCACCTGGTGGATAATGAAGAAAGAATGACGCGGATGTTTTTAAGAGGTTTGAAGCCGGAGATACGTCAACATCTTGTTTCTCATAAACTGTGTTTGTATTCAGATGTTGTAAATAGGGCTCAGTTGGTGGAGCGCGATAACGAGACAACGCAACCAAAAGAGAGCAGCCGGCAAAATGATAATACTAGTGAGAGCAGTCATCGAAGCGGTGACAACAAGCGTGGAGGGAATCAACAGGCCAGAAATGGTAACCACTTCGGTGGTAATCAGGGCCAAAACAATAAGAATCGACATTTCAAGAAGAGGAGATTCAACAATGACGGAAAGACGTCAGCACCAGCACCTGTCGTTAAGGAAGGAGAACGACCACCTATCATATGTTTCAAATGCGGAGGGGAGGGACACATCAGTCCAAACTGCGCGATGCCATCCAAAGCATGTTATAATTGTGGAAGAGAAGGTCATTTAGCCCGATTTTGTCGTTTACCGAAGACAAATTCAGCTAGGATGGAGGCACCAAAAGCCGTCCCAGAAAAGTCAAAACCGGTTGTGCAAGGGAGAGCGTTTGTTGTGAACTCCCAGAGAGCAAGGAACCCGAATGAGGTCATCACGGGTAAGCTTATTATAAACTCTAAAGAAGTTTATACTTTATTTGATACCGGTTCAACCCATTCTTTTATTTCTCCTACTTGCGCTCATCGATTAAATTTGATTCCGGAGAAATTAGACTTTGACTTATCTGTGGAAACTCCGTTGGGAGAAACCTTCATTACCTCCACTGTTTATAAGTGTCCTCATTACAATTATTCAAACACTATTTTACAGAAATAGTGAGGACAGCTAAAACATTTTTCTAGAACCATCACTCCATACCCCGACTAGATCCTGCTATGTTCTCACCTCCTGAGAAGAAAAATGGAACAAAAAGGAAAAGGGTGAGCTCAACTAGCCCAGTAAAGAATATTATGAGTAAGATAATATATAACAAATTATCATTAGTATTCAACAGAGAAAAATCTGATAGAATATAATCGACAACAAGTTTTAGATCAACAACTGCAACGGAAATAACAAACCATTAGAAGAGCCAAGTAGAGAAAGAATTCTACTATCTTCTAAGATTTAAAAGTCCATCATCAATATTTTATCCATGTAACATCAATCAATATACATCTTGAATCAAATATTCATCTTTGCACTACAGACCAAAGATATTCATTTGTAACACCAGTCGGTCATGTTCATCTCAACACCTGTTCATCTTTGCACTACAGGCCAAAGATATTCATCAGGTAATCATACATCTTTGCACTACAGGCCAAAGATATTCAGTAATATCATCATTTAGGACTGAGGATGATGAAAAATTATCTTAAAAAAAACGAATCTAGTGAGACAGAAGGACAAATAGTAGGGATTCGTATAACAGTTTATCCAAGATCGATAATACTTCATAATAATCAATTGTGAAGCAGAATTCAAAAATAAAGATCAAAACATGGATACAATCAAAGATAGCCACCATAATAGATATCTTTGATAAAAAGGAAAAATTTTATTTTTCGGTGAATAGTACCGTATTCGTGAATAGTGTCGTATACGTGAATAGTGTCGTATACGTGAATAGTAACCCCGACACAAAATGTTCTAAATTTGATAAAAAACTCATATCAATATTTCAGCATAATGATATTGAAGAAAATAATATCATTTAAGAAGAAAATAATATCCCTTACCTCAAAATAACTGTACTTCTACCTGAATATCGGATATGAGGCTGAATGAAACTTGTGCTGAATAGCAACTTTCAAAGTATATAAATACTCACAAAATACACTTAATAATCTAGAGATAGAAAGCGAGAAAACTTATGAATTCTGGTGTGATTTTCAATTCTAACTTAGCCCTTTATTTATAGGAAAATGTTAGCACGCCGAAGTGGACTTAACCTGCAACCTGATGGCTTTACCTGCTACTAGTCCCACCCACCACATTTGAATAAAAATTTTAGCACATTTCTTCACCAACCAAGAGTGGGGCCCACCAATTCTAGAATTTTCCACCAAAATGATTAACTCTGAAAATTCAACAATTTCTGAACCAGTCATCTCGTAAAATTCATAACAAATCATATGTTCATTTTTAACGGTTCAAAATTTGTGGACATATACTCAACTTATATATGTATAACATATCCAAATATTACCACGATCCAACGGTCGGATTAAAAATTATAACCCTCGCAAAATATCTCAAAAATCCTAATTTGATTTTCAATACCTCCGTTCCGACAAAAATACAGATAAAACACCTCAACATTAACTCCTTCATTTTTAACCAAAAAAATATATCCCTCATTTATATCCACATAAAATAAATATTTCCTTATCATATGAATCAATAATTAATTATTCACAAATAATATTACAGAATCACATTTATGACAACCAGGCCGTTCCCAGGAAAGAGGGGGCTTTCCAATAAGGATTTTTCCTTACTAGCGCGTAATTAGATGACCAAACCTCTCCTTAGATAGAACTTTCTAGACATTGCCAATAATGCTATCTAATAATATTATTTAAATAATATGAATTATTGATCTGATAATGGAAAATACTATGCAGCAACAATTATTGAAACAATAATAATATAAAATATCAACGCAGCAATTATTGAATCAATAAAATAAAATATTGAACAGTAACTACTGTAACAATTATTGAGTAGTGCCTTCCTTCGTAAGAATCAATAATTCTAAAATACTATGCAATCCGTGTGTTACTGTGTAACCACGCGTATTACTGTATTTTAACCACCGGGTATTCTAACAGTGTTAACGGTAATAACTACGCCGTTATTTATAAAAACTCAATTTTTGTCGTTATCTTCATCCAATCGTTTTCCGTTATTGGGCCCACAAATAGCTGCGCCGTCGTACGAATATTTCCCGACAGAAAGAATATTCCACGACCACACGAATATTCACCGACCAAAAATGAATATTTTATAACCACTTGCTTATTTGAAATATTTGCGTATTTTATCCATAACTAACCACATTAATCAAATCAACCCTTTCTATTTCAAAATAATAAATAGGGAAAATTTAATTTCATTTATTAATAAATTGGGGTCTTACAGTTATGACCATAAACTTTTCAATAATGATGTAATGTAATAATTAAATTCCGCAAATGAATGATGTTTAAAGGTTAGATAACCTGGGATATTTTTGAGTTATTGTTGTAAACCTATTTAAAGGGAGGATTATGGTTTAAATATTATTTTATTTGGATAGATAGTATGTATGTATAGATAGTGAGCACCAAATTTTGTGAAAATGAAGTACCTAGATTTGGGGTTATCACAATAAAATACTCAAAATATTTATTTAATAATTGTAATTTTATTCAATATTAAGTTGATCATTTAAAACTTTATTTTTTGATGCAATGTATAAACTTTTCATATCATATAAAATATATACATTTATCTTCTTCTTCTTCTTCTTTTTGTTATTTTGTGGGATACAAATTATAATTTACATTATATATATATATATATATATATATATATATATATATATATATATATATATATATATATATATATATATATATATATTCAGTAAAAAAATGATAAATATATCAATAAAAAAATTATCAAATATTTGTTAAAAAATAAAAAAAGATATAAAGTACGGATTATCAAACTTGTTTCATTTAATAATCTTAATAATTTTGTTGGTAACTATTGAAATATGTTAATATATAATTGATGATATTAAGATCAATTATACCAAAAATTAAAATCATTAAATTTATATTTACCGTTAAAAGTTTAAAAGAATTTTCAACTATTGTAATTTAATTTTGATGAAAAAAAATTCACATGTTCATCAACTGGTGAAAAAGAGTCAGATTACTTATATTTTTTGAATAATTATATTACTTAATATTATAAATTAATTGATCGATTTTGGTTTCAGTTATTGATGCAGGAGGATTTCTGGCTGAAGAACCTAAATGGTCGGATAATACGATGATGATGGCAAAGGATCAAAAGCTAAAAGATCAGCGCAACGGTATCAGTTGAATTCGAGGTCAGGCATTCGATTCATGTCTTCTAGGTCAGAGTTCGGCTTCGGATGGCGTCATGATTTTCGGTATGGCGAACTTCTTCTAAAGAGGCGTCATGACTTCGGAAGTCGGTGGACTTTATTATTATTATTATTATTATTATTATTATTATTATTATTATTATTATTATTATTTAGTTCTTTATAGTAATAGTATTTTATTAGGTAGTAAATCTTTTGTAATAAGTTGTTACTTGTTAAGATTTTATTTTTGTATTTATAGGAAGTTTGTTAGGATATCTTTCCGTATCTCTAGTAGGATTTTATATCTCTAAGAAGATTCTAGAGTGACTTCGAGAGAACGTTTTGTTAGCTATATATAAACTCAAATTGTGGGTTGAATTCGAGGAACTTTGATTTTGATAAATATAAATTTACACATTAGAGAGAGTTTCTTTGTGTTTTCTGGTGAATCTGTTGTTCCTTTATTTGTGAATTCATTTGTTTACCAACCTGCAAGATAATTGCTATCTCATTCGACATTAGTTTGTATCAAAGCTCAAGCATCTTTCTGGGAATAGACTCATCGGTTTTAATGGCTGGTGGTCGTGGTCGTGGTCGTAGAGGGAAGATTCCGACTGGGGAAGTCCTTCACCGTGTTCGTAACATTCAAGACGCGATGATTGAGGATTAACAGAGACAGGTTGCAGAGTTAACCAGGCGTCTTAAGGCGCTAAATCGGGATCAACGTGGACAAGTTCTAAAGGAGGAAGTCCCACACCTTGATCACTATCATGGACAGTTTTCGGCTGAGGAAGTCCCGTACCTTGATCATGACGAGGAATGGTATTACTCTCATGGAAAGTATCCGGCTGAGGAAGTCCCGAAGTATTTCTCTCACCTTGATCGTGATGAGGAATTTTAAAATTTCAAAACCAGTTTTGATAACTCTTACCACCATATGGAGCAATAATGGGATCGTCGTGGTCGAATAAGATCGTCGTCAAGATCTGGGGTTTAAGTTGGCGGGTCTATCCGAAACTGAAGAATAGTCGGTTGAGGAAAACGTAGTTGATGAAGTGGAGGAGTATGGAGAACCTGTATATAATGAATATACAGATGAACAAGTATTTTATAGATAACCTATATATGACAAATATGAGGATGAAAGCACTGAAGCACCGACCGAAGTGTTGGAATTACCTGAGTAGCTTGCACCTGGTTTATCGCCGATGAGGGACATTCAACACCAGATAGATCTAGTCGTAGGATTGAGTTTACCGAATAGACCCGTCTATAGATTCAGCTCCAAGGAAACCGAAGAAAGTTTTCTGCTAGTCAAAAAGAAGATGACTGAAGCTCCACTATTGATAGATTCTAATTTCGAGAAGGTGTTTGAAGTGAACTGTGATGGATCGGGGATAGGTATTCCAGTGTTTGAGGAAAATAAAATTATTGATTTTGTTGTTCCTAAAAATTTCTTTATCATACAGGTAAAATGGAAGATGTTGGTATTTTCCCACTTGTTTTCAGGATTTCTTTGAGAAGAAAATTCATAAAATTTTGATCTCACGAGGATTGAAGATTTATTCTTGGCGTTTGATAGTTGCTTGTTTTAAAATTTGAGGACTGATCTTTTCTAAGAATGGAATACTGATGCGGTGGAAAATATCAATAAAGTTCGATGACCATGTTGTGTGTACTCAAGGACGAGTTCTTTCTAACATGGGGAGACTGATGTAGAAGGATTTCGAACCTGATGATTCTGAGTTGATCGATGATTCTTAGCTAGAAGATCGGCGCAAGAATGACGGGTATCTGGGGCTTCGGGAGTTCCATCTAGTATTTGGGAGTGGTTTCAGATCATTTCGCTCGGTTGACTTCGGGGTCAGATGATCGGTTCATGTCTTCAAGGTCAGAGTTCGGCTTCGAATGGCGTCATGACCGTGTCTTTGGGGTCAGAGTTTGGCTTCAGATGATGTCATGACTTAGGGTGTGGTAAACTTCTTCTGCAGAGGCGTCATGACTTCAGAAGTCGATGGACTTTATTATTATTATTATTATTATTATTATTATTATTATTATTATTATTATTATTATTATTATTATTATTAAAATTATTATTATTATTATTATTATTATTTTGTTCTTTATAGTAATAGTATTTTATTAGGTAGTAAATCTTTTATAATAAGTTGTTACTTGTTAAGATTTTGCTTTCATATTTTTAGGAAGTTTGTTAGGATATCTTTCCATATCTCAAGGAGGATTTTATATCTCTAAGAAGATTCTAGAGTGACTTGGAGGAAAAGTTTTGTTAGCTATATATAAACCCGGCTTGTGGGTTGAATTTGACAAACTTTAATTTTGATAATTATAAATTTACATATTAGAGAGAATTTCTCTGTGTTATCTGGTGAATCTCATGTTCCTTTATTTGTGAATTCATTTGTTTACCAGCCCGTAGGATAATCGCTATCCCGCCCGGTGTCAGTTTTTATCAAAGCTCAAGCGTCTTTATGTGAATAGGCTCATCCATTTTAATGGCTGGTGGTCGTGGTCGTAGAGGGTAGATTCAGGCTGAGGAAGTCTCACACTATGATCGTAATATCCAAGACGCAATGATTGAGGATTTAGAGAGACAAGTTGCAGAGTTAACCTGGTGTCTTAAGGCACTGAATCGGGGTCGACGTGGATAGGTTCTGAAAGAGGAAGTCCCTCACCTTGATCATTATAGTGGACAGTTTCTGGCTGAAGAAGTCCTGCACCTTAATCATGACGAGGAAGGGTATTACTCTCGTGGACAGTATCCGACTGAGGAAGTCCCAAAGTATTTCTCTCACCACGATGAAGAATTTTATGATTTCGAAACCAATTTTGATAACTTTTACCACCATAGAGAGCAATAATGGGATCACCGTGGTCAAATAGATTGTCGTTGTAAGACCCTAACCTTTATAAATAAAAATTTAATTTTCTTTAAATGTTATTTTGAATAATAAGGTGTGGATTTGCTATAATGTTATAATTGTGGGTAATATTTACAAATTTTGCAAAGTAAGCAAGATTTCATAAAATATTCATTTGGTCGGGGAATATTCGCGCTACGACACAATCATTGGTGGACCCCACAATGAAATTAATGTTAGAGTTAGAAAACGACAGAAATAACTTTTTATAAAAATAACGGCAAAACTTTTACCGTTAACTTTTTGAAATACCCGATGGTAAAAGTACAGTAATACGCGTGGTTGCACATTAGCACACAGTATTATACAGTATCTTTGATTATTGATGCTTACGTGAGAAGTCACTCAGTTTTATTCATTTATTGCAACAGTAATTGCTGCATAGTATCTCACATTATTGATTCAATTATTGTCACAGTATCATCTGCATAATATTTTATATTATTAAATCAATAATTGAGAGGAAAAGGTTATTCATATTAGTATTTGTATTATTGACAATGTCTAGAAAGTTCTGTCGAGAAAAAGGTTTTGGTCACCTAATTGCACGCCAATAAGGAGAAGTCCTTATCGGAAAGCCCCATCTTTCTTAAGAATGATCTAGTTGTTAATATTGCGAGTTATAATATTAATGATGAGTAAATGTTATTAAAAATATGTTTAGTGAAGCCAAGCGAATTGAGATAAATAGAGGAGGTTTTTATGATGTATTTGTTGTAAATTTGGGTTATTACATGGACCCCCACTTACTCATTTTTTCAAAATAGTCGGTAGAAAGTTATCTCAATTTTGTTTTATTACTTATATATATATATATATATATATATATATATATATATATATATATATATATATATTATAAGTTTTATTTTATTAGATTATAAATAGAATATATTATATTTTATTTAAAGTTTTCGTTTTATTAGAATATTTTATTACACAGTAATAAGTAGTGAAAATTAAAATTTCAGACGAATTCATTCGCCCATGAATCATTACTTTTGGTCTGTGATTATTTTCAAATAGTGTCCTGCTATTCTCGTATAAATAAGATGCTTAGTTTAGAATTAAAAATCACACCAGAATCAGAGAATTCTTCTTTTATAATATTGAGCGTATTTGTTTTGAGTTTAAGGAAGCTTTGAGTGTAGAAAACAGTACAAGTTTTCTTCAAGAATATCTCCGCCAAACCAGTCAAAAATATTATCCTTTTAAGGTAAGGGATATTATTTTTGTTCAATATTCGTATGAAATAATATTTTCTTCTATACTCTGTAGTATGAAAGTAATATTATTTCATTTCATATTCCTAATTCTACACTCATGTTGATAAGTATTGCTTCTATACTCCTTAAAATTAGTAGAATATCCTTGATATATGTGCTTCATCTAGTATCTTTTAACGAAAATAATTTTCTGAATATTCTTGTTAATTTTTAATATTTTCATGTTGGGGTACTATTCACTCGGGTACTATTCATGAAAAAAATTGATTTCTTTTCTGTCCAAATTATTTTTGATACAATATTATTCTTGAATTTTTCTCTGGAAAGCAGTTATCATGTTGACAATATAGACATTCTTGAATTCTAGTTAAATTGAATTATAAATCTTTAAAATTTATCCTTGCTTTCACTTAATTGAATTCTTATATCATTGTCATCATCCTCATGCTTATATTGTGATAAAAGTCATCTTTGGCCCGTAGTGCATAGATTGAATGTTGATTGGTATGATTATGACCAGGAATTATGTATCGAAATAATCATGACCTGTAATGTTATAAATGATGTGGTAAAAGTCCTCATTGGCCCGTAGTGCATTGATGGACAGTTGTTGGCATGATCATGACCATTGGTGATAATAACGAATATCATTGGCCCGTAGTGCATGGATAATTCGTGGATGTGATACTAATGAATATATTTGGCCCATAGTGTATGGATAATTCGGTGATGTGGATTATTTATTGAGCTGTGTTACAGCGATAAAATATTGATGATGAACTTTTATATCATAGAAGATAGTAGATATTATGCTCTACTTGAGTCTTCTAATGGATTGCTTATTTCGTTGCAGTTAAACTTGTTGTCTATTGTATTCTATCAATTTTACACTGTTGAATGCTAACGATAATTTATTCTGCATTATCTTAGTCATAATTTTTTTTACTGGGCTAGTTGAGCTCACCCTTTGCTTTCATTATTCTCTTCAGGAAATGAGAACATAACCGGGACTTGTCAGGGAATGGAGTGACGGTTTGAGATGATGGCTGTAGTAGTCCTCACTATTCTATAAAGTAGTGTGATAATAATTGTAATGAGGACTCCATTTGAGTTTGGATATTGTCTATGAGACAATATTCGTTCTAAAACTCTTAGCTACATTTTTATCGTATTGTATAAATGAAGTTGTATTTAAATTATGTACCATGTATTTGGCGACTCAGAACGGGTTGTGTATACCTATTTTGTGGGCGTCATAGTTGGTATAAAAGCTTAGGGATATGATCCCTGGCTGGGATTTGAGGCTAGAACTAGGAGGGGAGAGACGGGTAAAACCTTCGCTAGCATGACCTACCTAAGCTTATTTGTTATTTAATTGGTCGGTCAGATTATAGGGATAATATGTGGCATGTCAATTAACCCTTGTTTTGTGGTAGTGTTTGAAAATGGCATCCAAAAATGTTGAGATAAGCAATGGAGCACATGAGACCGTTGAGTCACCGATGATTAATAACAAGGATTATGTGCATCAGGAAGGCAATAATCCTCATGTAAACAACAACACCGACCAAATGATGAATGATGCGATGTTTAGAAGCTTTATGCAACTCATGCAACATCAGGCAAGAGAGACTCGTGTTTAAAATGCAGGTGGAAACACTGGCAACTCACGGATGGTCACCGCTAAGAAATTCAAGGAGCTGGGACCACCAGAGATTTTGGGAAAGCAAGAGCCACTTAAGGTAGAGACGTGGATTAAGAAGATCACCAAAATATTTGATGTATTGGGATGTTCCGAGGAGCAAAAGGTTCCCTTTGCCACCCTCATGTTGCGATGAGAGGCATATTATTGGTGGGAATCTGTAAAACTTACTCAGCCTGCCGCACTAAAGATGTCTTGGGGGAAGTTCCAAGAATTGTTCAACGATATGTACTTTTCCGAAAGTATTCGTCACATGAAGGAGGTGGAATTCATCAAGCTAGAGTAAAACAATATGACCGTATCGCAGTACGAGGCTAAGTTTGCGGAGTTATCCTGGTTTGCATCCCATTTGGTATATAATGAGGAGTGGATGACGCGAATGTTTCTAAGAGGTTTGATACCCGAAATAAGTTGTAGACACTCGAAATTTTGCATTCCTGTTACTAACCTTGCAGGAGGGCAAAGTCATCTTTCGGAGATAACCCTGGAAGTCAAATCAGCTCAATCCCGGAGACAACCCCTGGATACTATATTTTCCATCTCAGAGACAACCCTGAGATATTCAGTTCTAGTCCTGGAGATAATCCTAGGACATATAGTTCCAACCTCGGAGATAATCCCGAGGGATGCATTTTTAGTTCCGTAGATAACCCCGGAGAAGTCCGTTCTAATTCCCAAAAGTCAGCTTCAACCTCGGAGATAACCCCGAGGCACTCAGTTCTAACCCTGGAGATAACCCCGATAGGTCAGACACACCTTAGAGACAACCCTGAGGACATTCAATACCTACAGCAACCCAATCTCAGAGATAACCCTGAGCAACGACTGCTAAATCAGTCCAAAGCCAAAGTTAACCCTGTTGAGGGGAAAAATAATCATTTTGCCACCTCGATCACACATTCACATCGTCTCAACATCATTTCGTACCACATTCTACATAGAAGTGTCCCACAAGAACCATAACTCAAATCTCGAGTGACTACTACATAAGACAGTACATCGGATAGAATTTGAAGACTTGAAGATCTGGTCATTAACCCATCTTCCCGTCTTCGTACAACCTCTTATCCCATGTCATTTTGTAGCTCTCGACAACAGCATTCGAGAAAGGTATTATACGCCTCAATCAGATGCCCGGATTGAAAGTTATGAAAGTTCGAGCGGACAACGCGTTGCATACTTGCACGAACTTCAAGACAGCAAGGCCCACACAGTCGGTGCACTCCTGGTAGCCGCAGATACACCTGCGGCTACCACAGGTAGACCTGCGTTCCCCCCTCAATAAATAGAGGGCTTGGGGTGGCCATTTTAAGGAGAGAAAAGGCAAGAAAACGCTGTCCATTTTGCTTTGTATACACTTTAAACTGAGTGTTTTCTCTTTCCAAACACCTGTGAGCTTGTGTTTTGTGATATTTTACCGGTGAAAACCGAGTTTTCATTCATTTAAAGCTATCTGAAGTCTTCTTGGTAGCCCACTATAAGACATCTCAGATTTCTTTAAGCCTTTCTCCACTTCCAGCACACATAATTATTCACATTGAGAGTCATGTTGCGTGTGTAAGCCCGGATCTTCGATCCGTGGCCTTTATTGTTATATTTATATATATATATATATATATATATATATATATATATATATATATATATATATTATATATATACACACACATTCTGTCAGGCCTGGATATCAATTCTGTCAGGCCTGTAAAAGGCCACGAAGTGATCTTCATGCCTGACTGAAATGTAAATAAATATATGTACACACACACACACACACACACACACACACACACACACACACATATATATATATATATATATATATATATATATAATTGTTTACAGCTTTGGTACATATTGCATCATAATGTGAGCCTAGGAATCATGTGATCACAAATTCAATTCATGAATCTAGATTTGGTTCCTATGATGGACATTTTCAGCTGCAGCCAGCTTGTAAATTATTCATGGTGTCTGAATTTCCTTAGATGGTTCTCATACCCACAAGGAGTTCGACGCTGCTATGTACCTTATTTTCTCGAAGATGCTTCGTATCTTGAAAATAATAAAAGCAATCAAGCCGAACACATAATAAAATGGAAGTATCAAAGGCCTTAATTATTATTGAGCACAATGGTTTGAAAAACCTGTTTTACAAAACATCACTAGCATATCTTGTTAAAAATGAACTTTTATAAAAAATTCAAACCATTTGTATATAGGTGCAAACGGGGCATAGCACTACTTTTCGATAATTGCACATTGACCTACCTACATACACACATTCAGATAAAAGTTTAAATTGAAAAGTGGTGGTAACCATGTCACCATGGAAGTCGGGGTGTGCCAAACACATTCCCTCTGCTTAAGTAAGCCCCCAGACCCTAACGAATCTCGGTTTCATAGACCAGTTAAACTGTGTCACATCACTAGGTCTTTGTGCAAACCTTTTCTCGGTTGAGCTGGTGTAACCATTTAAAAATACCAACTGGCGACTCTTACAGTCCAATCGTCGACATATACAAGTCGGACCTTTTCACAACTTATTTTTTCAAACAAATCTCACCTAACATGAGAACACCAAAAGATAAGAACAAAAAAGAGAAAAATAAAAATGTCGACGTCGACAGGTGGCGACTCTGCTGGGGACATCCAGTAAGAGGGCTTAAGCTGCTATTAAAAGCTTTTCAAAAACTTTTATCTGCTTGTGTGTGGATGTTGCATTTACATTTGAATGAATGTGTACTAATGCATTTACTTACTGCACTTAGTGCTTCACACTATATCTGCCTGTGATATTAGTGCTTCACACATGTCATCATTTCCATACGGTAAGACACGATGTATGTGAATGTATGTTGTGTGGTCCCTCAACTAGGAGGCTATCCTGTCGGTGTTTGATTACTGGACTCGTAGGGAGACTAATTCCAATGAGGCTCAGGAAAGGCACCACCCATAATCGCTACAGTTGAAAGACCGGATTAAATTCCCGTCAAGTAAATTGCGATGATCTGGGAACCTTCATGCCAAAAAAATGCGAGAGCAGCTTAAGATAGGTCAGCCTCTGATAAACCAAATGCGGAGGGAAGTCTCTTCATACCTTTCCATTTCAATTACTTGTAATTTCATTTCCACGTCAATCTTAATGTAATGGAAAATATAAAGGAATATGTGTACATGCATTCCCTTTTTATATCAAAACCTGTCATGCTATACTGTCATTAAAACAACTGACATCCGTTTTGCAGGATAATTCTCCTAAACGGACACATTACATAGCATGTAACATTTCCTACATTCCCTCAAGACTAATGTAACGACCCCAAAATTTAAATAATTTAATTCACGACTTCGGTCGTTAACAATACATTCAAACTCTAATTTTACATCATTAAACGATAATACAACCATTGAAATTTGCGGAATAATTAAAATTTTCTATTACAAACTATTCTTGTTCCCAAAACTTTCAACCTTTACATCTAAATATTTCAGAATCATTTTAATACTACAAGAGTTTACATCACAAACGATATTACAATTCAACATTCATACATTATTCGGAACCTTAAACATGGTTCAAATAATAATAACTCAGCCAAAGTGTATAAATATTCAAGTATCACATCTGATTCATGTCTTTCAAGTAGCTCATAACTTTACATTGAATCTTTAACCTGCAAAAATTGTTATTTGCAAGGTTGAGCTCGACAGCCCAGTAAATATAACAGTTTTTGTGCATCACGTAGCACATAATAACATGATTATCATGCATCCCATAAACATTAAACTAACATAACAAACATGTTGTAGTTCATATAACAAGTATACATATTGAATTCCTTGCTCAATCAGCATTCATTACTCAATCAACGTAGTTATAAATTGACTTTAACATTTCATACTTTAAACTTATATATATCATATCATGCTATTTGCAATAAAGATTTAAAATAGTTCATCATCAAGTTCACATAGCAAATAAGAACTGAAAGACTTGCCTTGATCGTTGTTTACTAATAACAGTTTAACAACTTACATCTATTTGCACTTCACGTTCCCCACACAATTATATAATCATTCACATTAACTATTAGTCACTTAGCAATGCATAGTAGTTATAATGTAAACTTTACTCTATATCTGATAACCTTTCCTATCATCAGTACACATTATTTAATTTGATTGTGTTAACTTTTGACTTACATCTCACTGTATTACTTCTTAGGTCATACTCGAAATTCATTAAAGTGTTTAAGTCTTGCTAGGAATACTTATTGGTTTTATATTAACCCCATTCAATATCTTATAATATTCATTTCATTTGATTTAAAACACTTTTTACGTTCATTAACACTTGTCACAGCGTTTCGACGTTCATTTGTCACACGCCCGATTTATCTCTCTTGTGTGTACTTAGTATGCATATACAACTTATCTAGTATATCATTTATTAATATTAAGCATCATTATACTTCATAATATTCATGTTCTATAACTTAGAACAGCATCTTTTATCGTCAGAAGCACTGTACTTGCATACATGCATGCTCGATGCCCTCCTTCAAAAACACAATAGTCCAAAAGATGACCATTTTAACCCCTACTCTCGATCTTAAATTGAAATACTTAAAGAATAAAGGTTGTAGGAATATTCGTTCGCCTTCCAGATCATCTTGAATCGCCTCAATTGGAGTTTGTATGAAAAGGTTATGCCTATTTTACTAAAACAGGTCAAAACAGTCACACCTGACACACTTTGGGTGCAGCTGCGCCCGATTAAGCCTTGGACACAGCGCAGCTGGGCCCGTTAGCAAAAACGGGAGCCTGAAGTTCACTGTTGTCGTGATTTTTGAACATTTTCTGCTTCTAATCTTTATAACATGAGTTATACACATACAAATTAGTCCGTTTTCGATTTTATGGATTCGTAATTCATAGAACTACAACATACTAGAATTATAGCAATTTACAGTAACACTGACAAACCTAAATATTCACCCAAAACTCATGTTCATATTAGTTTTATATGTTTTAACATATTAAGCGTAATCATTCACTACGGATTTGATTCCTAACCAAATCAATCCATTTAACCTTCGTTGTTTTCGTAATTCAATATACTAACAATATCTAGCACCAATTTCAGATTCTATTCATGAACTAACCCTCAATTTTGACTCCAACATAAGTCAAAATGTACATATTCAACCAAAACTCAAATCCTTATTTTAAAACATTATTGCATGAATTTTATTACTGAAAACTCCTCTTTAGATGACATAGAATGAATTGTAAATATCTAAGAACATATATAATCCAATTTCTTGCAATTCCTCCATCAAAATCCATTTACATAGAAAAACTCAAGAAACTAAAAACAAGAGTTTTAGAGTTATATAGGTTATTACCTTTGATTAACCATAAAGCTTGAATAATCTTCTTGTTTCTTCCTTTGATTCTCACAAAGCACATTCTTCTCAATTTCACAGAGGATTTCTTCTCTTTCTCTATCAATTTCTCTCCTATTCTTTGTTTTCTCTTCTTCTCCGTGTTTTGCAAATAGGCTTACTATACTGATAAAACACATCTTACGTGTTTTTACTCAGCTATCAGTTATACAAATCCAAAAGGTTTTAACTGATAAAAATTCCAAGGGTCTCAAGACCTTGTTTGCCTAGCTTTAATCCAGTCTCTTTTAATTTATTTTTATAATTCCCTTTAACATATGATTCATTCCTGTCACAACCAATAACAAATTCTAATATTTAACTTAAATTAAACCTTATTATTATAATTATAATTTCTATTATTATAATTATAGTTTCTATTTAGCCAACCATAATTATAATTTTATTTAATAAATCATTAACCCTCTAATTTAATTATTTAATTAAATTAGAATATTTTAATTACATTAGCGTAATAAAATACGCACTGATTATAAAATCATTTAACATAAATTTAATCAATATTATCATACTTAAACAAATTATTCCATAATAATTTCCAACAAAAAATGTATTTTACTCAATAAATATTTTAACTATTTATGAAACTCATAATCGCATTACATTCACATTATCTTCTTATTTTATTAAAACAAATATATTTACGTTAATTTACTATTTAAATTAAGTGAATTACTCTCATTATTTATGAAATTTAATTCATAATAATTCTGCTGCCAACAAGGCATAATAATCAAATTATATTCTTCAATAATATAATTTCAACTTAATTAAATTTACTAATCTTATTCAGTTAATTTTCTTTTCATAACAAATTCATTTAATTTCTTTAATAGTTAAATTAACTATTAAAACCTCACTTTCCCAATATATGAATATATATTTTCTTCACACCAGATCACATATTTCAAAATTATAGCACGTATATATACATACTCAAACTCAAAACATCTCATAATAAGAATTTTAATTATTAAATTCTTATTTTAATAACTTATAAAAATTCGGGTTGGCACAACTAAACTACATAAGTCTTTTTGTAGGGAAACAATTGGTCATGTAACTCGTTTCAAAGTCCAAAAGGGCAATAAACCTATAGCAAACATGGCTACATTTGGCAGTCTAATCCTACTCATGTCTATCGCTAGGAGTTCGAAGGATTAATCAACCAAATTACAGTGTTGGTTGTTCTTCTGAAAAAACTACAAAGTCCACTTAGGGTCCATAAATATCCATCCACATAGAATCCTCTGCACATGGAGGAACCCAGGGTCCAGACAAAGAAGTTCCAGCACCTGAGTCTCAGTTTGATAAGACCAACAAAACCCCTAAAATCACCCATCTCAAAGAAGATCAAGACACGGTGATATTAGGATGACGATTTTACAAATGGAAGAGACCATTCGTCCCATCAAAGCGAATTGGAGCACACGAGAGTGTTTCATATTCAGACCTTTGTATCTTCCCATGGTTCATTATCTGGAAAATTTAAGACTCCCAATTTTGAGAAATATGAGCTCAAAGGTATTCAATGGAGAGTTCAGATCTTATACCGAAGATGAAAAGCTCAAAATGCAACTATTTTAGAAAAGTCTGACTGGAGAAGCCATAGCATGGTGACACCAATTAGACAACTTCAAGATTCATAGATGGGACGAGTTAGCCTATGCTTTCCTCAGTCAATACAGCTTCCACTCGGATGGCTTCAGATCGGTATCAAATTACCAAGGTCAAGAAATAAGTCAATGAATCTTTCGAGGGTATGCCCAGAGATGGAGGCATTTGGCTGCTCAAGTTATTCCATCTATGACTAAGTCTGAAATGGTGATGACCTTTATAGACATTCAAGAAGCTCCCTTTTATGAGAGGGTGTTAGCTGGCATAGGTAAGCCATTCTCTGAAATGATCAAACACGGGAGAAATGGCTGAAATGGGATTGAAATCAGGAAAGATTCAAGACCTTGCCGCTCTAAAAGTTGTAGCTGTGCCATCCAGTCTGGAAGTTATGGAAACAAACCCTCGGAGGGTCCATAAGAAGAAAGAAGAGGATGTTTCTTGATACTACAAGGACAAGGTAATCAAAACATGCCTATCCAGAGGAGAAACTACTCCCCTTTTCAAGCACAGTCTTCAAACCCTGCATTGCCAAAAAGTGGAGAAGTCAAACGTACCCGAGTGTTCACACCCTTAGGGGACTCACTCGAAAACATTCTCAAACTTTTAACAGCTCAGAAGAAAATTACTCATCCTCTTCTACTAGCCAACCCTATTAGAAAAGGTTTAATTACAAGCAAGACATGTGCTTACCATGCTGAAGCTCTAGGTCATGACAAGCAGGATTGTTGGGCCCTTAAGCATAAAATCCAAAATTTAATTGACAATGGCGAGATTGTGGTAACCAAACCCGACCAGCCTCACGTTCAAGACAACCCTCTTCCTCAACATAAGGAAGAGGAAGTTAACATAATTAACTGGAGCAGTGGACAGAGCTCCAATTATGTGGGTGGTTCATCCCAAATCAACAAGGATAATTCTGACAAATGGGATTATTCACAGTTCCAGTTCATGATGGAACGGGAATTGAAGGCTCTTGGTGAAGAAGTCAATCAATTGGCTGGACTGGTGGTTCATCAGCACCAAGTCACACGTCAGTTATTCAGTTAGGAGCATGCTAGCCTCCTTCCTCTTATTCACAAACCCTCCATCCCGTATTACAGAAGGTGAAACATGGGAGGAAAAGCTTGCTCGAAAAGCAAAAGCTCAAGCTCATCGGGATTTTGCCAATAAAAGGGAATTCACCTATTTAGGCTAACGATTGAAGATATATTACAAATGATGATTAATAAAGGAAATAACAGCATTGCTACCTCCAGTCAACCCACACTCAAAGAGGTTTGATGCTAATGTAGTATGTCAATACCACTCTCCCACTCTCGCGCTCCATCACTAAAAAATCACAGGATTGGTACCTCCAGTAAACCCATGCTCAAAGAGGTTTGATGCTAATGGAGTATGTCAATACCACTTCCACTATCGCGCTCACATCACTGAAGAATGATGGGCACTCCCACTCTTTTGGTCGTGGTCGTAGAGGGCATATTCTGGCTGAGGAAGTCCCACACTCTGATCGTAACATTTACGACGCAATGATTAAAGATTTACAGAGACAGGTTGCAGAGTTACCTAGCATCTTAGGCGCTGAATCGGGTCATCGGGGTCAAAGTGGACAGGTTCTGAAGGTGGAAGTCTCTCACCTTGATCACTATCGTGGACAGTTTCTGGCTGAGGAAGTCCTACACCTTGATCATGACGAGGAAGGGTATTACTTTCGTGGATAGTATCCGGTTGAGGAAGTCCCGAAGTATTTCTCTCACCTTGATCGCGATGAGAAATTTTATGATTTCAAAGCCAGTTTTGATACCCTTACCACCATAGGGAGAAAAAATGGGATCGTCGTGGTTAAATAGATCGTCGTTGAGATTTGGGGTTTAAGTTGGTGGGTCTATCCGAAATCGATGAACAGTTGGTTGTGGAAGAAGTAGTCGAAGAAGTAGATGAGTATGGAGAACCTTCATATGATGACTTGAAGATGAAAAAGAAATTTGTGAAGAATATGAAGATGAAGAAGAAATTTATGACGAATATGAAGATGAAATTTATGACGAATATGAAGATGAAGAAGAAATTTATGACGAATATGAAGATGAATGAGAACCTTATAGTGAACCTGAGTATGACAAATATGATGATGGCGACGAAGAGGAGAATGGATCGTATGAAGATAGCCAGGAGACCCTGGTTGTTTGCAAGATTAAACTCATAAAGGTGATTCCGAAGATGATTGGTTGAGAACCAATGTCTTTCAAACAACTTGCACCATAGCAAATAAAGTTTGCAAGTTAATCATTGACGGCGGCAGTTGTGAGAACATAGTGTCTGAAGAGGCTGTCAAGAAATTATAGTTGAAATGGATCGGCATTCTAAACCATATAAGTTGTCGTGGTTAAAAAAAGGTAATGAATTAATAGTGGATAAAAAGTGCTTAGTGTCATTTTCCATCGGCAATAAAATATTTTGATAATGCTTTATGTGATGTGGTGTCTCTGGATGCAAGTCATGTGTTGTTGGGTCGACCTTGGCAATATGACCGAAGCGTTATTCATAATTGTTGGAAGAATACATATTCCCTTAGTATTATAGGGAAGAAGGTTGTGTTAGCACCTTGGTAAGAAGAAAATAGTTTAGCTCGAGCAGTCGGGAATCTGAACTAATTATCCGTGATTAGATTCCTATCGGAGGCTGATCGTGAAGATGTGATGTATGTTCTACTTCCTTGTGGGAATAGTTTAACAAAAGAAAGCACTGAAGTGTCAATCGATGTTTAGGAGTGGCCCGAAGAGCTCCCCTCGAGACTATTTGCGATGATGATATTCAACATCAAATATATCTTGTCCCAAGATCGAATCAAAAAGAAAAAAATTTAGTTTTTGAAGCCTATTCTCGTACAGTTTCCATTCTATCTGTGTCGAACTCGAGGACAAGTTCTTTCCAACACGGAGAGACTGATGCTGGAGGATTTTTGGCCGAAGATCGTGAATGGTCGGATAGTACGATGATGCTGCTAAAGGACTAATAGCTCAAGGATTAGCGCAACGGTATCGGTTGACTTCAGGTTAGGCATTTGGTTTATATCTTCGGGGTTAGAGTTCGGCTTTGGATGGCGTCATGACTAACTTCTTTTGAAGAGGCGTCATGACTTCGAAAGTTGATGGACTTATTTATTATTATATTATTTAGTTCTTTATAATAATAGTATTTTATTAGGTAGTAAAACTTTAATAATAAGTTGTTACTTGCCTAAGATTTTATTTTTGTATTTTTAGGAAGTTTGTTAGCATATCTTAGTATCTCTGGAGGATATTGTATCTCTAAGAATATTTTAGAGTGACTTGGAGAGAAAGTTTTGTTTGCTATATATAAACTCGGCTTGTGGGTTGATTTCGAGGAACTTTGATTTTGATAAATATAAATTTATATATTTAGAGAGAGTTTCTCTGTGTTTTCAGTGAATCTCTTGTTCCTTATTTGTGAATTCATTTGTTTACCAGCCACTGGATAATCGCTATCCCGCTCGGCGTCAGTTATACTAAGTAAAATTATATAAGAATAAAATAAAGTTTGTGTTAGAAATTGTTATGTCATGCATATTTAAATTTGATGATGTGATTATAATATTTATTTGTTCAATAGTTTTTGTAAAGTCCTTATCTGAGAAAATATATATACAAGAACATAGAAATAGAACGATCAAACTTGTTAGATTAATCCTCTAAGTTGATTCAATAAACATATAATAGGATCAACTCGATCGTATAATATATGTTAAACGATTTGTAGAGTTACTATGCCATTTGTTTAGTTAATATTGTTAGCAGAGTAAACATAGATATTCGTAGAGTAGCTGTAACGCCCCCAAATCCGGCTCCCTTGAACCACGGAACCTAGTGGCGTATCGGAACTACCATAATTCATATATATAACATTTGTTCATAAAGTAATGAACACAACCTTGCTTTTATACCAATTAATATAGTATTATCTTCTATTCCAGAATCTATAACCTTTACAATTGGGTATTACATGTGGAAATCGTTCATGATCTATCTATACATCTTAAACTGTAAACAATATCTTTCACAATGACATATCAAGTATTCATTAACTCTCATTTCAAATTTTAAATTATTCTTCTGTGTAGAGTATTTCAACTCATCATCTACATATATTAATATTAATGTTCATCTTGCTTAGCTAGAAACTTTAACCTTCAAGTGTTTTGGCATAAAACCTTACCATGTATAATTACTCTAAAGAAATTACACCATGCGTTAGTGCATTATTAAAACACCAACCATCTTCAATCACTATTTCTTCTTGTGATTCTTTGTCTATTCTGAAGTCTTTGACACTATGGTCATCTGTTTTTATCGATTTTTATCTGTAAAATTTGTTTGACAAGTTAGTGCACGACGGCTCGGCAAGTCCAACAGTCTA